>JARHVA010003114.1:1992500-2115000 GCA_037957365.1 Torreya grandis | reverse complement strand
ATTTTTATAGTGTATATTTGGTTTGGTCTATGATTTGAATAAGAGTTTGCATAGTTGAAAGAAGGGTGTGTGTGTGTGTGTGTGTGTGTGTGTGTGTGTGTGTGTGTGTGTGTGTGTGTGTGTGTGTGTGTGTGTGTGTGTGTGTGTGTGTGTGTGTGTGTGTGTGTGTGTGTGTGTGTGTTTTCGTGAAAGATTTTTAATGCAAAATTGAGTTGTTATGTTAGTAAACCCAAGTTGGGTATAAAAAACTGATTGAATATATTTAATCATATGATTTTAATTTAAATGTCATTTTAAATAGATTAAGATGTTGGTTTTGATTAAAAGGATTTAGTATAAATAGTTGGTTGTGTGTATAGTTTGAGTCACATGAAATTTGATGTGTTTATAGTTACACAAGTATATGTGATTTATCCAATTTTAAAAATGGTTATGGGGATTTTGTTTATTATCTAGATGTATACTTAGAGTATACGTAATACTCTAAGATAATTGATAGTGGATGTCATCTTAGAGAATACTGTATACAATGAAATATTTATACTGTATTAAAAATTTGTACTTGTGAATTATAACAATATACATATAAATGGTATAAGTTAAATTTTTATTGACTATGTATTCAATCTAGAAATGTTTATAACATTTACGTGTGTGTGTGTGTGTGTGTGTGTGTGTGTGTGTGTGTGTGTGTGTGTGTGTGTGTGTGTGTGTGTGTGTGTGTGTGTGTGTGTGTGTGTGTGTGTGTGTGTGTGTGTACGGATGCAACTGTGTTATAGTATCAAGTGTGAAATTAGGTACTTGCATATATAGTAATGTTTATTAAAGCATTAAAATAATGTACTTAAGAGTTTTGAATATAAAGTATATTATGATGTTTTGCAATGGCTTTTGTTTTATATGTGGAATATAAATAAATATATAACCTTGTGTTATAATGATTATTTTAGGGATGAAATTACATTATAAGTTACTTATGGTATGGGTAACTATTAATTTAGATATATAATAATTACCCAGATAGTATGATATATTAAGGACTATTTGATTATGTTTATTATTCAATAATAAACTAGATGATATTGGATTCATTGCATTACATTTGATAGACTAAATGTGTATATTTAATATTTCTATACCTACCATATTTTTATTATAAAAATAGAAATATTTTCAATAAATCTATTGGTTTCTATATTATTATATATTTTTAACCAAATCTTACATTCATGACCTTAAATAAGTAGTGGATAGATTCCACTGGCTTAGTTAGCATCATCAATACAAGATGAGGTGTAATCTGATTGAGTGGTGTGTATGAATTTGACTAATCCTAGATATCATTATCTACTAAAAATTTTGACTAAATTAATGTTTTTAATTAAACACTCTCATTTCATATGTTAATATAGTTTTCATGTTTGTGTGTTATCATGTTAGAATAGATTTATTTATGATACACATTATGTAGTAGACATTTTCAATACATAGGCTCTAGTTTGTTACTTTAGATTCCCTCACAGTCGATATCTACCTATCCATGAAGGGAGGGACATCCCCTTATTTGGGAGATGGTACAGAGGATCTATGGTCTTTGGTTGGTGTGAAAAAGCAATCAGATGATGCTCTTCTTCCCAATTGGAATACTATCATAGAGAATACACTTCAGATTACATATGGATACTTGATTCATGGAGACTTTTGAGTTTCGAAGACTCTATTTTGGGGAGCTTTGTATCATGTTTTATCATTTGAGATATTATTATGTATTGCTGAAAATTTTAGCATTCATATATTATACTTATACAGCAATGGTTGTAATGTTGTATCAGTCATGGATGAATTTGTACTATTTTATTTATGATTAGATGTAGTATTCATTGATTTGTAAATGTTATTCATGATTGTTATATTTTTTCATGGTGATCCTTTGCTAATTAGATTAGCTATAAATCTATTGGTTGACTAAATTAATGTAGTTAGCTAAATATCACTAATTAGATTTCTCATGGTGAAATCTATATATGTGTAATTTTTTTTAGTTATTATATTCCAATAAAACCCGATGGGGTTATTACATATGATCATGCATATTGCATAAATTTTCAACATAATCAAATGTATTCATACCAGCATTCATTACAATGCATTATATAGATATAAAATGGATAAATAGATTACATTTGGAATCAAACACTCTTAAACTAAATGCTCTCAGAGTTCATTAAAATATCTTTCGATCAATACAAGAAAGATATATTAGTTGTCATATTTTTGCTATGATGATTTCAACTACATAGAAGCTTCACACTTGTTGTAGACAATGTCATTAGATCTATTAGCAAGTACTTATTGATTCTTATGTTTTGTAATTTTTTTTTAGATTGCATTTATCAAATAAAAATCAGCATAGACAAAAAAACAATGCAAAAAATTTAAGTGATCGCATTGATTACAATCTAAAATTTTTTAGAGTAAAGAATTATGTTCGATGTTATATATGTGTAGTGTTTCTTTTCTTTTATTTCATTTTTGTTTTGTTTTTTGTTTTATTTTTTCTACCTAGAGATGTTAATAGAAACTAATGCTCTCCTTGCCATTTCATTTCTCTATAGGACACCAAGTAATTGAGTATATAGAACATCATGCATCTACATTGTAAACTATACGATATATGTTTGAAGATATAATCTAATTAAAGATATTTATAATTCTAAAAGTGACAAGAATAACAAACTTACAAATATTTTATTACATCTAGCTTGATCTTTGCTCTATAGATTTTATCATAACCTATCATGGTTTACAAAGTTGTCCATAGTACTTACTAGCCACATGTGGATGATATCTGAAATATAACTTGTATTCAATATAACTATTTTCATTACCTTTCCAAATCTATTCATGTGCTTTCTTTGAAACTAAATGCCATATACCATTATGCAATTATTTTTTATGATTTTATGCATGTTTTAATTTTTTATTGCTTTATCTTTTTTTTCCCTTGAACATGCAATGTAACTTGAACAAAATTGCTATTATGTATTGTATGTTTCTATTTTTTAAGTTTTTTAATTAGTCAATGCTCAAAGAACTTAATTTACTTAAATTTGTAATGTTACAAAAGTTTTAATAACGTGAAAAATATTTGATCCATAATCATGAACATGTTTGTGTTTTTAGTACATTTTTATTTGATATATGTGATAATCTTGATATTTTTGTTGTTTACCTTAAGCATATGCTATATTCAAGAGACTTTACTTACTATTATTAACTATTACTTTATTACTCATTTATTAGACAATTTTTCTTATGCTTGATTCGAATTTTGATAAACTTTAGGTAACATGTATCTGCTACATTCATTTATTTGTCATTGAATTTGAAATTTACTTGGAAATAAGCAATGGCATCTGAATTTGGAAAACGAAAAAAAGTACATATTTGAACACTCTAAAGATTATTATATAGAATAGAGGACTTAGTAAATTGAATTAGTCCAATACAAAAACTTAGATTGACTACATCAAAGAAATGAATTTATGATTTCATGAACAAGAGCATATGAGCACGAGAGAATTTGGTATAGACCAATCTGCGTTTCAAAATAATATACTAAGAAATATCTACTTCCATGTCAAAATCTTTAATTTATGAATTTTCTATGTCAATTCCATATATATAGATGTTTAAGATCAATAAAAACATATAATTAATATTATCATGTACAATACAATAAAAAATACTTAGTGACATAATTTCTTGGCCAACAACAAAAGAAAAAGAGAAAAAGTTTTAACAAAAAAAAGTTGGACAAAATCAAATGCTAAGAATTTTTAACTTTGTTTAGAACCATGTATATTGTAAGTCATAAAAAAATACTTGTAAATGTCTTGAAATAATGTAGAGATAACTAAGACAATTCAAAACACTTATGAATTAACATAGAGCTATCAAGGATATATATGGGTATGTGCACAGAGTTAGGGGACAATTTTTTGGACATTTTGAGTAACGTGATCATGTTATTAAATAATATAATTGCATTATTTAATTAATGTAATCACATTATTTAATTAATTTGATCGCATTATTTAAATTATGGCTCGATAATTACTGAGTCATAATGCATATGCGTTATTGATAAAACAATAACATGTATGTGTTATTGTAAATTCAAATAGTGTTTATGTGTTATATAGTGTATTATACAATGTGTAATGTTATATAATGTGTACACATCTCTTTATCATAAGACCAAAACCATCTCTACGAGTATGTGGGAGTTGCATGTGAATCCAAATTTGTCCATAAGATTATATTTACTACTTTAAATGTTAATTATAAGTTTACATTTATATTGTTACATTTATTTTCTTATACTTTAAATTTAATTTAGTAAATATAAGAAATTAGGGTCAATAAACATTTGATAGATTTGGTCTCATAGTTTCATGCCTTAAGATGTGGAAAATTAATTTTTCAAAATCTAATCAGGTCAATACTTAGGCATTTTTAGGGTCTAGGTATTAAACCTAGGGATTTCATGACATAACTTTTATAATTGATATCCATTTTTGGTAAATATATAGTCATTTTTTAGGTTTTTTTTCCTTCTAGATTGATTCTTAGCATTTTTAAGAGTCTTAGGTTTTTCAAAATTGAATTTTACAAACCACTCACTTTGAAATTGATACAAAGTGGTGTGATTGTGGTAGCATAATTCACATTGATGATCTGCACACATCAAACAACAACTGTGTTAATTTTACTTAATCATAATCCCTCCCTCATCCTTGATCACTTATTACTCATGACTTATCACCCATAGTCACTCTCTCATCATTCTTCATTGTCCCTAATCACTCCCTCATTAACCCTCACTATACCTAGTCTTCTCTAATCACTCCCTCATGATCCCTGATAACTCCCTCATTAACACTCACTATACCTCATCATCCCTAATAACTCACTCCTTTTCCCTCTTCATTCCTCATCACTCCCTCATTGACCCTCAACATCCCTCATCATCCCTAATCACCCCCTCATTGGCTCTCACCATCCCTCATCATCCCTAATCACTTCCTTATTAGCCTTTATCATCTCTAATCATCGCTTCATCATCCATAATCACTCCCTCCTCATCCCCCATTGTCTCTAATCACTCCTTTATTAACATTCACCATTCCTCATAATTTATAATCACTCTCTCATTTCCCCTCACCATACCTCATGATCTAGAGCCCTATTTCATACTCTACTTTTCCAAGCTTTTTGCCAATATCCACTTAAATTTCACTTTGTCTTTTCTTAATTGATTTATGTCTTTGGACCTTGCATACATTTCAAATTCATATCTAAATTTTATTCATTTCATTTATTCTCCACCATTTTTTGGATGGTCTCACTAAACTCTTCATTATATTCTCCTTACTTAATGCATTCAATCTCTTTTACTTTGAGACTATCCCCCTTGCAAGTATTTATGATTTATAACAACTTGGATCAAATCTTGTCTCTAGTTCCTTATGCTTTAATAGGTATCTAAAAAACTTCCTTCCACTCCTTTGAGTTCTCTCTAACTTCTTCTCAACCCTACTTAACTTCTCAGCACAATCCTCATATCATAAACTACCTCTTACTCTGTCATAGACTCTTCTTGTATAGACTCAAATCATCAAATCAACCTAATTTATGGATACCCTATAACATATCCCATCTATTCACAAAGTTCCATGTTTTGGTTCAATTATTTGATAACTTATTTTGTCTCTTTCTATTCTCATATTAGATCTTTAGGTTTCCTTATACCCTATCTACCACACAGTCCTCCCCCAGCTATACTTATCCATACTTACACAACCTAAAAATACTATATTATATTTTTCCATGTTAAACTCAAACTTTTTACCAAATTTCATGAATTATTGATAGTTACAACTCCTAAAAACTCACTTTGAAAGTAAAAACCCTAATAGAAGGTTTGGACTAGTTTTATAGACCCAAAAAGGGTCAAAATGAGATTTAAATATTGTAAAGGTGATTCTAATCACTTTTAATATTTTATTATGTCTTATTTTACCCTATTCATATTTTCAAAGTTTTATATTTCCATTTTTAAGCTATAATAGATTGACTTAACCAAATTTGAATAGACTATATACTCAGTCATAGGTCTATAGTAATCCAAGAAGAGGTTATTTGTTCTAATTCATTAAAAAAAGGGTTATAAATCAACATGAAGGTTGAAAATAATCTAAAAAATTTTAACAAACTTCAAAAAGTCAATTCCTTCCATCTATAACACTCAATTTTCTAATTTCCATGAGATACCACTTTGACTATGTTAAGTTTCTTGATGACTATATAGCTGTGTTAGTTTTATTGTTAATAATCCAAGTATATGAAAGATATTTGAAAGAATATAGGACTTCATTATCATATTATAATCAACTCACGAGCATATACATTTGAATTTTTACTCCAATACATGCATATACCTTCTCACATAGATGTATACTTAGAACTTTTGCTCATAGAAGATAGGGTTGTGGTGTTTAACACATAATGTCCTTAAAATAATAACAACATATAATGTTTAAATATTATTAGTGAATTGTTATTTCAAGTTACTAATTACTCATATATTCCAAAATTCCACCAAATAGAATCTTCTCTTCCATAATACTCTGACCGTCACTCAGATTTCAAGGCACAATTTGTAAAAGCATAGGGTGTATAGTTCACAATTTGAACATTCAAAATATTTGAAAATAAGATGAAAAATACTATAATCACCATCAAATAAAAGGTATTTTCAACTTTCCACTCACACCAATATCACAAATAACTTGTTACTAATCATGTTACATGATCATGCACACTATCAACTATCTTTGCACATATTCAATAAGATGCAAGGTTTGTTTGATTTCTTATCAATAAATAATCAAAACATGTCTTCTTGTTTTGGGTTCTTTAAATTCATATTTTTGAATCCTGCCCCATCCAACTCTCTTGAATTTAAATTTAAATAAAAAATAAGACATGGACAAGACACTTATTACCAAATAACCATCAATTGAATTATATTTTCTTGTGTATGTTGAGAGTATCCTCAACTAACTCAACTACTATTATATTTCTCACATATGATTTTAGTTGTATGTGTTGTAACATTCTAAAATCCTCACTAATGTCTAATCATACTAGATTCAACATTGTACTTTTTGAAATAAGATTTAAGTCTCTATGAAAGTTCAAAAATTCAAATGAAAGACTTGGTAGGAAAGTCCAATATAGCTCTAATTAAAAATTAACACAAAACTATAAACTTAGAAGGACTCCTACAAACTAGGTCACTATTTATATTGACATTTACCACCTTCTAAAAACTTAAAACATGTAAACTAGGTCACTATTTATATTGGGTAGTGATGTTCCTACATCACCTCATCATCCCTAATCACTGCTTCATCATACCTCATCATCTCTAATAAATCATTATTTGTCTTTCATCTCCCCTAATCACTCCCTCATTAATTTTCACCATCATTCATCATCTATAATCACTCCATCATTCTCCCTAATCACTTCCTCATTAACACTCACCATCCCTCATCATCCCTATCAACTCCATCATCTTTACTTAATTCCTTCTCATACCTCCTCATCCTTAATCACTCCATCCAATACCTTGAAGGTGGTATTTTATTGGGGTTTAATAATGTTAGGATCTACAAGTGGAGAGTTGAGTGCTAGCATAAAATATAATACATAGTGATCAAAATGATGTGGATGCAAATTTGAAACATAAAATTTAACACCTATGAAAAAATATGGGCCTATTAGAAATGATGTAATTAAAAATTGAAAATTCACCATAAAAGAGAAGCAATTAAAATCACTATAGCACCAAAAATGGGTAGTAAATACATGAGGATCACCAAGCTATGCGATTTCCTAAAACCAATCAATTGATTTCTATATTAGCACATTTTATGATCAAAATAATTATATTTAAGGCCTTCTATTTGTATGTATATTTATTCAGTCATCATACCATAGAGTGGAAAATAATTTTCAAATTATTAGAAAAAGTAGTCTAAGATTGGAAAGTGGTGCTTAATTCATAACTTCACTATTCAATCCAATGAAGAGTGTCACACTATGATCTCTCTAATTTCACATCTCAAAAAGTTGGTACAAGTTATCTATCACTATTAAAAGTTGAGTAGATAATATATTATGAACCTAATGATATGGTCGGTACTAAAAATATCTATACTTCCCCCAATAAGAAATTATATGAATTAAAAACATTTTTTCATTAACAAATGTAGATCAATAGTGAGAGAATACACTTCATCATTTCCAATGGAAGTCATAAGAATTTAATTTCTCCTAAATCATATTTTTTAAAATTGAACTTGAAATTTATACATCATCTATAAACATACACTAGTGGATGGTCTAGTGTAGGCCTTGAGAAATGGATAACCTAGTAGTGTCACTTGGTGTAAAAAAATCATAATTTTCAAATATGCAATCCTTTGTGACATATCACCATTATATGTGTATGATTTTTTACATGTGCTCAACCATTTATTTACCATTGACATGTAGTCTATGAAGTAAATCCTTGGAATTTTGTGATAGATTGTCATGATCTAAACTACCATATATCTTAGTTAGTTCATAAGATTTTAGTCATTAGTGCTAAGAAGTATAAGAATATTGTTAATTCTAGTAATAAGTATACTCTTAATGCTAAGAAGTAAATTTTTAATTACATCCTTATGTCACCATATCATAGTGTGGATTATCCAACAATAACAAAGACAAAATAATTGAATCTTAAACTAGATGAATATAAAGATATCTTGTAGTCACCTAAATAAGTTCCTACATACGATACACTAAATAATAATATTGATTTAATCCCTTAACTACCTCTACCTCAAACCTCTTTATAAAATATATCATTTCTATATAATGAATAAATCAAGTGGTAGATCTATGAAATCATGGATAGTGGACACATCATGCCCAAATCATTGCTTTACAGAAACTCAATTGTGTTTGTGCCAAAGTTGTGAATCAATTAAAAAAATATTAACAAGATTAAAATTAATGACTATTATTCTCATTTAAATATTAAGGCATTTTTATGCCATATCCATGGTGTAGAATTATTTTCCAAAATTTATCTTAAGTTTGGGTATCATCATATTTATGTTAAACCTCTAGACATTTGGAATACAATCTTTAAATAAAAGGAAGGATTGATTGAATAGTTGGTTATGCCTTTTAGATTAACTCATCTAGCTAATTCATTCATTTCAAGATGTTGAATGACATCCTCAGATCCTTTACCTATGTAGTTTTTTTAATCTACCTTGATGACCTCTTAATCTTTAGAAAATATGGGATGAACATCTACACCATGATAAACTAGTGTTTCACATTTTTTAGAAACATATTTTTGTGACAATATGAATAAATGTTCATTTATCATGCAAGATATAAAATATTTTGGACACATTACACAAACAAGGAGATCATGTGTGAGTTCATGTGTGAACCTAACCATGATTCAAGTCATACAAGAATGGGAAACACTAAATAACTTTGAATCTTATTCAAAATTATAAAATTATACAAGAGATTTATGTTTAATTTTTATCTTTTTAACTAAACTACCAAAGGTGGAACCAAATAAACTTTCATTTAGTCAGCTGCACAATAAATATAATTTGATGAACTAAAATTTAGACTCTATTGTGTATTAATACTTATGTTACTTGACTATAAAATTAAAACATCATCTAATTCATTCGGTAATAAAATTGACTATCACAAATGGGTATTAAAAACATAAGTCTTAAAAAATATTTAATTTCTATTATAATGGATTAAACAACATATAATTGGAATCAAAGATATCTTCAGAGTATATACTTATGTTAGATGATGAGGGAACAATTAGGGATGGTGAGGGATGGTGAGGGTTAATGAGGGAGTCATTAGTGATGATGAGGGATGAATAAAGATTGATTAGGTGTTATTAGGGATGAGAAGTGAGTGATTAAAGATGATGAGGGATGATGATAATCAATGAAGGAGTGATTAGGGATGATAAGCCTAAGTGATTAGAGATGATGAGAGATAATTAAGTTCAATGGAGTGATTAGGGATGAGAGGGATGAGGAGGGAGTTACTAGGGATGAAGAAGTGATTATATATGATTAAGGATGAGAAAAGAGTGATTAGGGATGAGTAAGGATGAGAAGGGAGTGATTAGGGATGATGAGGGCTAGTGAGGGTCAATGGAGGAGTGATTATGGATGATAAGAAATTAGTAAGGCATGCAACTATGATACCAACTCTATCAGATGTTGAGTGATCCTAATTTCTTATATTTACTAAAATAAATTTAAAGAGAAACTTATACTTAACATTTAGAGTATTAAATATAGACTAGGGAGATGGTTTTGGTCTTATTATAAAGTAATGCATACACATTATATAACACATATGATAGTGAGCATCAATAAGGTACTGATTAGAGACATTGAGGATTTATGAGAGAGTGGTTAGGGGTAATGATGGATGAGTAAGAAGTGATCAAAGATGAGGAAGGGATGATGATCAAGTGAAATTAACATGTAAAATGGTTGTTTACTCTGTGCAAGTCATCAATGTGACATATGTTACCCGAATAACACATGTCACTTCAATTTTGACAAACATAAGACTCAATTGAAGTCTTATGCATCTAAGTGATTGCATCAAAAAAATTGTATTAAATATAGTTATTTCCATTAGCTTTGGAAATTTATTGGAATGTTTTTTCCCCAAATAAATGTCATATACGCTTACATTGATGTTTTTTGGTCTAGTTTACCTAATTTTTTTTGTTACTCAATTTTTTCTAGCTTGGCCTATGCTATGGAATCTAATCAAAACTAGTATTCTCAATCATTTGCTTTTATTAAAAAATTTAAATATCCTATGCATAGATTTTTTTTTTGATTTCTTCTTTAATTTCCTAATGTAATCTACTTATGCTATATTGTAATGTGTAATTCATCATTTTACGATTGCAATGTTCTTTTTGTAACATGTGATAATACGATTTTTAGATTGCTTGAGCATTTTCTTTAAATTGATTAAGTTGGTATCTCTCAATTCATTTTGGTGTAGAGTTTTAAGACTGTGAAAAACATTAAATGTGTAATCATACAACTATTTATGCTTTCATTATGTTTTGATTCTCTATTTTTATTGATTCTAACATTTTCTAGTTAATATTAAGAGTATGATATATTTAGAAAGCTTTATTTATGAAATTGACTAGAACTTTGTGATGCATTTATTACATAAATTTGCTTGTGGTTGATTAAATTTTTAAAAAAATTATAATATGTATTTTCCACACTTAGATTCACACTGGGATTTACAAATATTTAAAAATAAAAGATCAATTTTGAAAAAAAATATAAAAATAGCCTTTTTAACATTGTTACAAATTATATATGTTGTAATTGGTAGTGATGCACATGTAAATAGATTTAAATTATATGGAAATAACTATCACAATTCAACACTTCTATACATTAGCACATAATGACCGAACAAAAAAAAATCAATGCACACTTATGCAAGTTTATGAGTCATTGTTTGCCATTCAGAGGCTTTCTTTATTCATGTTAACTTCAGCTATTAATTTTGTTGATCCAAGTGTTATTTCCATAGTCATGGTTGCTTCTGGCAAAGCCTCTAGATTAAACATGCAAATCTTAAACTGAGTCAACTTTATTCTAGCAGTTGTACATTTAATAAAATAATGGATAGTAACTAATTTATTTAAATGGGCCAGTATAGGTGGCCTCACATAACTAGAATTTTGTTGTGACAATCTTTTTGTCTCTCATGAATTATTAGATACATCATGGCTATAATTGTTATGTATGACTCTTCATCAGTGGTTCTGATTAAGGTTAAACTTTGAACTTGGATTGAGAGATGATACACCCTCATCCTAAGCCTCTATGTACATCTATCTCTCACATTCCAAAGGTAGACCAGATTTTTATATTCAATATAGATACACACCTTCTAGTTATTTTGATAATCAATGTTATATTACTCATTCTTTTTGTTTCATGTCTTTGTCATAATGTTTACACATTTTTATCTAAGTATTAACTTTATCTTTGTTGATATATTCAATAGAAATTTCACATAGATTATATTCAATTAGTAATCTTTTATCAAATCAAGGTGTTCAATAGAAATATAAGTCAATAAATCATGTTTTGTGCCATTAAACTAGCCAAGATAATATTTAAAATTTGTGTAGAATGCATGTCACCATCTTTGACAAGTCTGGGGGATTAGTCACACTAAAAATTGGGGACTTGGAACCTCTTCATTCGATCGGGCTCTCCTAGGATCCAACCTCTATGATATGTTTGAGGGATTGGTGTGATTAACAATTGGAAATATGGTGCCTCTTCATTTGGATAGGGTCTCCCAATCCCTAAAATATCTGACAAGTCTAAGGGATTGGCCATTCTAACAACTAGCTATGTGGTGCCTATTTATGTGGTTAGGCTCTTTCTAGATCTGACACCTCTGACAGGTCTAGGAGACTCATCTCACTAACAACTGGAAACATGGCACCTTTTTATTTGAATATTTTTTCTTGTGCTCTGACATATCTAACAAGTCTAAGGGACTTGTTACACTGATAACTACCAACCTTGTGACTCTTTAATCCATCAGGATCTCCTATTCCCTAACATCTCTTACAGGTCTAGGGCACTGGCCACATTAACAATTGGTGACCTCATGTCTCTTCATTTGACTGGGCTCTATTAGGATTTAACCTCTCTAACAAGTCCTAGGGACTGGGCACACTAAAAAATGGTGACATGGTGTCTCTTCATTCAACCAAGATCTCCCAAGAGCAGACCTCTTTGATAGGTATAGGGGACTAGCCAGACTGACAACTAGTAATGTGGCACCTCTTTATTTGATCAATCTCTAAAAAAATCATAAAATGATAAAGTAAAAAATAAGTAAAGTGAATCATTAAAACTTACTTGTCATATATGGAAATCTTGATTTGCCAGAAAGGATAATGGGTTTGTTGTTATGGGATAGGAATTAGGCTCCAGGGTTTAAGTGAAAATTGACCTATAATAAAAATTGACCTGGAAAAAACACTCCTCAAATTTAAAGGGAAATAAAATGGGCCTATCACTGATTGACGAAATCAAGGCAACACATATTCAGAAGATTCGACTCTCTTTCCTTGACTAGAAAAAACCTTGTTACTCAATAAACCAAAGCTAAATAAATAGTTGAAACAATTTTCGTGAATAAAATTTTTGGAGACTACAAAAAACTATTATAATCTCAATATCTTCACTGAAACTATTCAGAGTTTGTCACATATTCTTTTAACAAAAATAAATTATGTTATTTCAAAGGACTTGGCTAATTATACGTCAAGACTCTTTTAGTATACTGCATGTGAATCTCATGCCACTTCTTGCCCCATTTAAATCACCTATCAACACTTTGTAAATTTTATTCAAAATCCTTTAAAAAATAATGACATGATTAAAGCTCAAGGCTGAGCCATTAATGATATAATTCCAGATGGCATAATACAATTACTTCACTAATTCATATTATGGCACATGCTTAAATCCTTAATTTTCATTCTTTCCAGGCATATTCTCTTACCTTTGATATTTTCACTAACACCAAGTGTGTATGATGATGACATGTGTCATCATCCTAAAGATACAATTACCCAAAACTATCATAATTATGGATTTTCCTCTACATTTTTTGCATGGCTAAGATAATGGCATATGTCATTAACCCCATGCATTGCTTTTGCATAAATTTTGTGTTGCTCTTTTGGTTCAAGACTTTATATGAGCTAGGTAATGGCATGTTTCATCATATCAGCCTTATTCTTGAATGTAAGTGTCATTCTTATGGATTTTGAAATATACTCTCTAGGTGAGCCGAATGATGGCACCTATCATTGTCACAATGCTCTACTTAGCCAGAGTTGTGATGTTCTCCACTTCTTCTATAAGTAATCTACATCATCAAGATGATGACACATGAAATAATATCAATGTTATCCTTCCTCATAAGTGACTTTTTATACATTTTTTCTATGTAATCTTCGGTTTGCCAAAATGATGACCCATGTTGTGATGTTGGTGTTCTACTTAAATAAAACTATCATGTTGCTCAATTTCACTATGCTCACTCTAAGAGAGAAAAATAATGATTCATGCCATCATCCCAGAGCTCCACTTGGATTAGACACAATAAATAACAAAAACATGGATAGCTAAAACTATGACAAAATCTTATTACTATCAAATCAACTATTCGTAACCAAAAACATAGACATAACAATGCTTCAAAAATCCTATCATTGTTAAGCAGATGAATACAATAGATACTATTATTCGATCTACTATACTCCTTACCATGAGATGCCCATGAAATTGGTCATTCCTTGAAAATGGAGAGGTGGAGGAAACTATGCATTTTCCTCCATTTTAGGAATAATATGTGATCAACCCCCAAGGCACAACTACATGTATTGAACTTCAAAAATGGATTCTACATGAATAGTTTCCAAGAGATGTATTATTACCATGAAAATTTTAATACACTATGTTTTTCATGGTTTAAATTCATTTATGAATAATCTATGTGTTGGGTTTGTTATAGAACCACTAAATAAACACAAAAGAGTGGGAAGGGTAAGTCTAAAAAGGATGCCTCCAGGTCTAAAATGAGATCAATGCAATGGTCATTGAACTAAGTGGCTATGTCATAGTTATACCACTATAGACCAATCTTAAATAAAGTTCTACCTCCAAGAACATAGAGTGGATAAAATTAGAAGGAAACATGAGTATGTCTTCAATGTGAATTCCTACCATACATTAATACCATGGGTTTATTGTTGAGAACACATAAAAACCATAAGAAAGCTTTTAGCTAATCACAAAAATGATCAGTACTTACCAAAAGAGAATGAAATAACTCACATATAGAATATAATAGTTAAGCACATCGTAATCATGACATACATAAAGTGACAAAGTGTTAATTTAATTAATCATAGCACTATTGATCATTTAAACATAGAGATGAAATAAAATTAAATACAGAAAAGACCCTTTTATAAAAATAGAGATTGTATTCATTAAAATAGTGAAAACTACTCAAATAACCAATTTGGGCAACTATTATAGTCTAGAGTGTAGAGGGAAACACAGATGAAATCTTGAAAATAATCCAACATCACTTTCAAGTAATTTTTTATCAACCCTAAAATACAATACGACTCCTCTATGAATAAATAAAGATTGGGGCTCACCTCCAAAAATAATGAGGATCCCATCCTATCCATATTTAAAAAATAAAACAAAAAAAAAATCCTAAAAATCTCATAACAAATCTATGAGAACCACCTATAGACATGCAAGGTGACTAAGAGGGACCAGTGCTCAATTGATTTGACTAGGCATTCCTAGATTCTAGTGTGACTTCTAATAGATCAAACTCCTTATCCATCTTGGCCAAGATCATTTTAATTTCCATGAAGATTAGCTTTACCTAAGTTACTAGTCTCTGGGAGACTTAGAAAGCTAATTCCATTGAGTCCTGGACTCTTAAAACTTAGTTAATGCTTACAGTGCACAGTGCACTGAGTTGATAGGTCCAACACTATCTAAGGTCCATTTTGTTTTTCTTTAGCTATTTTATCACTCATAACCTAATTAATTGACCTAGGTAGACTCTAAATTCCCCTTAGTTGAGTATAATGTCATTTAGATGGAATAACACTGAGATATTGACCTCACAAAAGTAGGTCAGTATCTTCTTATCACCCTCTTCTAAGGGTTTTTCTAGTAGTGTAAGCCAAGGCTAGCCACTCCATCACTTTTCTCATATTTTTAGCATAAGTTTAGTACAACCCCAAATTCAAGGTTGGCATCATTTTGAGCTCTGATAAGATTTCCTTGTTGACCATAACCTACAACTTCTTGTAATTCTCATCAATATCTATGATTCTCCCCATGTAGGCCTACGTCTTCTATATAATTACATCAGTCTCAACCCAAGTTCACACCTCTTTTCCTAGGATTGATAAAAGTATTAGGATGGCATTATTGATTTGCCTGATTAATCTAACTAGGAATGTGATCTTCACTTAGACCTCAAGTGTCCAGACTTAGATATGCATGTCCTCAAGGAGTTTCTCAAACATATCATGGGTAGCTTAGAGGATGAACAGTGGGTACCAACCCATCTTCTCTTTTCTAGAAGTAGTCCTCACCTTGGTGAGGTAAAATAGAACCTGATGGGTCTGTTATATCATTAGGATCCCTTTTTGGATGAACCTTTGAGTGAGAATCCTCTTCCTACTCCTAGAAGCTATGTATAAACTCCATTACACATTTGGGTCACCATAGACATCCATCTATGGCATATGTGACCTAGGGACCATCCTTGGGTTGTTTGGGGTATAGGAAGTGTGGATAAAATGGTGGTGAAGGGTGAAGTATGAAATGGAAGGGAGATGGAGGAAGTGGAAGGGGAGAAAGAAGAAAGGAGTGGAGGCAAAGGGGGATTGGAGGTGAAAAGAGGGAAAATGAAAGGGGAAACTAATGTGAACATTTAAGTTCACCTTTGTTCTTGGGTGAGTTTCACTAGAGGTAAGATTTCCCCTAAGAACGGATCATGGAATAAAATGATGAGATAAGCTAGTTAAACGTAAAGCCAATAGGGCCTTGGGTAAGGGAGAGAGGGGGTCGAGGAGCTAATCACTAGGCTACTTATATTGGGGTTAGAGGAGTCAAATGATGGGTTGCATTCTATTTCTTCTTCGACCTCTTCTATGGATCAACTCTAGGTGCTATGGTGGGTGATTTGAATATGACAGTAGGGGTTTTAGGATCTAATGATAGAGGACTTGGATCCATAGAAAGGATCACTAGGTTGATTGGAGTAGGGACCAAGAGGTCCCCTACTAGAGGTGGTAGGCTCCCAAAGGCTGTAATCACACTTGTTGTTGAGGGCATGCCCAAAGGAGGCATCAAGACAACTCCAGGATATGAGATGGGTAGACCATAATGGAAAGGAGAAGTGAGGATGCTCATAAAGACTAAGGTTAAGGGTATTTGGGAAAAATATGGAGGGTAAATAATTAGAATGGAGGTGTAGAGTGGAACTAGCAAGCATAAAAATAGGGAGTTTGAATTCAGTGGGAGAAATGGGTAAAAGGGAAATGGGAGGAGATGGAAGAGTGAGAGGGTGAACCTAGATGGGTGCCTATTGAGGGCCTTGTTCAAGGATCACTTTCAAGTTACCTACAGTATCAAATATCATAGGCTATAACACTGTTAGTTAAGAGGACTACACTTGGGCTACCTCGTATCATGTAGTTTGATCTTGGGGCTATCAGGGCCTCATGGAAGGCACTACTAGAGGAGGTAGAGATATAATGTGAGGAATAAGTGGAGGCTAAGTTGGAGTTTGAGGAGTTGGGGCTATTTGTGGAAGTAGAGCTTGAGGAGAAACTTGAGGAGTTAGAAGTGCAGTTTGAGGATAAGGTAGTGGGATGACTTTCAAGATTCTCCAGGAGATGGCTAGATAATTTGGATTTGGCTCCTCTACAGACCAAGAAAGAGATGGAGGGGTTACCTAGGGGCCTACCTGAGCCTTCTTCCCTTTGTTCTTCATCAAAAATTCTATCTAGGATACCACCTCTTGGTCATCAATGGCATCCAAGTAGAGATCACCATCATCCCCAGCCTAATAGACATATTTGATGTTGAGTTGAGATGAATATTGCATCAAGTGGGCCCAAATAACCTCTTTAGGGTCCTACTACCTTATCTTGAATTTTTATAGGGTGAAGGAGTCATGCCCAGCCTTCATATTTGGTATGGATGGGAATTTCTTGTAGATGTGTCTTTATATGGTGATTTTAAGTTAAGGATACAACTTCTGTTGACACTATATATAGAAGCCAAATATTCCATTCACTAGTGGATTGGTGATCTCTTTCTCTACTAGGTGGTTAAGCACATAGTATGGCAAGTGTAGGGGGTCTTGGAGGAATATTTTAACACAAGTCACTATGTCTTTTTTATATAGTTAGTAGTCCTATATGGTTATGATGGAGTCATAGATTATCTTTAAGATCTGAGGCATGGGAGCTTCATTAATCACCTGGTACACTACCATATAGAAGTAGTCATAGATGTCCTAGACATGCTAGTGGAACTAGTGGCCATAGAGATTGAATAAAACCATGTGGATAGTTGGGTGACCTAAAACCCAAATAAGAAAGAATAATGAGTTGAATGAGATCATCCCATAAATGGCACCAAGTAGGTTACTCATCATGTAGAATTTTCCTCCATTTTAGGTCTCTATGATGACCTAGACCAACTTAAATTTGATCAATACTCTAAGGTGTCAAATCAAGTCAAGATCACATGCAGTAGGGACACCTATATCTCATTGACATGTTTATAGCTTAAGATTTTAAATACCCAGTTCAGTAGGATCATTCCTACTCGTACCTCTTATTGGAAGGTGCAGACCATGTAGGCATTAATCTTTTCTTTGTTAACCCACTTGGATTCTAAGTTCTCGATCTAATCATGGAAAATGTCATAGATCTGACAATCATTCATCCAAAATGACATTTCTACTACATCATACGAGAATAAGAATTTTAGGAAGGAGTAGTATCCCTTGAAGGCATTCCAAGATATGTCAACAATTTGGTGCCGAGAGGTGGATGAACACACCCAATTATTAATAACATCCTACACTTTAATGCCCATATGGAGGATGTCACATAACAAGTTAGTATAGGTAAACACCTTTGGTTTAGCTACAGATCTAAGGAATTTCCATCTTTTATAGGACTGAAGAGCATCCTCATAGTTGGCCAACTGGTCATCAGCATTACTAGACTCCTTTAGGACTTTTTCAATTACTTTGAATATGTAATTATAGTGATTTTACCTAGTTAAACTAGTAGGTAAAGTGGTGTCCCAATACTCAATATTGACCTTTGGGTTAGAGGATTTTGTGGCCATTGTAGAAGGATATAGTATAAATTAGGAGGCTTTTGAGCATAAAAATCATGGGATATATGGGTTCTATGTAAATTTGAAATCAAGGAGTGAGATATTTCTTATAAGGTAGCAATGGTAAATGTTAATGGGTCTCATTTAGTCTTTAAAATCTTGTGCACACATCTCCCTACATTAATTTCATTTGGTGGCTCACTTGTTGTGAATATTAAATTTGAGTTGGTAGCAAGATTTTCTCCTTTTACTTCAAAATCTAGAATTAGATTTAGAGCCCATAATCTACTAGTTCTAGATGGATATATAAATGGTGATGCAACATTTTTCAAAATTATCTAATTAGGTCTAGCTTCTCATTTAGTTAATGGCAAGTGTGTTATAGGCATGCACTCACATCCCTTAGAGTTTCCTCACCTAGCCCCTACCTTCTAACATGTGTCATCCATCTATTGTTTTTTTTATTGATGGTCACCATTTAAGCATGAATCCATTATCCATGCCTTCATCCTAGGTCAAATGATGTTTCACCCAGGGACATGTGGTGCACCCCTATTAGTCCTTGTTAACCGCTCATACTTCATTATGAGATTTCTATGTCACAAGTGGAAACTAGTTTATGTTCTCATTATATGATGTGGTAGGTTCCCATTTGGAGAGGCTCTCCCAAGATCTAACATCTTTGATAGGTCTAGGGGACTTTCCTTTTTTAATTTGAATGACATGATAGTATCTTATCAAGTCAGGCTCTCCCCAACTCTGACATATTTGATAGGTCCAAGGGACTACCTTACCTGACTCTAAATAACACGGTGAGTTCCCATTGGGTTGAGCTCTCCCAGGGTCTAAAATCTCTAATAAGTCTAGCGGAATGGCCTCTCTAACTTTGAATGATGTAGTTATCTCCCATTGGGATAGGCTCTCCTAGGATATGACATATATAACAAGTCTGGGGGACTAACCTTTCTAACTCTAAACGATGTGGTGAGTTCTCATTGGGTCAAGCTCTATGAGATTCACAAAATGATGAAGTAATAATGACAAAAAAGGAAAAAAATTCATTAAATCTTAGCTGTCAAACATGGAGGACTCAATTTTGCCATAGAGAATAATGAGTTTATTGCTCTTGGAAGGGAATAGACTATGAGAACATCTTCTTGTGAAAATCAACCTACAACATTAGTGCCATGATATGTTAAAAGTGAAAAAACACAACTTAGTAGTTTTTAGAAAAGTTAAAAAAAAATTCTATTACTACTTGAAGAAAATCAAGATGATTTTTATTTTGAATTTTCAAATAGGGATCAATAATGAGAACAAAATGGATAACTTTGAAGCTCTGATTCATGAAATTTTTAGATAGGTCCCCCATTTTAGATAAAGAGGGGATGTTTGACAAAATAGATACTTCTTGTATAAACTCAGTGATTAGTTTGAGCCATCAAACTATGCTACTAATTTGGTTTCCACACTTTTTTAACTATTAATAACTTCCTCAAAATTTGATCAGCCCACTATATTCATTGTTGCAAAGTTTACTCTTTTTTATTTATATTTCTAGTTATAGATTTGACTTTTTTTATGTATATTCACCTTGTGCTCATTATAATGTTCAAAATTATAATTGCAAAAAAAATTAAGAATATATTAAACTTATACAAAACACATAGTTTAATTTTTTTAATAGTTAAATGTATCTATCTCACCTATTCATGCAGTGTACAGATCTACATGGGAAAAAATAAGTTAGTAAACACCTGGATTCCTATATTGTGAATTAAATCATAATAAATAGATTGTTCAAGTTTAATCCATGTCACATAACCCCTTTGTTAGAGCATTAATAACTAATAAATGAATTATAATTAAATTCATCACTTTGAAATCAGTCACATCAATAAAAGAATTATCATCACATATGTTATAACTATCATCTCACATGTTACAATAACATAACTTAATGAAAAAATATTATTATTAATGCTTTGTTGAATATTACAATCAACCAATTAGTAGATCTTATCATTGATAATCATAGTTGTGCTTTGGCGATGGGATTGGGAATTAATATTTCCAATCAATTTCATTTTTCTCTTTCTTTTCCTCCATTGCCACCATATTTTGGCTATGATTGGTCTTGTTTATTTATTTCCTTCCTAACATGGTTTTTTTTTAAACAACCTAGCTTTGAGATCTTTATTCTTATCATCAACTTCTAGTCGAGTTTAATGGAGCCTACTGTGTAAGAAGCTTTAGATTATCTTTCAATTCTAATCTCATGCCAAAAACCACAAGTGGATTTCATTAGTAGATTCTCACCTCATCATCTGCATAATATCTTTTGGATTCTTTCTAAAGAAACTTTCACTGCTATCATTTCTATCATCGGGGAAGAATTATTTTCCTCTATTAACATGATCAAAGTTAATTCGATGGTTGCCTCCATCTTTGCCACCAATATCATATTCCTTGTCTCTGACAAAGAGAAGGTGAAATAATTGGTTTAATTCTTTGCTAATCCATTCTTTAGGGTCTACCTAGATGAAGTTATGACAGCCCTTGATGGTGATCAAAAATAACCTCTAACCTTCTCTAGTAAATACAAGTTTGGTTTCATGCCAATGGCCATGTTCAGGGACATAGAAAGGAAATTATCTATTATCTATATTTATATTTAAGATCTAGTTTTTGAGATGAAATCAAATAGATTATCTGGTTCATTATTTCCCCCTTTAGCTTTAGACAATGCTTTGTTGCCTCTACCTACTTTGGAATACATGCATTATGTTTATTATTCCTACCAAACAATTGAATTGATCAAATTTTTAGCTAAGCTTGTGTTTCATGGCATTTCCATTATCCTCCATAGATATTTATATAGACTCTAGTGACATTTATTAGGGCTTCAAATAAACATTTACCTATAGATAAATGTAATAAAAAGTCATTGGACTCTCTGTCTACCTTGATAGTTCCTGGTTCTAATGTAGTGTATATTGGTTTAGCTCTTATGAAGCATCCTTTGCTGACTAGGTATTGTTATAGACTTTTGTCTACTTTCAAGTTCATTGAAATCATACAAATTAATTATATTTGTGAATGTCTTTTTTGATTTGATAGTAGTTTTTTATTTTTTACTCCCTACTAGTAGATTTTAAGTTTTTGTAACTTAGCCATTGTTACGGCTAACAAATGAAAATATTTTCATTGTTTTTTTAATATATATTATTTTTTTTATCATGCATGGGTCTTGTAAACCTGGTATCTATAAAAAACTCAACCTAAACAATTACTCCAAATCTAGTAATAGCGAAAATACAAGAATTAAAATTATTATAATAATATAATAATACCTAATTTTAAACTCTAATTTGATTATAAATACTTAAAATATGATAATAAAAATTTATCTAATAGCATCTGATCTAATTAATGACATAGCCAAAAAAATTCTATAATTATTCTGCTTAGACTAGGGAGCAATCTTACCAATAAATTTTATATTTAGAAAGTGAACCCATGGGAATGTGCCTTCTGAATTTTGTTACAATGTACTACAGAATGGATTTAGAAGCATATATAAAAAAACATGTTCATGTGATATAAAAATTATGGATGTATGCTAAAAAAATAGCTAGCTCCTTATTTTTTAGAAAAAAACCTAAATTTTCCTTTTGTCGTGCCTTTAATTTTTCATCTTACTAATCGCTCATTAAAAAATGGAACACCATCCCCCTCCATGAAACTATTTATTTAGTTACACGTAGGTACTAAATATATTTCATGGATCTTATTTTATTTTTATTTATTGTAAAAAATTTCAATAAATAATATGAGTATATATCTTTAATCTTTACCCCAAAAAAATTATTAGATTAATATCACACATTTAAAAATATCATATGATCTTTTAGGATCAAGAAATAAAAAAGTGTCATGAAGTGGTTTTATTACCTAATGTTAGTTATGAAAGTGTTCAGTTTTGAAGTGATTTTGGTAGGTTAGAGGTTAGAGAAGACAATGTAGAGGAGCCACACACCTGAAGACCCTGAGTCCTCAAGATTGTACTATGTGGCATGATCCTAGTCTCCTAACCTACCAAGGAATTTAGCAAATTTTAATGGTCTAATAGTCATGTGGACCCAAATGTTTGATATGTTGTCAAATGTTGACTTATCAAGAGGTCAATACCATGGAAACTTAGTCTAATGGTTTAATATCCCCATGGCCCCAAGGGCTCGAGAAGATGCCATGTGGTAACTTTATGTAATTTTAGGGACACAAAGACTCAGAAGACTTGGAAATGGGATAATAGTTCCATGACTTTATGAGCTGAGAATCCACCACATGTCAATTTCCCAAGAGCTAAAAACCATGGAGATAAAATTGATTGCATTAGTTAGCATGACTTAGGGATCTTAGGAGTTTGAATTTTTTGTATTGGGTTATCCAACCTCGAAACTCTGAAAGTGTTTATTTTTTTTAGGTAGAGCCAAGATTAAAATAAAAATCTCCAAGTACCATGCATCTATCAATCCTAGTAGCAAGAGAAATCCACCAAAAAATTGTCCAAGGCATAAAGGATTTAAACATTCATGATCATCCCACATGACATGATTTTAGGAGGTCAGGAGTATAGGAAGCCAACACAAAGGAGCTAAACTCTTAACCATGTTGAGTTCCTATTCCATGCCACATGGCACGATCTTAGAGGTTAGACATTAGAGAAGACAACACAAAGTATGAAAACTCCCAAAGACCCCAAGTCCCTGTGATCATGCCATGTTAAAATTACTAGGGTCCATAAATCCCTAAGATCGTGCCACATGACACAATCCCAATAACCTCCCCCAACTAGGAATTCAATAAAGCTTAATGGTATAATAGTCATGTGGTCTTGATGGCCTAAGAGGTCACAACATGGTGATTTATCAAGAGTGTTGGACTATGGAGACTCAATTTAATGGTTTGATAGTCCTATGGTCCCAAGGGAGACACTATGTGTAAACTTCCCATAAGCCTAGGGTTATGGAGTTTCAAGAGACTATGTAATGTTCTAATATTCATATGACCCTAGGGGCATGAGAAGTCACATTAAAAGAGCCCAGGACCATAGAGACAAAATTGATTACAATAGTTAGCTTAGAGGCCCAAAAAATACAATTTTGAATATGTCATTTATGTGGATGCAAGGAATAGGTTAATATTATTTGAATAACCACCTACATATTGATTTTTAAAAAGTATTACTTCATTTGCAATATAAAAAGATAATTGGTTACTTGAGCATTTTTTTTTGTTCTACTCTATGTTAGATTCTCCAACCTCTAACCTATAAAATCATGTCATGTGGCATGATCTAGAGGAATCATAGATCTCAAGAGCTTGAACCTTTTATGTTTGGCTCTCTGACTTGTAAGCTTCTGATATTGAGCCATGTGGTATGATCATGGACGTTAGAGGCTAGAGAGACCAATGCATATTAACCAAACTCCTAAAGACACTGACCTCTAATATCATGCTATGTGGAAAATTTTAGTAACCTAGTATGGTAAAGAATTCAATAAATTTTAACACTATAATAGAATCATGGCCCCAAGGGCCTTAGAATCTACCATGTGGAAAGTTCACAGGAGTTTGGGACCATAAAAACTTGATCTAATGGTTTAATAGTCTTGTGGCCCTAAGGGCCCCATAAGATGACACCTAACAAATTCTTAGGATCGTGAGACTATGGAATGGCCTGATAGTCCTATGATCTTAGGGGCCCAAAAATCTACCACATGGTAAATTTTTGGGAGCTAAAGAGCATAGAAATAAAATTGATTACAATAGTTGCCTCAAAGCCCTGATAATTACAATTTTAAACATGTAATTTATGTGGTTTCAAGGAATAGATTAATATTAAGTGGAGAACCACATACATATTGAGTTGTAAAAAGTATTATTTTATTTATAATAGAAACATGTAATTAGGCACTTGAACATTTTTTTCTTTTCTACTTTGTGTTGGATTCTCCAACCTCTAACCTCAAAGATCATACCATGTGGCATGATCTTGGGGAATCATGTATCTTAAGATTTTTACACTTCTACATTGGGTTCTCTAACCTAAAATCTCCCAAAATCATGTCGTGTGGCATGATGACAAAGATCAAAGGCTAGGAGACTAACATAGATTATCCAAGCTCTGAAGTAAACTGATCACCAAGATCATGCCATGTGGCATAACCTTTGTAACCCAATGTGGTAATAAATTCAACAAAGTTTAATGGTCTAATAGTCTCATGGCCCTGAGGGCCTAAAAAGTTTCCACATGGTGAGTTCCTTAGAGCCTTAGACCATGAATACATATTCTAATGGTTCAATAGGCTTGTGTCCCTAAGGGCCTCAAAAGACACCATCTAATAACTTCCTAAGATCCTAAGACTATGGAGTCTCAAGAGATTTTAGAATGGGATAATAGTCACGTGACCTTGGGGCCTCAAGAAGCCACCACATGGTGACTTCTAGGAATATTGAGACCATAGAGACAAAATTGATTACAAAAATTATCTCAAAGGTTTGACAATTACAATTTTTAACATGTCATTTATGTGGTTATAAGGAATAGGTTAATATTAATTGAATAACCATATACATATTGATTAATAAAATGTATTATTTCATTTCCAATAGAAACATGTAATTAGGTACCTAAACATTTTTTTCTCTTCTACTCTACATTAGATTCTCCAACCTCTAACCTTTAAGATCATACCACATGGCATGATCTCAGGGACTCATGAATATTTATATTTTGACCCTTCTGCATTGGGTTCTTTGACTTGTGAGATCTTGAGATCATGCCACATGGCATGATCATGGAGATTAGAGGTCAAAGAGACCAATGTAGATTATCCAAAATCTCAAGGATGTTGACCTCTAATATCATTTTAAATGGCATGATATTGATAACCTATCATGGTGAAGAATTCAACAAAGTTTAATGGTCTAACAGTCATGTGGCTCCAAGGTCCCAAGAAATTGCCATGTGGTGAGTTCTTGGGATTCTTTGACCATGGATACTTAGTATACCATGACTCTAAGGGCCCTGGAAGATACCCCCTATCCACTTCCTAGGATCCTAGGACTATGGAGTCTTAGGAGACTACACAATGGGATCATAGTCTTGTGACCCCAAGGGCCCGAGAAGTCACCATGTGGTTACCTCCAAGGAGCCAAAGACTATGGAAACAAAATTGATTATAATGTTAGCTAATAGGATTAATAATTATAATTATAAAGATGTCATTTATATGGTTATAATTAATATTAATTAAATAACCACATACATATTGATTTGTAAAAAGTATCATTTCATTTTCAATAAAACCATGTAATTGGGTACTTGAACATTTTTATCTTCTAATTTGCATTGTATTCTCCAACCTATGACCTCTAAGATCATGTCACATGACATGATCATGGGGACTCATAGATCTCAAAAGTTTGACCCTTCTATGTTGGGCTCTCTGACATATAAACTCTCGAGATTGTGTCACATGGAATGATCGTGTAGGTTAGAGGTCAACGAGACTAATGTAAATTAGCCAAACTCCCAAAGATACCAACCTCTAAAATTGTGCCATATGGTATGATCCTAGTAATCTGATATAATGAATAATTTAATAAATTTTAATTGTATAATAGTTCTTGTGGCCTCGAGGGCCCAAAAAGTCACCACATGGTGAATTCCTATGAGCCCAAGTTCATAGAGATTTAGTCTAATGGTTTAATAAATTATCATAGCCCTAAGGGCTCTAAAATATGCCACTTGGTGACTTCCTAGGAGCCTAGGATTACATAGTCTTAGGAGACTGTAGAATGGGTTAATAGTCCCATGACCCTCGGGACCTGAGACGCTGTCATGTGGTGCCTTCTTGAAATCCAATGACCATAAAGTTAAAATAGATTATAGTAATTATTTCAAAGCCCTGACAATTACAATTTTTAACATGTCATTTATGTGGTTACAAGGAATAGATTAATATTAATTATGTTGTTCCCAAAATCTGTCACTCATTTTTGGGGACAACATATGAACTATTTTGGTTTTACACACCAAAATTCTTTCTTCCCTTCTCAAAAATTATTCTGAGTATTCAAATTCTCCATTTTTCAAGCTTTTTAGATTTCTATAGATTCTGTAGGCTTGAAACTATGGACTATGCAGGCTTGAAACTACAAACTCTACAGGCTGGGTTCTATAGACTATTTTTTACGGACTCTACAGGCTAGATTCTACGGACTCTTTCAAAGCTCGAGAGACTTAGAAAAAACTACGGACTCTGTAAGTTGGTTTCTTGGTTCTACAGACTAGTTTCTATCGACTCATTTCTATGAACTCTGTAGGTTCATTTCTACGGACTCTACAGATTCATTTTTTTGGACTCCACAGGTTCATTTCTATGGACTCTGTAGGAAAATAAACAAGCTCTCAACACTTAGGCATTTTCAAGCTTGGTTCAATGCCTTGGTTCAACCAAAAATGTTCATCAACAAGCTTCAAAGGAAGGATTGAACCATTAAACCTTGAACCAAATTGGTTCAATAGGTTCAATTGGTTCAAAGGTTCAACCATATCGGCAAGCTTAAAGAGTTAAGTGCTTCGGAAAAATTTCAACAAGTTCAACTACTTCAAGGTTCAACAGCTTCGAAACACTTAATGAAAAGAAGGTGGCTTGAACCATTGAACCATTGAACATTGAACCATTTCAGTTCAAAGGTTCAATGGGTTTAAAGGTTCAAAAGTTCAACGAGTGGTTGGTTCGATGCATTTTGTTCAAGTGATCAAAAGACTTAGCAAAAAATAAAGGAATGAACTATTGAACCTTGAACCAAAATGGTTCAATGAGTTCAATGGGTTCAACCAGTTCAATGGGTTCGAAGAGATCAAAAGACTTAGATGAAAAGATGGATTCAAATCAAGATTGAATCATTGAACCGTTGAACCAAAGTTGGTTCAATCGATCAATTCAACTGATAGATTCAAGGGAGTGCCCCAAAGCTTGAAAGGCAAGTGCCCTTGTGGAGGGCAATGAACCAATCCAAGTGCCCTTGTGGAGGGAAATGAGCAAAAGTGGACAAAGAGATTTTCTTTAGAAAAATGAACAAGGTAGAAAAGTTGGAATTCCTTCAAAAAAAAGAACAAGGAAAAAGACAAGGTGAATTCCTTCAGACATAAAGTTCAAAGGAATTCCTTCAGACATTTTATCCAAAGGAATTCACCTGAAATCAAAATCTCAGTGGAAAAGCGTCTAAGGAAAGCCAAGGAAGATTTCCTTCAGATATTTTGTCTAAAGGAATTGAAGCCAAAGGACCCCAAATATTGCCTGAAGGCCACCCGAAGAACCTCGAAGGGTAGGTACCCTTGCGGGGGGCTCTCACCAACCAAAAAATGGGCCTTTTTCAAGATCCCAAAGGGATTCCTCCCCTTTGAGAAGGATCAAACAAGAAAGCCATAGGAATTGTTGAGGAAGGTGATGGGCCCAAATATGTCAAGATTAAGCACTATGAACTAGTTGTTGGGATCCAGACGTCTGATGACGTCCCCAAAGCCATCAAATTTAGGGAAATAAACTAGTCATTGGCTTTCCCAGAGGTGACAGGGGCATGAACATCAACTTCATGGCAATGAAATAACCATTGATCTTTAAAATCTTGAGCATAGACCCAAATGCATTTAAAGGCCTTAAAATCAAAAGGAAGAACCACTGAGAGAAGAGCTAAAAGAGCTAGCATTGCTGAGAAGATAGCCCTGAGAGCTCCAGTTTCAGGAAAAGACAAAACTAGGAAGAGACAAAGAGGGAAAGACCAAAAATATCTACAAGAGTTATTTATGGTAGGTGGAACAGTCCACCAAGTAGATATTTGAGCTTGTAAACATTGAAGGCACAGCCTATTTGTCTCCCTTGGAGTAAAGGTGAAGTAGATAGCTACGTAGATATCAGGTGATAGACCAAATGACTCAAGCCGAGGAGAAGACATTTGAGATGAATCAACATGCCATAATTAAGGTGGCCACCCTATTCTAGCATGGGCTCTTTAACAAAATTGAAAATGCATTGAATGCAGCATGGGTTGTTCCATGGAACAAAGTGCCATGTCTTTCTTGGCTGTTATATATTGTATTCTCTTACTTTATGCAAAAGGAGACTTTTCCATTATAGAAGTGAAACTCTGCCAAAATTGAGATGTGATTACTGAGACTTTGAGCTCAGATTGTTCATCATATTTCTTTGTTTGAATGAGAAAGCAAGTTACTTTCAAACTTTGTGTTGTTATAGCTTGTGTCATTTTAGGAGATTGTTCTTATGTTTGTTTCCTGAATGTGTTCTTGTCCATTTTAAAGAAATAAGCAGAACTAGTGGAAGTAATCAAGAAGGTGTCCTGAAGCCAACTGTGAAGAAACTTTGTGCCACCACAATTGTCTTTAGTGTGTTTGTCTATTTTATATTTCTATGTAAAGGACCTTGGGATGACTTTGTGCCCTCATTGTCCTTCATATTTCACTCTTGGGCAGTCAAGGTGGAGACTTTGTGCTACATCTCAGTATGTTGGTTACTACACCCTTTGTTACCAGTTACTTGTCACTACCTAAAAGAACTTTTACTGTTTCCTGCAAGATCACTTCTAAAAGAAGAGAAGTGCCTTCAGTGTTTACCAGGATTTTCTCCTTTGTTTGTGAACATCATCTCTAAAAAAAGAGAGAGATGGATGGTGTAATCATACAATTGAGTGTTACTTTCTGCTTATATATATATATAGTATATAGCTCCTCATATTTATAGGGAACCTCCCCTTGATGAGAGGAGAGATTTGTCCCCCTTTGATGTGGTAAACCTGCACATTTGGTCGACCATTCTCCCTATGCTGTGGTTGAAGAGACATATTTTGTTCATCAGTTAGCTAGTGACAAAATATTCACCCAATAGTTTTTGGTGACTCTATTGAGGACTGACATGCAGTTCCTACCCTTATCCATTATACTCTAGTGACTCTGCTCTGTGTCTTACCGATTATCATTATAGCCTTACCACTTTCCTCCACCTCCATACCAATTGGGAAAGAGCATGCAGTTTGAAGTCTCAAGCTTCAAGCTGAAGCAAGACTAGTTCTTTCCCATTTTTATCTTACAATCTGGCAATTCCATGCTATTCTAGAAGCCAGATAACCCAAGGTGTTGTTGACCCTATTTTTGAGTTGGTGCAGCAGGGCAATTTTGATTTGTTCCCTCCCCAACTTCAAGTTCAATGATCTAGGAGTGTTCCTCCTACCTGTACCAAGTCACCAACACAAGGCAGAGCTTCTTTTTTTGTTGTTACCAGAGATTTGCATATACATACTCCACCCAGATTTGTTATCCCCCTTTTCTATAATCAAATAATGGTAGTTTAAGGCCCCTGAGGTAACTCTTTTGGCCCATTCAATCTTACTCCACCTCTACATGAGCTTCCATGCAGTTCAAGGAAGAATTTCCCCAAATTCTTTGGTGATGGGAGATTTCATCTTGATGAGCATGTTGCAGCCTTCATCATAGCCTATGGTGTGATAGGCATGGAATTTGAAGACGTGGTAGTCAGGCTATTTATGAAAACATTACAAGGCACTGCTCGGTCAATGACTGACTAGGATACTCTTAAAGCTAAATTTGAAGCCAGGTTTAAGCCTATAAAAGATGCACATTCCTTACTAGCCAAACTCACATAGATGAAGAAAGAACCTCATGAACCTATGAGATATTTCATAGAAAAGTTTGACAAGCTGAGGAATCAGATTCCTATGATTGCTTAGCCAACACCTAAAAACCTCAAATGCTTCTTCATCAACTCACAGCTGCCTGAAGTGAGTTTTCTACTGAGATGTGCTGGTCACATAGACCTTACTGCTACTCAGGACTTAGCTACTGAGGTAGAATATGACCTTATCTTAGCAAGAAAGATAAGGAGATATCTAAACAGAGGTAAATCTTCTTCATCCTCTGAATATCCATCTACAAGCACCAATGATAAAATGGTGTAAAAGCTGGCAAATGAACTGCTAGCCTTGAAAAATTAAATGGCACAAGGTATGTCTTCCACTCCTTCATATACAGATGTACCAATGAGGACATTCCCCAATCAGGCATACCAAGGCAATGTTGCCAGGAATCAAGGGCAAACAAATCATCTTCCTCCCCCATAGAGGAACCTCTCCCTTGAAGCACCTCTAACCAATTCAACAGTTGGATATCTGGAAATAGAGCATGATTTTTCTTTCCAACCTAAGTTTAATCAAGAAAATGATGTTGATCTCTTTGCAGTAGACCAAGATGAATTAGTTGGCAACTCCAATATTAGTTTCCTGAATTATCAGGATGAACCCAGAAGTGAAGGTAAAGCAACTGAGGGATCATACACTATTTTCACCCAATACAAGAATTAGTCAACCCAGCAAGCTGACAAAGAAAGAATAGAAGAGTGAGCTCAGCCTACAATTTTAATTGCTAAGCTGGGAACCACTCTACCCTTCCAGCCAAAGGACCTGGTGACAGTTAAAAAGGTGAGTACCTCAAATATGCCTTCACCTCCAACTTCAAATTTGTAGACCAGTCCTCCCCCTCCCAAAAACCAAAAGGATGAACTCACATCCTCTATTCCTAGTTTATTTTAGACATTTTACATAATTGACCATGTCAAGAAATCCAAAATTCAAATGACTGAATTTGAATTCCTGCAAGCCAACCCTGAGCAGTTGGACAGGTTGATTGAGTGTGTGAAGAATAAAGTTATCACTATAGGACAAGATGTTAAAAGGGTAACCCAAGATCCCCCAAGGAACATGTCTATCCCAAACAATCTTGTCATTACTCCTCCTATTGCCCCTAGGAAAATAGAGCCTTTCTATGTTTCCCTATTGATAAACGGTCACAAGCTAAGCAACTACATCATTGATTTTGGAGCTTCAGACAATGTCATGCCTATCAAAGTGGTAGAATCTCTTGGTCTCACACTAACCAAGACATTTGGGAGATGTTTCTACATAGATAATAAATAAGTTCCACTACTAGGACAAATCAAGGATGCCTAATTTGCATTTGTGGCATTCTCGGATAAGAGAATCAAGATGACTGTCCTGGTGGCCGACGTCCCAACATCATATGGCATCCTTCTTGGGCAAAATTTTTGCAAAGATGTTGGTGTAAAATTAACTATGGACCTATTTGAGGCAAGGATCCCTATCAAAGGCATCATGAAGAGGCTGCTCCCTAAAAAAGAGGCAAAATATGTTGTCACTCAGACATCAGTGCTTGAAACTCAAATTATGTTTGAGTCTTCAGGTAGAGGCAATTACTTCTTGACCACAGAAGATGTTCATGTCTCTACAGACAAAAGTCATGTAGCTGACAATCCAAGAATTGATTCAAACAAGACATCAAAAGAATTAGTAGGGTAAAATATAGATGAAAAAGGATCTTCCCTCTCCAATGAAGAGAAATTTGATAAAAGATCAGTTTTTGATGATGTTTGGATCCTAGAATTTGATGGTAGTAATTCTTTTACCGGTGATAAAGCTAGGACTATGTTGATATATCCTCAAGGAGATATTTTTCCTTCATACAAGTTATAGTTTAGCAACACCAACAACACTGCCGAGTATGAATCATTATTACTCAGGTTGAAGGCAACTCAAGACAAAGGTGTCAAACTCTTTCATGCCAAAGGAGATGCTGAATTGATGATTTGTCAGGTGTTTGATGCTAACAATCAAATCATGTGCTTCATTGGCCTAGAAGAACAACGAGCTATGGTAGTGGACCATATTGTTGCCTACCAAAGTCAAGAAAAGGAACTCTTCACCAAGAGAGCAAGGATTTATGGTTTTCAGATTGGAGACCACGTCTTGCCATGGGGAAAGAAGAGAGAACCAAAAGGAGTGCACAAAAAATGTGATTCTTGGTGGAGAGTTCAATTTGCCCATCACTGATTCTAGGGACAAAATGGTTTCTTGCTGGTTCATTAGGATGAAATGCCATTTTCATTGTCTCACAATGGGTAGTGTCTGAAGCACTTCAATATTTGAAGTATCAAATAAGTTCACCTATACATATGTATATTTGTATAGTCTTTACTTCTATTTTGTGCTTTTTATTTTCATTTTTGGCACCTTTTTTTTTTGTATAGCATGACTCCATAGCCCAATGGAATACTTGAAGGCACTATAGATTCTAGTTTCTACTCCCCTCAGTTGTTTCAAGTTTTCAACTAAAGGAAGATCCCCAACTGGAGCCAACTGTTATTTCAAAAATTTGTCACTCATTTTTGGGGACAACATATGAACTATTTTGGTCCTGCATGCCAAAATTCTTTCTTCCCTTCTCAAAAATTGTTCTGAGTATTCAAATTCTCCATTTTTAAAGCTTTTTCAAATTTCTACAGACTCTACAGGCTTGAAACTATGGACTCTATAGGTTGGGTTCTATGGACTCCATAGGTTGGATTATATGGACTCTTTCAAAGCTCAGGAGACTTAGACAAAACTATAGACTCTACAGGTTCATTTCTTGGTTCTACCGACTAGTTTCTACAGACTTATTTCTATAGACTCTGCAGGTTCATTTCTACGGACTCTACAGGTTCATTTCTACAGACTCCATAGGTTCATTTCTACAAACTCTATAGGAAAAGAAACAAGCTCTCAACACTTAGGCATTTTCAAGCTTGGTTCAACACCTTGGTTCAACCAAAAATGTTAATTGGCAAGCTTCAAAGGAAGGATTGAACCATTAAACCATTGAAACTTAAACCAAATTGGTTCAACAAGTTTAAAGGTTCAACCATATCAGCAAGCTTAAAGAGTTAAGCACTTTGGACAAAGTTTAACCGGTTCAACCGCTTCAAGGTTTAACGGCTTCGAAACACTTAATGAAAAGAAGGTGGCTTGAACCATTAAACTGTTGAACCTTGAACCATTTTGGTTCAAAGGTTCAATGGGTTCAAAGGTTCAAAGGTTCAACAAGTGGTTGGTTCAACACATTTTGTTCAAGTGATCAAAAGACTTAGCAAAAAACAAAAGAATGAACCATTGAACCATTGAACCGTTGAACCTTGAACCAAAATGGTTCAATGGGTTCAATGGGTTCAATCAGTTTAATGGGTTTAAAGAGATCAAAATAATTAGATGAAAATATGGCTTCAAATGCAAGATTAAACTGTTGAACCATTGAACCAAAGTTGGTTCAATCGATCGGTTCAATCGACAGGTTCAAGGGAGTGCCCCAAAGCCTGAAAGGCAAGTGCCCTTGCGGAGGGCAATGAGCAAAAGTAGACAAATATATTTTCCTCAAAAAATGAACAAGGTAGAAAAGTTGGAATTCCTTTAGAAAAATGAACAAGGCAAAAGACAAGGTGAATTCCTTCGGACAAAAAGTTTGAAGGAATTCCTTCGGACATTTTGTCAGAAGAAATTCACCTAAAAGCAAAAGCCTAGCAGAAAAGTGGCTAAGGAAATCCAAGGAAGATTTCCTTTAGACAAAATGTCTGAAGGAATTGAAGCCAAAGGGCCCCGAAGACTGCTAGAAGGCCACCCGAAGAACCCCGAAGGTTAGGTACCCTTGCAGGGGGCTCTCACTGACTAGAAAATGGGCCTTTTTCAAGATCCTAAAGGGATTCCTCCCCTTTGAGAAGGATCAAACAAGAAAATCAAAGAAATCACCAAGAAGGGTGACGGGCCCAAAGACGTCAAGATTAAGCACCATGAACTAGCTATTGGGATCCAGACGTCTGATGACGTCCCCAAAGCTATCAAATTCAGGGCAACAAACTTGCCATTGGCTTTCCAAGTGGTGACAGGCACGTGAATTTCAACTTCATGGCAATGAAATAACCATTGATCTTTAAAAGCTTAAGTGTGGACCTGAATGCATTCAAAGGCCTTAATGCCAAAAGGAAGAACTACTAAGAGAAGAGCTGAAAGAGCCAGCAAAGCTGGGAAGATAGCCCTGAGAGCTCCAATTCTAGAAAAAGACAAAACCAAGAAGAGACAAAGAGGGAAAGACCAAAAATATCTACAAGAGTTATTTCTGGTAGGTGGAACAGTCCACCAAGTAGATATTTGGGCTTGCAAACATTGAAGGTGCAACCTATTTGTCTCCCTTGGAGTAAAGGTGAAGTGGACAACTACACAGACATCAGGCAATAGACCATATGACTCAGGCCTAAGAGAAGACATTTGAGATGAATCGACATGCCACAGTTAAGGTGTCCACCCTATTCTAGCATGGGCTCTTTGACAAAATTGAAAATGCATTCAAGTCATTGAATGAAGCATGGGTCATTCCATGGAACAAAGCGTCAAGACTTTCTTGGTTGCTATATAGTATATTCTCTTACTTTATGCAAAAGGAGACTTTTCCATTATATAAGTGAAACTCTACCAAAATTGAGAGGTGATTACTGAAACTTTGAGCTCAGATTGTCATCATATTTCTTTGTTTGAATGAGAAAGCAAGTTACTTTCAGACTTTGTGCTATTATAGCTTGTGTCATTTTAGGAGAATGTTCTTATGTCTATTTCTTGAATGTGTTCTTGTCCATTTTAAAGAAATAAGGAAAACTAGTGGAAGTAATCAGGAAGGTGTCCTGAAGCCAACTCTAGAGAGACTTTGTGCCCCCACAATTGTCTTTAGTGTGTTTGTCTATTTTTTGTTTTTGTGTAAATGACCTTGGGATGACTTTGTGCCCTCATTTTCCTTCATATTTCACTCTTGGGCAGTCGAGGTGGAGACTTTGTGCTACATCTCAGTCTGTTGGTTACTACACCCTTTGTTACTAGTTACTTGTCACTACCTAAAATAACTCCTGTTGTTTACTAGTAGATCACTTCTGAAAGAAGAGAAGTGCCTTCAGTGTTTTCACCAGAATTTTCTCCTTTGTTTGTGAAAATCATCTCTGAAAAAAGAGAGATGGATGGTGTAATCCTACCCCTGAGTGTTAATTTCTAATTATATATATAGTATATAGCTCCTCATATTTATAGGGAACCTCCCCTTGATGAGAGGAGAGATTTGTCCCCCTTTGATGTGGTAAAACTACACATTTGGCCGACCAATCTCCCTATGCTATGGTTGAAGAGACCTATTTTGCTCATCAGGTAGCTGGTGACAAAATATTCACCCAACAAATTGAATAACCATATACATATTAGTTTATAATTATTAATTCATTTACAATACAAAAAATGTAATTGAGTATTTGAACTTTTTTCCTTCTATGTTTATTGATATCCTTTTGATTTGGTATCGATGCCTTTAGTTTTATTTAAAATGCTCTTTATTCATCAGGGAATTTTCACGTGTTTTTTTCCCTATGTAGACTAGACATCTATAAGTTTAATCCATTTTTTACATCAATAAAATGTATGTTAAATTTATATCAAATAAATATGTCATTACATAAAAATACAATCATTATATAAAATATTAGAAATATAATTAAATGGAATGTTACATTCAATAAAATGTAAAGAAACAAGTAAAATATTGATAATGTTATAATTTTTAAAAACATCTTAAAATCAAAATAAAATGAAATATAAGATTTAATATATTATCAGACTATAATGAAACAAAATTCTAATTTTTTCATGTTCATTAACTACAACCGAAAAGGTTGATTATTTTTACAGTTTTTAGACATCTAAAGATCAAAATGGTATTTTACGGTATAATTGAATTCCAATTTATATACAAAAAGAAAAGAAATAAAATAAAAAATTGCCAAACATTATAATCTCAATAATTTAACACATAATATTTATTTTTCTAAATAAATATGTATATGATCAAATCAACTATGAAAAAATAAAAAGTGAAACGACATCATTTGAACTTATATGAAGATTTTTTTTGAAGGTTTTATGTATAAAAAATTAAACTACAAATCCTTTCCTACAATATCCATAGTCAAATCTGCCACTTCATTAAAGGAAACTAATATCCTTAATTCCCTTGTCATATCACATATAATTAATGAAGGAGAATAATTGTATTCGTACTCAACAACATCCACACCAAATTTATAACAATTCCAAATTAACCATGTAGACTATGAACAAAAACATATACTTAGTATTGAATAATGTAAAAAAATATATCTCATCCAAAATATTTAAAAAAAAAAAAATATGAAATGATGATGATGATAATGATAATGATGATAATTATTATTATTATTATAATTATAATTATTATTATTATTATTATTATTATAAAAATTGTATTAATCTTAATTTGACTAACTAAAACTATTTTATAAATATTATGATCTTGGAAAATAAAATAATTATTAATAAAATGAAAATAGGTGCTCATAATTAAAATGATAAAATTTATTATATTAGTTTAACCTAAAAACTCAAATATTAGTTTACAAAAATTAAAGCAACTTGGATGCTTTCATTTTGACCACACTCAAATAAAAAACAATATTATAACTTCAAAATTAAATAATTATTTGATGTGAAGAATATTTCTTGCAAGTTTATGAGTAAATATTTCTCAGTTTTAATACTTATCAAAATAACCATGTAAACTATAAACAAAAGAATATACTTGATATTGAATAATATGAACAAAATTATCTCATCCTTAAAAAATAAAAAATAAAAAATAAAAAATAAAGAATAAAGAATATAACATATAGAATATAAACTATAAAATATAAAATATAAAATATAAAATGATAAATAAAACATTAATAAGATTAAATTGAAGTATTGTGAAATTGTATAAATCTTAGTTTCACTATCTACAAGTATTTTTTATTTATATATTAGGAACTTGAAAAGTAAAAAGGTATTTCTAAAATATTATGAACTTGAAAAGTAGAATAATTATTAGTAAAATGAACATGAGTACTCATATTAACATAGTAAAATTTATTATATTGGTCTAACCTAAAAAATCACATTCTAATTTATAAAAAATCAAAAAAACTTAAATACTTTCACTTTCACAGAATACAATAATTTTATCTCTGAATGTAAAACGTAAAAAATTAATAAAAAATAAAACTGTGATTTAATCTCAACCCAAAATATTTAAATAAAATAAACCTTGTATCATTTTAATGTAAAAATCTTTCTCTAAATTTAGTGACACATCTACTAGCTAAAAAACACAATATGAGATTCTATTTAACTTATTTATTTGAAGGTATCTAATGATTATTATGAGGATGCTCTCTATTTTTTTTAAATGACCTCATATAAGAAGTCCGTAAGCTTAAGAAATTTAGCAAGAAATTATTAAGGCAATTACATTATGTGAGGTAAGTGTTTATCAAAATAATATTTGTGGTTTATAATTGAAATGTTTTTAATTTTTATCCGTGGGTTATCTCTAAAATAGGATTTATGCAAGTTTTTAATGTTTACTTGTGCTTTTTGTATGGTATATGTAATGATGTAAGTAATACCTATTTGTAATCAATTATGAATCACTTAATAAAAGAATTAGATCTTCATGCTTAAAGTTCAAATTATATTGCTTAAATTTCAATCATGTTCGACATTAAGTAGATAAAAAATGTTAGTTTTTTATCTTCATATTTTTGTTGAGGCAATGGTAACATACTTGAATGTTTTTGTTTTCACGTTGTAAATGTATTCTTAGGATATAGACATATGATTAGCATTTAAGTGTAAATGAGTAATACTTAGTTCTTGTAAAGTGTTATGACTAGGACAAGGTTAAACTTCCATAGCTTGTCATAAAAATATTCAACTAGTTTATTTAGAGTGGTTCATGAGCATTCAAAAAGTTCAATAAAATTTTATGCATTTTTAGCCACATTTTTAACTATGCCCAGAAATCATAAGAGATTTTTTTAAACCAAATGGGTAGGCTTTTGCTATAGCTATTCATGTTGGAAACTATATTATCTAGTATGTATACACAATGACTAACTAGTACCACAATTAAAAATGTAAGCATTCAAAAATATAAAGGATCAGTTCTAATAAATTTATATGGCATCTATAAGAAAATTATTCAATATTCACATGGATCATTTGCCTTGATCTTAAAATCAGAGAAGTATTTAAACCATTAACAAGATAAAGTCTTATAAAATCTGGGCACTAGTTCTAAATACAAAATTTCTTGAACATATACCAATACAATATGTAGTAAAGAGAAATCAAATAATAATATTTATATAAAATTATGAAATCATTAAATATTGTGTCTCTGAGCATATCATAAAACACAGATCAAATAATGAAGTGAATATAATAATGTGATATGAATTAAAACCAATTACAATACTACTATATATGGACATAGAGTAATAACATATGTGATAAAATATATAATCCTTTAGATAAAAAAAATATTAATAAATTAAAAAATGCACATTAAATATAATCCAAAATTAAGATATTACTAGCACAATTTCATAGCTAATAGATATAGATTATGTTTGATTTCTATGTTTACAAAACATTCTGATTAAAATGTACGATAGTGTATTTTGTTAAAACATTATCAATTATCATCTAAAGACTAAAACATGTGAATTTAATCCAAGTTTAGTTTAGTAGAACATGCACTTATCATTAGTAGATGAGATCTTCAAGTTATTATAGCTCGACAAAGCATTATAAAATTCTAGACAAAAAAAAAGTCTTATACAACAAAAATATATATAAGCACTATGTTTTTAAATCTCATTCATAATTTTGCCTCTAATCTTGTCAACTATCGTTTGGCATGTTAGCTATAGAAGGGTGTTTATACTCAAGTTGTTGGCAGCCTACATAAATTTGGAAAACATAGAAAGCCATTAGTTTCTACTTGCATCCATAAATAAGAGGGAGCAAAATTAAATTTAATGCAAACATTTTTTTAATAATTTAGAAGTTAAGATAATATTATCAATTTCTTCAACTAATTTAGTATTTTAATTGATTTGAATAAATTTTTAATAGATATGATGACATAGTTCATGGCAAGTATGATATTTTTATGTCATTCGAAGTGTCGTAGCACAAAAGTGTAATTTTAATTGTCTTGATTATATTCATCGAAGGAGATTTTAGCTAATTATGTGAGGTTTTCCTTCAACTATGTCTAATTTAAAATGCATTCAATTTTCCCATTTTCTATTTGTAGAATGTATTAAAAATAATGCCAGTATCTATACATTCAATCTTGTTAACCACTTTTGAAATATGCAAAATCTTGTATTGAAGTCATGTTAGTGAAGACCAGCTTCCCACAATCATTAAAAAATGGTTGGAAATATGATGCATGAATATTTTTTGGTTTTAAAACACCTTTTACCAACAAATAAAAATTATTATTTATCATGTTGTGACATTAACCATTGTACAAATTATTTAAACATAGTTTTCTCCTAAATAATGTAATGAATCTAGAATAGATGCTTACCTAAATATTGTTTTTGACAGATTTTATAAATGATTCTTTGTATATTTTTCATTTAATTATATCTCAAAAAGTAGATTGACTTGCACATAGCAATGAAGTGCCTTTAGTTCCATTCTTGACATTTTTTTTGAATAGCATTGTTGGTGTGTTTGTTGATAATAGTATTTGATGTAGGTGAGGATGTAGTGTTTGTAATTTTCATTTATTATAAGATGAAAAACAATTGTTGAATGTCAATGTTTTGGATTATAGGATGCACGTGTAAATGTTTAGATAAATTAAATGATCTTTCAAATGATAAAGAAAAATAAGTAAGTTTTGTGGGTGTGAGTACTTACCATTTCCATCTCTTTCTCAACTTCACGATCTTTGAGTTGTAGTTCATATTAGTTGTATCATTTTTTATAACCAATTATGATGGAAACCAATGAACCTAATGCATATGTGCTATTTAATTGCACAATATCATGTATATTCCTATCCAAAGTAAGCCTATTTTCCTTGTATATGGTTGCAATATTTATACAATGGTTCTTGTATTAATATAAGACAACAATTAATTTCACCTCTTTCATATTGGATTCTATTTTTTATAGTGAAGTCAATGATCTAAACAATGTTACTAGGTGAGAAATATGGTAAAAATTTCTAAATTTGTTTATTATTGATGTTCATAATTATTTTCAATTGACCAAATTTGTCAATGAGATCAACATGCACTATTTTTACATTTGAAGGTAAACTTGGATTCTATATGAACCTAGGACCATAAACAACCAATGCAAAACCTTCAAAAACATTGCCTAATTTTTTTGTTGAAAGTTTAATAATTGAAGAAGAGAGAACTTAAAAGACAATACACATATTATTATCATTATTGTTCATAGAGAGAAACCCATGACGCAAACTATTATTAAAAAAAAATTAAAAAAAGAAAGAAACTTATTTTTTTGAATCATATTTAGAAACTAAGTTTTGTACTACTTTAAAAATGTAGCAAGGAAGATGGACTATTGTTTGAATTTTTATTTTACATGAAAAAGGACTAGCTTTGTTAAATTGTTTATAGATGATTGTATGTTTAACTAAATAATATAGCTAATGTCTTGCCCCTTATTGTAAGTTTGTAATGTCATGTTTTACATTTATTATATATTTTTTTATAGGATAATAAAGAAAGTAGAGCATAATAATTCAGTTTTCATAACATTTCAAGCAATGATGCACATTGTTACATCTAAACAAGCATTATTATTATAATTACTATTGTTGTGACAAAATATTAGTCTCAAATACCTCATAGGGACAACCCATACTCTAAATTGTTACTCTTAAAATCATTTATTTCTGATTTTTTCTTACCACCTAGAATGATTATGAGTTGTTATACATGCTTTGTTCAATTTTTATTGAAGTAGATTTGTTAAATAGACATTTTATTTTGCTATAGATTAAAGGAGATGCCTAAAGTTTAGAAAGCTTTTATGTTTTTTTTAGTGTAAATAATTTTTTTATCCTAACACTTTGAATAGGTCAGAGATAATGTGGGCATTTATTCTCTACCCAATTTTCTATCACCAAGATGGAGATAATGGGGTTCAAAGTTATATTCTTTATGAAAATTGTTGAGTGGGAAAATTAATAAACACATATCGCTGGCTCACACTTAGATAGGTTTTCACTCAAAAATTACTATATAATGAGATATTTCTAAAAAATAAATTGACTAACATCTCTAAGTTTATCCACATAATAAATTCAAGTTCCTTACAAAGCGTGCACATGTTCCTCTAGTTTTTGTCTAATGCCTCTATATAGGATTATCATGAAATACCATAGAGTTGCAAAGAACCATGAACCTTCACATTACAGTAATGATTGAGATGTAGTGAAATATTAAAATAGAGAAATAAATGACAAATTAATTATTTGTATCGCTATTTAATTTCACTGGCCATCTTCATAATCAAATTTTATTTTTTTGACAACGTTCTTATAAATTTATTTCTGCTATACAAAATGTAAATATTTCTAAATATTCACGTTATATTAAAAATTTTGCATGCCTACTTCACAATTATTTTCCACTAACCTTGTACAATGAACAATGTCTCCAAACTATAGATGAGCTTTAATTCTGGCATTTGATTGGACAATGCATTTTCCCTTATTTTTAATTGAAATACAACTAGTTTCTTGTCTCTATACAAAAACCAGTAAAAATCTAAGAAAATTATATTTTTTGAATTTTTTATTTTAAAATTATAATGTAAAATCCTCTTCCAATCCATAAAATGTAAAAACTACTAAATATGTGCTTCATACATTGTCCAATGCACAAAGTATTTGATCAAGCTTATTAAAATATTACCTATGTAGCATGTACTTATAATTTAACTAATATAATAGTATTAATATATTTAATATGTCTAACTAAAAGATGTGGAGAGATATCAATCATAAATTTATTATCTCATATCTTTCACATCAAATATTGATTATTAATTCTATTACCTTCTCCATCAATTTTTCACTCACAGGGGATAAATGACATCAATCTAACTACACAATTATGTTTAAGTCTGAAATTATCTTTCAAATAAAAAAATTTAGGATCCAAAATCCACCATATGGCCAAGATATTATGATATTTTAATTGAATTTTCTATGAAAAAGAAAAAAAAATCTATGTAACAAACAAATGGATGTTAAATTTAAGGTTGAAATTTTCATATGACAATAAATTGGATGTCAAATTTAAGGTCAAAACATAATTTTAAACATGATCACATAAATACATATTTCCCTTGATACCATTACATAACCTCTATTGGCATAACAAAGTAAAAATAAGGCTAATTAAATAACTTTCCAATAAAACTAAATTTGATAAAATTTTACAATGCTCAATAAATAACCTGATGGGAAACCAAGCACTAAGTAAGAGGATCAAAAAGTGAAGGTGGAAATGGTGGAAAATCATCTACATTGCCACACTTTCCCCATCCACCATCAATATTAAAAGTCATAATATCAAGTACTTACTCCCACTCACCATTAATTTTGTCTTTATCTACATCATTTCTAGTTCTTTTCTAGATCGGGAAATTTTTAAGGATCATTGAAGAAATTTTCCTTGATATTTTCATACATTTCACCACCATAAGAGTTGTGTGTTAGTAATTGATGCCACAAGAATGTGAAAATACACTTCATCACCTACTTCATGACTAGTGTTTACCACAAGATTCAAATTCATGGCCCTATGGAGGTGACCATAAGTGTAGAGAGTTTAGGGGTGGATCAACTAAATACACATGAATCACTCCCCCAATGGTCCAACAAAGAGTAATGGTGTTCAACCTTGAATCAAACCTTCTCAAATTACACTTTAATATGAAGCATCACATTAGATATTTTTAATGGACTTTGTTATTAATAGAAAAATAACCATCAAGAGATAAATGGTTAAATATTACATTATTCTTTTCTTTATCTAAATTAAAAAGAATTTTAAAATTAAAAAATTACATATTATGTTGTATTATGTAGGTAACATGATAGAATCCACTAGAAGCACCACTTTCTACAAAAATATTTTTTTTATGAAATGGTTGAAAAAATGTATGAATCCATTCCATGGCTAACTAAGTATGTTTACAAAACCAAAAAAATGCTTGAGTCACTCTAGTTGGTGTTGGAAAGATGGGCATAAGGGATTAACCACACCAAATAAAAAAATTAGATACCAATAATAATATCTTGGTGAAGGATACACCATAGTAAATGCACCTACTTGGGCTCAATAATAAATTTCCAAACTCTAGAAAACCTTCATTCCCAAGTCTCTATAGAAGAATTCACTTTTTAGGAGCATTCAGATAATCTACCTAAATGCACTAAGTAAATAGTAATTGATAACCAATTTATGGTTTATATTTATTTAAAAGGTTTCAATGTGTCACTTCTAGTCAGTCCACCACCTTGGAAGGTATCAAAATCAAATCTTGTGGAGGTGTTCATCAAGAATAACTATTTAAATCATAGTAAGTGAATAAATATCATTGTTATTAAGTTAAAAATTATACTTTAGTCTAGGCTAAGGTAATGAATCTTAGGACCATTTACAAAATAGGTTTGAATAACCTTTATCCATTTCTTAAAAAATCTAAGTCTCTTGACCCTAGGGACCATGGAAAAATGGAGACCATAGTATGATAGATGACATGCTTAATTATGTTCTAAATGGAAATGAATATTTTATTTTATGATTTAATTATAAAAATAAGTAAACATTACATTATAAAATCCAGAATGGTCATTAATTTCACATTCCCAATATGACTCTTCCTATTCCTATGGGAATGGAGAAATAACTTACTAGAAAAAGACAAAAGCTAGACACCTCAAATTAACAACTATATATAGTATTTTCACATCCCCCCTTAATTTTTAGGGGTATTTATTAGACCAATCATTCCCCTTAACTTTTAAAAAATAAGGCCCAAGCATTTTTGTCAGGACATTTGTTGGTTTCTCTATTGTAGGGCAATATTGTAACTTGATACTACCATATCTAGCATAGTTCCAAATCAAATGAAACTTAGTATTGATTTTCTTGGTTCAATTTTGAAAGGTTAGATTCTTTTCCATCTATATTGTAAAATTATTTTCAAACATGAGAGATTTTGATGAAAAATGTTACTCTTACAAATTTGAAAGATCCCTTTTGAGCCACAAGATCTCTTTAGTTACCTCTAAAGTGGTTGTGTACTCTACTTTTGTTGAATAAATTACAAGTACTTATTACTTAATAGATTTCCAATTGATAATTTTCATTCCCAAAATTATCATAAAACCCATGGTGTAATTTTCATCTTCATGATTGCCAACATAGTTAGAATTTTAATACCCAACCAGTTTGAAGTCTCTTATCTTAGAGTATTTAAGCCCAAAATGATCTGTTCCTTTGAGATATCTGAGGTCCCTTTTTACTACTACCCAGTGATCATCCCTAGGTTGTTACATGAATCTTGAGAGAACATCAATTTTAAATGATATATCTAGTTGAGTTATCACATAAATTTGAATTCTAATGAGTTTTTTGTATTTAGTGGCATCAACAAAATCTATTGAATCTTTAGATGTCAATTTGACATTTTGTTCCATGGGCATGTTAAGAATCTTACAATATTATATTATAAACTTACTCAAAATGTCACCAATGTACTTATACTAAGTGATGAATAAATATTTTAGTTTTTGAATTGCTTCAATACCCAAATAACAATGTAGATAACCAAAATCGATCATTTCAAAGCTTTTCATCAAATTTGATTTAAAATTTGTAGTGTATCATTTATTATTCCCTCTGATGAGAAAATTATAAACATAAACCACCACAAATATAATTATTTTCATGAAAATAGTTACACCTTAAAACTCACAACATTTTAAGTTCATGTTCATGAGGTGCTCAGCTAGTTTATCATAGCATACTTGAGGGGCTTGTTTCAAATCATACAATGATTTTTCTAGTTTGCACACCTTGTGATCTTGTCCATTTACAATAAAACCTTTGATTTTTTTTCATTTACATATTTTCCTTGAGGTCACCATTTAGGAATGAGTTTTTGGCATTGATTTGGTGAACTTTCTATTAGTTTTGAGCTGTCAGAGCCAACATTGTTCAAATGATAGTCCATTTTACTATAGATGCAAAGGTCTCATTGTAGTCAATTCTTTTTTTTTTATCATATCTCTTTGTGACAAGCCTTGATTTATGATTTTCAAGTGAGCCATCAGCCTTGTATGTGTTTTTATATACCCACTTGTAGCTAATTGATTTACAATAATATGGAGGATCAACCAATTTCTAAGTCCCATTTTTTACCAATGCATTGTACACACAATTCATTTCTTTTCTCCAAGATTCAAGATTCTTAACCTATTTGAAAGATGTTGGTTCTGAATCAAACACAAATTGATGTATTCTTCTAGATAATCATGCAAGGTGATATTTTCAATTCTATCTTAAATTTATTCAAGTAACTTATCTGAGTGTGATGCGATTACATGTGCAATTCTAGTGCTTGTTTTTCTAACTTCATTAGGTTTCATAGAATTCAATGTTTTGGTGGCCCACTTAGGCATCTATTTCTATGTTTTAGGTGATTCAAGTTCATTGTATGAATTTCCATAACTTTTTACCCTTTATTTTAGTGGTCCATGTTCATTATCTGATGAATTTTCACTCTCTTCTTTATGAGGAGTTTCAATCTCATGTATAGGAGACAATAAAAAATCAACAAGTTGCCAACTGTGTGTCCCCCAATCATTATTTTTCATATCCAAATCACTCTCTTTATATACAAAAAATAGTACATACTTTTCAAGTTAACTCATCTACTAATCAATGTGCTCTTTTTATTTTGTAGTCTCACAAAAGATGAATTCTCTTGTGATAAGAAACTTCTTCTCTTTTTCATCATATAACCTATATGTCTTGGAGTATTTAGAATATCCTTAGTTGATGAATTTTTAACTCTTGTAATCTAACTTATTTATATTCTCCTTTGGAATCAATGCATAACAAATGGATCCAAAAATCCAAGGATGTCAAATTGAAAGAGGATGACTACACCACATCTCATACGGATTCTTGGATTCAAGAGTTGTGGATGGTGATTTATTGTGGAGGTATAATGTTTATTTAGTTTTTTTTACCCCAAAAGTGTATATTTAACCCTTTATATTATAACATAGAATGAACCATATCCATCATAGTTTTGTTCATCCTTTTTATAAATCCATTCTATTATGGAGAGTGAAGAACTATGAGATGGTGTTTGATCCATTTTTTCTCAAGGTAAGATTTAAACTTATTTGAAGTGTATTCACCACCATTGTCTATCTTGAGTGTTTCAATGCAAGTTTGAGCTTCATTTTATATCATCTTTAAAAAAAATTGGAAAGTCTTGAAGGCTTATGATTCTTTCCTCAGAATGCATATCCAATTCATCCTATTGTAGTGATCAATGAACAACATGGAGTATTTGTTAACCATTTTTTACTCCCAAGTCAAAAAAGGTCAACCCTTATAATTTGAAACTTCCTTCATAAGTCTTACTAAAATTGTTGATAGCCATCCTAGTCTTGTAATGTTCTATAAATGGTCACTAGAAGCCTTGTTTAGCATTATTTAAGGTTTTGACTTCCTCATGTGTCTCTAGAGCCATCAAGGTCAGTTTAGAGTATCCGAAGCCTATGCCATGGTTTGTCAAGATGATATATTATTATCAAGTCTTCCCATTTACTTATTACCTTGTTGAAGATTCTTAAACCTTATTTGAGGAAATTAAGGTAACTTTATATATTTTAAGGTTTTTAGAGACGTTAAGGTTTCAATTGTGGTTAATTTAAAGCTTCTTAAAACCTCACTCTTGAATGGATTGTTAAATACTTTGGTGGAGTCAATTGAGGTTAAATGTGGTCCTAAAAAGTTTAATTTTCACCTCATAAAGCCATTAGACATGCATTAGTCTTCCTTTACACTTGTTAATGTATTACAAGGTATACCAAATCACTCCTTGAGCCAATATGAAGTCTTATATGTAAATTTGTAATTTTTAAACGTCTCAAGAGAATATATAATATGCATGTAAGTTAGGAATGTTAGTACAAGTGAGATCATCATTAGTTTTTTAGGTCTAACATATAAAATATGATGAATAACTCTTTTTAAGGTATTTTTAATAACTTATATGGGCATGAAGAGCCCATCCTAAGGTTTAAATGCATGTAGGGGTGTATCTTCACCTCCCTTAGAGCAATTTCATGATCAAGAAGCTTATACAAGTCCTAAGAAGGTATAAAATGCATCCAAACCTCCATCGAAACCTTTGTAGAATCATAATGGAAATCTTCAAATTCTTGCTCCTACAAAGTTTAATTTTCACCTCATAGAGCCATCAGACATGCATTAGTCTTCTTTTACACTTGTCAATGCATTCCAAGGTCTACCAAATCACTCCTTGAGCCAATATAAAGTCTTGTATGTAAATTTGTAATTTTTAAGCATCTAACGAAAATATATAGCATGCATGTATTCTAGGAATGTCAATACAAATCAGATCATGGTCAGGTTTTGTAGGTTTAACATACAAAATAATATGAATCCCTCTTTTTAAGGTAGTTTTAAACACTTATATGGGAATGAAGAGCCCATACTCAAGTTTAAATGCATGTATAGGTGTCTTTTCACCTCCTTTAGATCAATTTCATTATCAACAAGCTTATACAGGTCCTAAGAAGGCATCAAATGCATCCAAACCTCCATCGAGCCCTTGGTAGACTCATAATGGCAATCTTCAAATGCTTGTTATGGATAGAGGATAAAGAATGGTGACATAAGATATTATGAAAATTAGGGGGTATTAATTTAATTTAGATTCATTACATTGGTTTTGAGTTTGAAATCCCATCCTTTATGAATAATCACTAAGACCATGAGGTGATTTTAAACCCTAACAAAAGCCTCAAGGCTCAATTTGCAACATTTTCAAGGCATTTTTGAGATATTTGGTGAAAACTAATGATTACATGAAGTCATTTAGGAATTTATTATCCCTCTCACACCATCCTTAAACATCTGGTTGGCACGTGCAAGTTTGGATAAGGGTAAAACTTCTATTTTCAAGAAACTACATACTCATTTTAGAAGTTCTAGGTAGGGTTTTTTTAGTGTTTGACTATGTTTCACCTCAAGCAGCCCTCAATAAAATCAATAAAATTCATTATGCCCTAAATTTCATCTATAAATAATTGTATATATGATATTTAGTCAAAACACAAGGTCTTGTTAGGTGTTAGATGTGGAAGAAGATCTCAGTGGACTATGATACATAAGGAAGTGTTTATTTGTGCATGTGAATACTTATGTTTAAGATTAATCTACAAAAAAATTAAATGATCTTCAGGATCCCCTTCAAATATCTATCATAATCTCTAAATTCATATTTTGAAATTCACGAGAAAAGAGATAGTGAAAGGTCAAAGGCTAATGGACTATCAAGGTTGTAAGGATAATAGAAGGGTGTGTTGGTACTTTGTGTATTATACAATTGAAAGGGGTCTTAAAACATTGAAGTAAGTTTCATATTTAACTCAAAAACATTTCAAATTCATGGAGAATATTATCTTCATCACATGACAAGATAAATAAGTGTTAGGCCTAAAGGATAAAATTATATGTCTGTATGTACTACATGAGCAAAGCTATGTAATTAAAGGCATTACAGATAATTTAAGGAGATTTTTAACCTTCCCAACTGATCATAAGAATTTATGAAATGATTATGGGGAAATATAATATTTGAATTATGACATAAAATATCAAGATGCCAGTAAGTGTGGACTTAAAGGCTAGCAGACTTGTAGGTACACATTTTTTATCAAAACCTTCTAAGCCTTACAAGTAAGAGAACACATTGTGCCTCCTAAAGGGAATCATTGCCTCATTCAGAAAGGAAATAGATAATAAAAAAAATTAATCACTCATTTAGAGTAATCATATGACCTCATTAGGATTAACATACAATGAAAAGAGTCAAGAAGCTTAAGGTATACACATATAAACCTTTTTAGGCAAATTGAAGAAAGTGTGAAAAAATGGTATTGGGTTCAGAGTTTGAATGAACATGAAAGGTTTGAATAGGATGTATAACATGAAAATACACTACTCATAGTGTCTCAAGAGAACAATTTGGCCCAAAAAAAATAAAAGGCTTAAATGAGCCTAAAAACCTAAATGAAGCCTATAGGCATGTATGTTGTCAAGTGTGTTGTCATTGATGTCAAAGGCTTGATGTTATGTGTGCATTGATGTCAAGGGTAAGGACAAAGTGGTGATTTCATTATATGATCAATGGTATTGATGTTAAATAAGGCTAAGTAAGTTAAGTGGTGTTTTCATGAATATGATCATTGTTTGAAGGCTTTTCATGTTGTGTCTAGCATATTCATGTTGTTTAAGGACAAGGAAGAAAAGACAAGTATGTGAACAATGTGTTAGTATAGGATTGATAGCCTTATGGAGTGGAATACACTTGGTAGCTTAGTATGATGAGCATGTTAAGGCTAGGGAGAAGAATTTTGTAAGCTATAGATCTTGTCATGAATATGTATGACATGTTCTTGAGATGGTGATATTAGTATAATAAGGATGCAAGTGTTTTCTATATCCATGTTTGACTTGTATTTTTAGACATAATGTGCATAGTGGCCCAATGAGGTCCAAATAAAGGGTTAAAGTGAGATTCCAAGATTTTAGATCTTATATAAGGATGGAATGAGGTTTTATAGGTGAGGTCAAAGTTTTTTACTAAGTTTTAGGTCCTGAGAAGGAAGATAAATTAAGATAGTATGTTGGAAAGTATTTTGTGCATGAAAACTGGAGGTTTCCAAGCCTAAGAAGAAGTTTATGATGCTCATTATAATGTGTAAAGTTTTCATGGTGACTTAAGCCTTCTTGGAGAGGTGTAATATGGACCTAGGAATGTTTTTAAATTATTTTTTAGTGGTTCTAAGTATAGAGACTTATGAACATTTGTTAAGAATATAAGTTAGGCAAAATTTTCTATAAACCGTCATAGTAGAATGATTGGGAAGAAATTTATAGAAATGATATATAATGGATTTATTTACCAATTCTAACTATAGGAAGGTGTATAGGAATCCTATAGGTAACTCCAGGTGTTAGTTTTGTGTCAGGGTAGTGAGTAGAAAGTACATAAATATGCTTGTTGTTCAAAGTTTTTAGTACTATAGGAAGATTTGACTAAGTCAACACATGAATATCATTGGATGTTGAAGCTAAATAATTTATATTATAACCCATGGAGTTTTTTGTCAAGATATGTTCTCTTTTTCAATCATCTAGGTCAATAAGGTTGTCCTATCGCTAATATGCCAAAAAGTGGAAACAGTGACAAAAAGCTAGCCAAAGTCAATATGAGTTTAAGGAAGAGTTCCACATGAGTAAGGATGGATCTAATGAATTGATGTATTTTTTTAATACCTATGTCTCATAATACCTTAGATTTAAATTGGTGATGATTTTCATGCACAAGTGAATTAGTTATTTCAAAGTGTCTTATCTGAGTAATGAAGATTGTGAAATTGTGACCTAAGGAGTTGGTTTGTTGGCCCAATGAATGATGATAGAACAAGAGAAATATATAATTGAGATTTATATATAGATAAAATATAATATATAAATGTGTATTATATGTTCTGAAAGTGTTCTTTCAATTGTTAGACAAGAACATCTACATGATTGTACTATTGGAAGCTACATGTAATCTAAGTGGTCATTTTAAAGGAGTGAATTGGAAGTGTCATTGGTAGAGTTAAAATATACAATGAGTTTCAAGATATTATATAAGTATAAAACGTATATGAGAATTAATTTGAACTATTTTCTTATCCCTAATCAGATGTGGAGAGTCAAAATGCTTTGATTGTACTTTGATTGTGTGTGACCAGTTTGAGTAGTCATCTTGAGAGAGTTGGTTTGAAGTTATTTGGCCTGTGTGATGATGACAAATGGTTTTGGTTATATATTTTAAGTCATGGAGTAAATATCCATGTTATTTTTAATATGGTTATGTGAAAAAAAAAATTGAATACTTCATAAGTTTGAGATAGTGTTTTATGTGTATAAAGGCCTAATTGGTGAGTAGGTTAAAAGGCTTGGTTCAAGGTATGAAATGGTATTGCAGGTGGCATGGACCTAAGGTGATATTTTAATGTTTATGTCAAATTTATATTTTAATTTTTTGAATTTTTGGTATAGGATGAAGGTGTTCACTTATGTCGAAGTGGTAATGTGTGGGTTTGAAGGTCTAAATGTTTCAGGTCTCACTAAGGTCTAATAGAGGATTTGAGTCTTAAGGACTATGACCAACATGTGGAGTGGAGTGGAGTGTCTCACCCATATAATTTATGTGAAGACCTATTACAAGTTTAATACTATTGTGTGAATCATATTGGCTGACCAAGATGGGTTAGAGGAATAATGTGGTATAAGTACAAGGCCTAATTGGCCTATTTGTGTGAGTTGATTAAGTATGAAGAGAAGAGAAGGAGAAAACCTTTGAAAGAGAAGGTAAAAGTCATTAAGGACCATCAAAGAGTAAATAATATCAATATTTATTATTTTATAAAATTGGTTCAAGTGGATACATAGGTCATTGGACCTAATGAACCTAGAAGAGGCAGATTGAGCAAGTAAACCCTATACGCTATTTGAGAAATATTAAGGGGTGAAGAGTGAAATCAAGAGGATTCCTTCATTAGATGTGTTTGACATTAGATAAGAGGTGGATTTAATATTATAGTTAGTTGATTTGGTGTTGGTTTCCTAGGGGGTTGTAGCCTCCTTGCTAGCTAGCTAACGGTCAAGTGGGTGCGCTCCTTGATCAATTGGTGTTGATCTAAATTTAGATCTTGTTATTATAAGACTATAGTCCATATTTTAGGTTTCAATTAGTTTTATAACCTATGATGGTTTCCCAAATATATTATGTGTTCATTTTCTGTATGCTCTTGTTTATGCTTTGGATGTATGTGCTTTCATGATGTTATTACTAGATCAAGTTTATGTATGCTTCATGAATCATGAATCATGTTTGGAATTGAATATGCATTTTTGTCTACTAATTCACCCCACCTCTCATTATATACTTCCAAAAAAAATTATCAAATACACACCTTTGGAGGAGGCTTAACATCCAGTAGGTGATTCTAAGTAGTTTGAGGTGTGATGAAGGCAATATTTATCTTATTTGTAGTGATGGATAAGTTTGTGAAGATCAGAATTGAAGTTTTCTTAGAGTTTTGCATGATGGTAATATCAAGGTTAAATAATAAAGTCTATAATAAATCCAAATCCAATATTAAACCTATATTTAATGATAGAGCTTATTGAAAATGGTCTCTTGATCAACTAAACATGAAAGAAGAAAGATAGGTAGTAGTTTGATTAGAAGCTGGGAAAGTGAGACCTAATTGAGTTATATAAAAATCTTATTAAAGTAAAAAGGTATGAGAATGTTTTTATATTTTCATTTTTTTGATTTTATAAGATATAATGAATTATCTTTGAGTATATCATGAGGTCATGGAGTGTTGATGTCTTGTTTGCATAGACCAAGAAGTCAAGAGGATATTTTTTGAGTGTATAATAGTAATACAAGTCTTGGAGGGCATGGAAGATGATATGAGAGGATATATGGGGTGTAATAAGTTCTTATTATACTTTTGGAGTTAATAGTAATACATTGGAGTGCTTGTGTGTTTGTCTCATTCATTCTAGTCTACTTTCCATATCACGTTGAGTGAGTAGATTGATTACATCACCTTTGACAAGTGTGAAGGTCTGAGGAGTAGTTTGGAATATGGATGGATTTAACTATGAGAGGAGATCATGTGGTCTAAGTTTTAGGACTTGAATTAATATATATATATATATAAATATATGTTGGTTCAAATTTGATCTCCCAAGTAGATTTCCTTAGTTCTATACTTAGACAATTTTGTATGAAAATATGACCGTTGGAATTTAAAATTTTGAAATTATCAAGGGAAACTAGTTTTCAAATAATAGATTATATATTCCATGGATGAATTCAAATCAAGATGAGGTAAGAATAAAATTTTAATAGGACTCAATTTAGAAGACCCTACAAGTGGTGGTTTGATTCAGGTATCCATACAAGTACAATAAATGTGGATCAAAGTTGATTGTAGTTGACTAGGTTTCCTCCTAGTGAAATTGGGAAGGTAGAATGGGATTAGAACCAATATAAGGATTTAAAATTGTTTTTATAATAATTGTATGAGGTTTATAACTAATTTTTTATCTTATTTATGTATTGAATAAGGTTTGAAATATGTGATTATGTAATAAAAATTTTATGGACGGTAACTATCTGTGAAGGACTTTGCTGTTTAGCAGACTTGCGTATCAATATGAGTTGTTTGTTATTCTTAGAGACTCAATAAGATTATCCTAAGTGTTTGGAGAGGTCTTAATGTCATGATATATTTTTAGATTCTCTATACAGGGTTAGATTAATTCTTGAAGTGAAGTTTTATCTCAAATTATAAAGGAAGTGATTTGAGGGTTTCAAGATGAGATGTGACTACAAACCCTAATATGAATGATCTTGATGGGTATATTGTGGCATATGGATTTTTGTGTTCTTTATTTGGATGGTATGCAATATTTCCTTTATATTTTATCATTATTGTAATGCATGTTTGAATGCAATATGTTTTCCAAGATGACAAGTTGAGGATAGGGATATGAAAGTTAAAGATTGGTCTCTTAAGACCAATGACATTATGGTGTGAGATGTTGATCCTATGTTCTAAAGACTAAAATTAATATAATAATGTTATCAGCATATTTTTCAGCTTCTATTTTCATATCTCAATATGTCAAAGTATATTAGAGATTATTCAAAGTGAATAAGGTCTCTCAGACCTAGTATTGATTGTATGTTGTTTGTAAGGGTGTTTGGTAGTGTTTTGAATCTTGATTTATTGTAAATCATAAAGGTGAATGGCTGATATTATAAGGTCCTAATGGAAATTATATTTTTTATTGTGATGTGGCTCTGTTGGCTCAAGAAGGGAGCTAAAATGCAAGATGTAGAATATTGGAATGAAGTTTGAAGAACATTGTCAAACAACAATGCTTGTTATACTTTGCTAAGAAGATGAATGGTTCTATGAGAGGTATAATTATCTAAGGATCATTGATTTCTTGAAAACCTATTATTTTAATCTTTTTTAAGATTATAAATAAGATAGGTTATGAAAAGAGCTTTATTGTAGTGAAGTATATACTCATAGACTTATATGATTGTGTTTCTATAAGTTCTAATCTATGAAGGATTGATGACTATTTTGGTTGCTTATATAGCTCAAATATTTTTTTATAAGAGTGATTTTACATGGTGTATATAATCTGAGGTTGTTCATGAAGATTTGAGAAGGTTCTTAATATCTTTAAGAGTATGCAGAAGTATCTATGAAGGAATGTGTTATCATATTATGTATTCCCTGAAGATGATTTTTTTAGATGGAGAATAGAGTTAGGGGGAGATAAATTAGAGAGTTTGATAAACTTGAATATTTGTGAATCATGTGAGGGGGAGCATATGTGATATGTTCCAATATTAAGATCCAGTCATGATGGTGATGAGGAGACGTCTACTATTTATGTGAACTCAAAAATATTGATATGATGACTTGATCAAACCAAGTCATGTGTTTTCACAAGGTATTCTATATTCATGCATGGACAAAGGGGGAGATATGTAAGAGTTCAGGTCCTAAGATCATATGACTATGTTGATGAACCTGAGAGAAGCATATGTCCACTTTATCATTAATGGCAAAGGGGGAGAATGAGAAGAAGAGGTTTAAATAAATGAAAAATGGGGAGATTTTTGTAAAGTGTATTTTCATTGATGTCAAATTCTTGATGTCATGTGTGAATTGATGTCAACGATAATGACAATGTGGTGATGCCACAGTATGATCAGTGTCATTGATGTCAAAGAAGGCTAAGAAAGGTAAGTGGTGTTATCATGAAGGTGACCATTGTTTGAATTATTATCATGTTTCATCTAGAATATTGATGTTTTTTAAGGATAAGGAATAAAATACAAGTATGTGAATAGTATGTTGGGATAGGTTTGATAGCCTTGTGGAGTGGTGTAGGCTTGGTAGCCTAGTATGTTGAGCATGTTGAGGCTAAGGAGAATAAAGTTGGAAGCTATAAATCTTGGCATTAATATGTATGATATGTTATTTAGGTGGTGTGATCAGTACAATAATGGTCCAAATGCTTTTTATATCCATGTTTGACTTGTAATTCTAGACCTTATGTGCATAGTGACCTAGTGAGGTCCAAATGAAGGGTGAAGGTGAGATTCCAAGATGAAAGATCTCATGTAATCATGGAATGAGGTGTAATAGGCTGGTTCAAATTTTTTTACTAAGTTTCAAGTCCTGATAAGGAAGATAAATCAAGATAATATGTTGCAAATTATTTTGTTCATGCAAATCGAAGATTTCCAAGCCTGAAAATAAGTTTATGATGCTAATTGGCATGTGTAAAGTTTGAATGGTGACCTGATACTTTTGGGAGAGGTGTAATATGGAACTGATAATTTTTTTTCAAGTATTTTTTAGTAATTTTTGATATATATATTTAATAACATTCATTAATAATGTAAATTAGTCAAAACCCTCTATAAACCTTCATAGTAGACCAATTAGAAAAAAACCTAAAAAATATGTACCTAATGACAAAGTGAGTGAAATGTATGTATAATAAATTTGATATCTATACCAAATTTGAATATTCTAATATTTAAAGGACTCCTATAGGCATATCTAGGTGGTAATGATGTTTCAGGGTAGTGAGTGAAAGGTATAAAATATACTTGTTTCTGAAGTTTTAGATGTTACAAGAGGAGTTGACTAAGTCAACACATGAAAATAATTGTATGTTTAAGATAAATACTTGATATTGTGACCTATGGAGTTTTTTTTCAATATATGTTGTTTGTTTCAATCATTTAGGTCAATAAAGTTATCCTATCACTAATCTATCATATAGTGGAAATAGTGACAAAAAGCCAGTCAAAGTGAATATGATTTTAGGGAAGAGTTCTGGGTGAGTAGGGATGGATATATTGAATTGAGGTATTTTTTTGAGACCTATGTCTCATAATACCTTATTTTTCAAGTGGTGATGATGCTCATGAATAGTTGAAATAGTGCTTTCAAAGTGTCTTATCTGAGTAATGAAGACTATGAAATTGTGACCTCGGGAATTGGTCTGCTAGAAAAATGAATGATGATAAAACAATACAAATATCTAATAAAGAGTGATATATAGATAACATATAGTATATTAATGTTTATTATATTTTATTAAAGTGTTATTTAAAGTTCTAGACAAGAACATCTACATGACTATACTATTAGAAGCTACAAGCAGTCTAAGTGGTCATTTTGAAAGAGTGAGTTGGAAGTGTTCATGGAAGAGTTAAAGGATACAATGAGATTTAATCTATTATATAAGTCCCAAACATGGATGATAAGTCATTTTAAGTCTTTTTTTGTCCCTAATCAGATGTGAAGAGTCAAAATTCTTTGACTATATATTGACTGTGAGTGACCAGTCTGAGAAGTCATCTTGAGAGAGTTAGTTTAAAGTTATTTGGCCTATGTGATGATGAAAAATGGTTTTTGTGATGTTTTTTAGGTCATTAAGGACATATCCATGTGATTTTTTCATATTTTTATGTGATAAAATTGGTTGAATACTTTAGAAGTCTGAGACAATGTTTTTTGTGTATGAAGGCTTGATTGGTGAGTAGGCTAAAAGGCTTAATTCAAGGTATGGAATGGTGTTCCAGGTGGAATGTACCCAAGATGAGATTTTATTATTTATATTAAATTTATATTTTAAGTTTTTTAATTTTTGGTACTATATTAATGTGTTTTCTTGTGTCTAAGTGGTAATGTGTGTGTTTGAAGGCCTAATTGTTTTAGGTCTCATTAAGGCCTAATGGATGATTTGAGTCTTAAGGACTATGGAAGAATTTTGGAGTGGATTTTGTCACCCATGTAACATGTTTTAATACCTATTAAAATTTTAAGACAAGTGTTTGAATCATATTATCTGACCAAGATTGGTTAGAGGAAGAATGTGGTATAAGTACACGGCCTAATCGGCATATTTATGTGAGTTTAAAAAGTGTGGAGCTAAGAAAAGGAGGTAACATTTGAAATAAAATGTATAGGTAATTGAGTACCATTATAGAGTAAATAATATCATTCATTATTATCTAATCAATTTGGTTCAAGTGGATACATAGGTGATTGGACCTAATGAATCTAGAAGAGACAGATTGAGCAAGTAAGCCCTAGAGGCTGTTTGAGAGAGATTGAGGCGTGAAGAGTGAAAGAAAGAGGATTAATTAATTAGGTGTTTTTAACATTATAATAGAGGTAGATATGATATTATAAGTATCTAATTTTTTATTTGATTGCCTAGGTGGTTGTAGCCTCCTTGCTAGTTGGATATATCTAAAGGTCAAATGGGTGTTTGACTAAATTGAAGGATGGGTACTCCTTGATCATTTGGTGTTGGTATAAATTCGGATCTTGTTATTATGTGACTATATTCCATCTTATAGGGTTAATTTTTTTTATCCCCCATGAGGGTTTCCCACATAGATGATGTGTTCTCTTGTTCATGCTTTGGATGTATGTGTTTTCATGATGTTATCACTAGATCATGTTTATGTATGCTTCATGAATCATGTTTAGAATTGAATATGGATTGCTATTTATTGATTCACCCCACCCCCCTCTCACTAGGTAATTAAAATAATTTGTATTATATCCACACCTTTGGAGGAGGCTTAATAGCCTACATGTGATCCTAAGTAGCTTGAGGTGTGATGAAGGCAATACTCATCTTGTTTGTAGTGATGGATAAGTTTGTGAAGATCAAAATTGAAGTTGTCTTAGAGGTTTTCATGATGGCACTATCAAGGTTAAATAATAAATACTATACTAAATCCAAATCCAATATCAAACCTATTTTTATTGATAGAGCTTATTAAATATGGTATCTTGATCAGCTAAACATGAAAGAAGAAAGATAGGAAGTAGTTTGATTAGAAGCTTGCAATGTGAGACCTAATTGAGATATATGTGAATACTATTAAATTACAAAGGTATGAGCATGTTTTTATATTTTTTTTAGTTGACAATATCCAAAGGATATATTTTAATATCTCATGAGGTCATGGATTTTTGATGTCTTATTTTCATAGACAAAGAAGTCAAGAGGATGTTTTGTGAGTGCATAACAGCTAGTACAGGTCTTACAGGGCATGGAAGATGATATACGAGGCTATATTAGGTGTAATAAGTTCTTGGTATGATTTTTTAGGTAATAGGAATATTTTTTAGTGCTTGTGTGCTTGTCTGGTTCATTTTAGTCTACTTACCAAACAGGGTTAGTGAGCAGATTGATTACATCACCTTTTGCACATGTGAAGGTCTCAGGAGAAGTTCAGTATATGTATGTATTCCCCTATGAGAATATATCATGTGGTCCATGTTTTAGGTCTTAAATAACTATATATAAAAATATATGTTGGTGAAAATTTGCTCTCCCAGGTAAATTTCCTTGGTTCCATACTTGGCCAATTTTGTATGAAAATATGACCGTTAGAATTTGAAAATTCAAATTTATCAAGTATACTAGTTCGTAAAGAATAGCTTATAGATGCCATAGATGAAGTCAAATAAATATTAGGTCAAAATAAAATTTTAATATGACCTAGTGTATAAAACTTTCTAAGTGGCAGTCTGATTCAAGTATCCTTACAGGGGTAATAAATGTAGATCAAAGTTGACTGCAATTAACTAGGTTTTCTCCTAGTGAAACTGAAAGGTAGAATGGGATTATAACCTATCTAATTATTTTGAACTATTTATCTATTCATTGTATGAGGTTGATAACACATTGTTTCTCTACTCTATGTATTGAATAATTTTTGAAACATGTGATTATCCAATAAAATATTCATGGAAGGTGGTTGTGTGTGAAGGACTTTATTGTTTGGCAGACTTATGTATCAAGGTAAGTTGTTTGTTATTTTAGAGACTAATGAATATTGGCCAGAGTATTTTGAGATGTTTTCAATGTCATTATATATCTTTGTATGCTCTATATAGGGTCAAATTGATTCTTGAAGTGAATTTCCAGCTCAAATTATAAAGGCAGTGATTTGAGGGTTTCAAGATGAGATGTGACTACAAACCCTAATATGAATGATCTTTATGGATTTATTGTGACATATGGAGTTATTTGTTCATTAGTTGGATGGTATGAATTATTTTAATCATATTTTATCATGCTTTTAAATCATGTTTGAATGCAAGATAGTGTCCAAGATGACAATTTCAAGACATGGATATAAAAGTTAAAGATTGGTCTCTTAAGACCAATGACATTATGGTGTAGAGATGTTGATCATATGTCTAAATACTAAAATTAATTTGATAATTTTGTCATCATATTTTTGATATTTTTTTTGTATATCTCAAAATGTCAAAGTGTATTATAGGTTCCTCAAAGTGAATAAGGTCTCTTAGACATAATATTGATCGTATGTTGTATGTAAGGGTACTTGGTAGTGTTTTGAATATTGATGGCTTGTAAATCATAAAGGTGAATGGTTGATATTGTAAGTACCTAATGTAAATTGTTCTCATTTATGTGAGGTGTTCATGTTGTCTTAAGAAGGGAGCTAAAATGCAAGATGCAAAATAGTAGAATAAAGTTAGAAGAACATTGGCAAATAGTGATTCGTGTTATACTTTACTAAGAAGATGAATGGTTCCATGAGAAGTATAATGATCTAAGGATCACTGAGTGCTTATAAACTTATTATTTTGTTCTTGTTTGAAGATTATAAAGAAGATAGGTTATGAAAAAAGGTATGTTGTAGTGAAGTCTATACTCATAGACTTGTATGAATGTGTTTCCATAAGTTCTAATCCATGAAGGCTTGATGACTGTTGTGGTTGCCTGAGAGCTCAGATATATTGTTCTAAGAGTGAGTTGACATGGTGTATATGCTCTGAGGTTATTCATGAATATTTTATAGTGATCATTATCATATAACATCACAAGGTTCTTGAGATATTTAAGAGGAGTATGCAAAAGTATCCATGAAGGAATGTGTTATCATATTATGTATTCACTAAAGATGAATTTTTAGATGGAGCATGGTGTTAGGGAGGAGATCACTCAAAGAGTTTTAGAAACTTGAAGAGTTTTACATGATGTGAGTCGGAGCATATATGAGATGTTCTAGTTTCAATCTCCAGTTATGATGGAGATGTGGAGATGTTTGCTACAGATGTGAACTCAAAAATATTGATATGATGACTTCATCAAATTAAGTCATGTGTTTTGACAAGGTATTGTATCTTCAAGCATGGACAAAAGGGGAGTTGTGTAAGAGGTCAGGTTCTAGGATTAGAGGACTATGTTGATGAATATGAGAGGAGCATATGTCCACTTTGTCATTAATGGAAAAAGGGGAGAAAGAGAAAAAGAGGTTACCATCAAATACAAAGGGTAAGATTTTTTTCAAGTGTGTTGTCATTGATGTCAAGGGTAATGATGAAGTGGTGATGTCATAGTATCATTAGTGTCATTGATGTCAAATAACGCTAAGCAAGGTAGGTGGTTTTTTCATGAAGGTGATAATTTTTTGAATTATTTTCATGTTGTATCTAGAATATTTATGTTTTTTAAGGGCAAGGAATAAAAGACAAGTATGTAAACAATGTGTTGGCATAGGCATGATAGCCTTGTGGAGTGGCATAGGCTTAGTAGACTAGTATGTTGATCATGTTGAGGCTAGGGAGAATAAGGTTAGAATTTGTGTAGCTTGGCATCAATATGTCTAACATGTTCTTGAGGTGGTGAGATTAGTACAAGAAGGATCCAAGTGCCTTTTATATCCAAGTTTGACTTGCAATTCTAGACCTAATGTGCATACTAACCTAGTGAGGTCCAAATAAAGGCTCAAGATGAGATTCCAAGATGGAAGAGCTCATGTAAGCATGTAATGAGTTGTAATAGGTTGGTTTGAAGGTTTTGACTAAGTTTTAGGTCCTGAGAAGGAAAAGAAAGTAATATAGTATGTTGCAAAGTATTATGTGCATGTAAATTAGAGATTTCCAAGCCCAAGAAGAAGTTTGTGATGCTCATTGGCATGTGTAAAGTTTTCAGGGTGACCTAAGCCTTTTTGGAGAGGTGGCATATGGACCTAAAAAAATTTCCAAGTATATTTTAGTGTTTTAGGTATAGAGATTTATGAACATTCATTAAGAATGCAAACTGGTCAAAACCCTCATAATAGAGTGATTGGAAAGAACTGGCTATAAAGGATCTAAAATAGATTGGTTGACTAATTTTAACTATTAGAAGTTGTAGAGGACTCCTCCAGGCATCTCCAATTGGTAGTTATGTGTCAGGGCAATGAGCCAAAGGTATTTAAATATGCTTGTTTTTAAAGTTTTGGGTGCTACAAGAAGAGTTGACTAAGTCAACACATGAAAATCATTAAAGGTTGAAGGTCAAGACTTGATATTGTGACCCACTGAGTTTTTTTTGTCAAGATATGTTCTATGTATCAATCATCTAGGTTAATAAAATTTTCCTATCGCTAATCTACCAGATAGTGGAAATGGTGACAAAAAGCCAGTCAAAGTGAATGTGAGTTTAGGGAAGACTTACATGTGAGTAAGGATGGATCTAATGAATTGAGGTATTTTTTTGAGACATATGCCTCATCATACCTTATTTTCAAAGTGGTGATGATGCTCATGCATGGGTGAAATAGTGATTTCAAAGTGTCTTTTCTAAGTAATGAAGACTATGAAATTATGACCTAAGGAATTGGTCTATTAAACCAATGAATTATGATAGAAAAAGAGAACTGTCTACTTGAGAGTGATATGTATATCACATAGAAGCTATTAATTTGTATTATATGTTAGGAATTTTTTATTTCAAGTGATAAAAAAGAATATATACGTGACTATACTATTGGAAGCTACTAGTAGTCTGAGTGATCATTTTGAAGGAGTGAGTTGGAAGTGTTCTTGGTAGATTTAAAGGATTTAATGAGTTTTAATATATTATATAATTCTCAAAGGTGGATGAGAAGGAATCAAAATTCTTGGCTTATCCCTAATCATATGTAGATAATCAAAATGCTTTGACTATACTTTGACTATGTGTGATCAGTCTGAGTAGTCATTTTGAGAGAGTTAGTTTGAAGTTGTTTGGCCTCTATGATGATGAAAAATGGTTTTATGATGTTTTTAACGTCATGGAAGACCTATCCATTTTATTTTTTCATATGGTTATGTGATAAAATTTGTTGAATACTTTATAAGTCTAGGAGAGTGTTTTTTTATCTATGAAGGTCTAATTGGTGAGTAGATTAAAAGGCTTAGTTCAAGGTATGAAATGATGTTCCAGGTGGCATGGACCTAAGTCGAGCATTTAATGTGTATATTAAAGTGATATTTTAAGTTTTTTAATTATTAATATAGGATTAAGGTGTTTTCTTGTGTCCAAGTGGTAACATTTGGTTTTGAAGACCTAATTATTTTAGGTCTCATTGAGGCCTAATGGAGGATTTGAGTCTTAAAGAATATGGATAACCTATTTATTAGAGTGTCTCACCCATATAAAATTTGTGAATACCTATTCCAATTACAATATAGGTGTGTGAATTATCTTGGCTAACCAAGGTAGGTTAGAGGAAGATTGTGGTATAAGTACAAGGCTTAATTGGTCTATTTGTGTGAATTGAGTAAGTGTGGATATAAGTGAAGGAGAGAACCTTTGAAAGATAAGGTACAGGCCATTAATTATGATAAAAGAGTAAACAAGATCATTTATGCATATCTGATCAAGTTGGTGTAGGCGGATACATAGGTCATTGGACCTAATGAACCTAGAAGAGGCGGATTGAGTAAGTAAGCCCTAGAGGCTGTTTAAGAGAGATTGAGGGGTGAAGAGTGAAAGAAATATGAGTCCATAATAATATATTTTTGACATCATATTAGAGGTGGAGATTAGATTAGAGGTAGTTGATTTGGTGCTTGGTTGCCTAGGGATTGTATCCTCCTTGCTAGTTGGAGCTAGCTAAAGGTCAAGTGGGTGCTTGACTAAATTGAGGGGTGGGTAATCCTTGATCATTTGGTGCTGGTATAAATTTGGATCTTTTTATTATAGGAATGTAGTCCATATTGCAGGGTTTAATGGGTTTTATCCTCCATGAGGGTTTCCCAAATAGATGATGTGTTCATGTGATGTATGCTCTTGTTCATGCTTTGGATATATGTGATTTCACGATGTTATTTATAGATAAAGTTTATGTATTATTCATGAATGATGTTTGAAATTGAATATGCATTATTTTCTATTGTTTCATCCCCCCCCCCTCTCATTATCTACTTCCAACACTATAAACAAGAAGGTATACTACATTAACAGGTTTTGAAAACTAGGTGGAAATAAAATTTACTCCAAGTGTGGGAGATGGAGATGAGGAAGTATGAATTAAGTTTAAAATGTGAAAAGGAGTCTTTTAACCAAATGAAATCAAGAAAGACACCTACAATAGTGTCTTCACACCTTATCTACTAACTATGCATACTATGAAAAAGAGATTCAAATGGCTTTTTCAAGACAACATAAATGATCCAAGAGTTCTAGGGAGTAAGTTTCATATTAATAGAGGTTATATAGTGAATAAATGATCTTCATTAGTGTCAAAATGCATAAAACATTCTAATTAGGTCTTTAGGCCTACTTCAAATGATCCAAGAGTTTTAGGGAGTAAGTTTCATATTAATAGAGGTTATAAAGTGAATAAATGATCTTCATTAGTGTCAAAATGCATAAAACATACTAATTAGGTCTTTAGGCCTAATACCAATCATAAACCCTACCACTGGAAAGCTTAGTCTAAATGGTGAGAAGGAATTCAAGAAAACTTGAAACCAAATTTTATAGGTTTTAAAATAGATTATTAGATGTGATTGAGGTAATGGTTTGTAGAGTAAGGCTCCAAATTGGCCATTTTGGCCTGAAACTCTCCTTAAGGTGCACAAAATGCCTACTAGCCACCTAAGAGCCTCAAACATTTACTTATAATTGTATGGACAAGGTGCATGGGACCTCAATATATTAGGGAGAGTTGGGGAGCCATTTACACTCAAATATGGTGGCATTTTTTCATAGGTTAAGTCCCTAAGCTTTACGAACTATTGTTAAGAACCCAAGCATATATAAACCCTCCTTAAGCCCTAAAAGTGACTCGATGACTCTTTTTCTCTTAAAAATGACTTAAAATTCACATATTTTTCCTTATAATGAATTAAATGACATATGTATGTCCTATAGTCACCTAAACAAGACACTTTTTACAATGTGTGAGGGCAAAATTATATGGAATTGGCCTAGAAGGCATGCTTGTAGGCCTAATTGTGAATATGTAGGGTGATAATAGGTCTTAAAATTAGGCATAAAGGATTTATTATTTTTAAAAAAGGTTCTATGTCCTACTATTCTCCTTTGAAAAACCTCCTAGGATGATGTATAAGACTTTCAAGTCACTAAGTTGAGCAAAATGTGACTGTACTACTATATTGTTCAAGAAATATTAGTTGTAGACCTATGAAGGATTAGAAAGAGCTTGAGAGGCCTTTAAACACCACTAAGAGTGATTGTTAATTATTTTTATATCCTCAATATATTATGAACAAGCCCATTTGAAACATTCATGGCCATCCAATTGGCAAACATCAAGCAACTAGGCCTAGTTGGCTAATAGCCCTATTTGACTAATGAAGAGGAATCTTCATGAGATGCAAACAGTTTGAGTGACATGTGTCAAAGTGAAACATCACTTCAAAAGGTGCATGATGAATTCAATAGGCTTAACCTATATCATTCATGTCAGTTTGGAGATGTCAAGTACTTTTGAGATAGTTTGAAATGGTCGGTAACTCCCAAGCAAGAAGGATCAGTTTCAAGTGAAGAAGTGAGGTGTTCTCCTACACAAAATCTAGAAGATCATAATGAACTCAAATGGACACTTGTGGTGAATATTATTATTTAGTATTTCCTAAATTTATCCTCTTATTTTTAACTATTTTTAGAGCAATGACATTTTTCAATGACTCTCTTCTATGCCACTTCTCTCTCTCCTTCTCTGATTCTCTATATATACAACCTTATTTGGCTTTGTAAAGGATCCTCCACTTGATTATGGAGAATAATTGATCATTTGTATACCTTGGATCAATAAATACTATTGGTTTGACCTCCTTATATGACTATACTTAGTGTCTATGCATGGATAGTTGATCTTGTTAACTTATTTACTTAGTCTTCCTTGATATGTTATCTTATTCTAACACTTATATATAGTTTAAAAGCTTATTTCATAGGTAATGTGAAGTGATCAAGTTATGTTTGAGGGTTGAGTGAGTTTACCTATTCATATTTATCATTATAAACCTCTAGATTAGTCCTTCTATCCTAAACATCGACACAACATCTACATTAAAATCTTGATGTCAGAGACTCAAATTGGGAGAAGTGTATGTTCATATTAGTCTCATGCTCTACATGTGCACATGAAGCGAGTTGGTAGTGATCAATTGATTTGATATATCACCCCCTTAGTTAGTTTTCTTTCATGTTATTCTTCTCCCTTTTCCTTTGAAAGAAAGTACTGTAGAATTGAGAGCTTAATTGATACATCAATTGGAGCTAGCCCTATAATCTAGAGGTTTAATCCACTTAGACACCACCCAAAATCTAGGACTAATCCCATTATATAGATAAATTGAGATGGCTTGAATCACCCTCTCAAGGGTGAAAATTTGGGTTATAATAGTTATGGCATTCCCGATGGGATACGATTGATAATCAATTGAAAAAAAATTTAATTTGTTCTTCAATGTACCATCCTTTGGAGGTATTTCAACAAACATTAATTGTGACTCTGAATGTATTCGACTAGTTATATAAGCCTAGGTATAATTTTAAGCTAGTTCTCTTTCATTTTTCCTTTTTCATGAGGTTTCATGGCTGAGTTTGGTGTGTTTTCTATTTTACACAAGTTGATAATCCATATCAAACTCATGTTGATCCTTTTCAATAATTTGTTAACTCTTATCAGTAGTATGTTGATTATTATCAACCTTGTTTTAGATTAAGGTAAAAACAGGTTTTGAAGGGGCCCCGAAACCCTTTACAAAAGATAAGATATAAACCTTAAGCACACCCAGGAAATGAAATAACCTGGAACCTCCAAAAGCAAAACCAGATTAACCAGTAATCTAAAAACAGTAGACAAAAGCTAGACAAACAATAACTAATAGTTATTATTATTATTTTTACAAGACCGAAGTTTCATATCTAGAGGAGGGACCAGAGGCTTAGATTTTTTCCTCTTAACAGTAGTCTAGACATCCTCTACCTTAGCTGCCTCAGCAACCCATTCCTCAGAAGGCCAAGAATCATGAAGCCCAGGGGGCGATAGAACCTCAGCCAGAGCCTTAGGAGAACCAGCCAACAACTGACTCCTAGGAGAATCCATCAAAATAGGTGAAGGAACCACCACCTCCTCGGAAATCGGTTCAGGAAGATTACATAATCCAATCTCCACCGAGCCTTCAACAGGAACAGTCTCCAGCTGAGACTCCTGATCCGTCGAAGTGATAAGATACTCTTTTCATTCTCATTCTCAGAATCAGTCGAAGCTTCCTCAGGTTGTTCTGCAATATAGTGATCATGATCAGCTTCAGCCCACCAAGAAGGAGATCTTCTGGGTCTGGATTTCCTTGCAGTACACCGGGCAGCAACATGCCCCGTCAGGTGACACTTTCTACATCTAAAAGGTAGCCCTTCAAAATCTAACATTTGCGTCCAAGATCCCTTAGGGGAATCCAGACAAATCACCTCAGGAAGGCCCTTAGAAACATCCACCTCAACCATAAGGCAAGCACAAGTCAATCTGAAATACCTCTTGGTTTCTGTGTCCACAAATAAAAATTCCCCTATAGCATTTCCGATGGTTTTAAACACCGATTCATGCCATAGATGCAAAGGTAAATTAGGGAGCCGAACCCAGACAGGGATCTTGTTGAAAGTTTCTGTAATAGGATTGAAATCCATATGCCACCGTTTGGCGAAGAGAGGGTATTTACCCTGCCAGAAGAAATTTCTGTTGGAAAGAATAGTCTTCCTGTCCTCAGCAATGTGAAATAAAGCTATAAAAAAACCTTTACCACAAGGATAAATTTCAACATTTCCATCAATTAGTGGCAGCCATGTCTGGGATATCTAGCCATGTAAATCGGCATGAGATGCCCAGAAGCCACAAAATCTACAAATAGCCGCAGACTTTGAAAAGTACTCTGCCTGATCAAAGATTTCTTTAACAGTATCAGGATCAAGATTAACCCTGACAGGTTTTAAATCACTTACAGGTGATTCGCTTAGTCTCCCAGCAGAAGCATGGCATTTCACATCATGAATTTCAGCTTCAAAAGCAGCCACGTCAGCATAAGATTTTCCCTTAGACCCAAGGACAGACCCAAAAATAGGGGAACCATTTTCTGAATCCATGATTGGAGAAGAACCCCCTTCCACGACCAGGATCCTATCCCCATTCGCTGGTAAAGTTTCAGCCACTCCAGCCACCAGATCTGCAGCAGCCTAGACCAATCTTGAATTACGCACTCGCGCCTGTGTGCCCGCAGCGTCCAAAAACTCCATACGTGCATAGGAAGCAATGGGCATGCGAGCGCGCTGGGAGCATTTCAAAAGTTTTTCCTCTATTATTATCAACCTTGTTATCAAGAGTATTACCCTCCTTTTACTCAACATTCCTATGAAGATAGTCCCCCTCCTTGACAACCTTTTCATCCCTCTAATCAACCTTGTCAAGACCATGTTGCCCCTAATTTACATAGTCATATTTAAAATTGGTATATCTCAGGCTTTAAGCAAACACTCTTGGGATATGAAAGGTATATGATAGGGCTTAATACACAAAAGGAGTATGGTAAAATTATTCCTAACTATCTCACTCAGAATGTGAGAGACTCATTTCAACTAATAAGGAAAAAGTGGGCACCTATTGAGAGATAAATATGGAAAAGACTCACTAGTGACATGATGGACATAGTTGGCCTAATTTAATACATAGAGGACAAGTTAATAGTTCATGAAAGACACTAATATTAGTGTTATCAACCTCACATGCCTTCTCCTATACTACCTCAACCCTCTTTCATGTCACCCATTCTTCCTCAAAAGACCAATTCAAGTGAGTTTCAAAGCATCCTAAGTCTTTCACATACCCCTAAAGCCTTTCCATCATGGAAATCAATCCAAGAGAACATCCAAAAGAGGAAAGAGGTTATTTTTGAGAGGGTTGAGGATCAAGAAAAAATAGAATTAGAGAGTTTTATTGATATTTGGAGGGAAACTAATGAGGTTATCCTGGCACAAAACTCTATTCCTCTTCATTAAGAACCCCCAAAAAAGTATTTTAAGATTCTAATTTGGAATCAAGTGGTGAAGTCATGGGATAAACAAAGTGGAACAAGTTTATATTGGGGAATTGAGACTAAAGAAGAACCTAAAACTATTCAAGCCCAACCCATCCCTCCTCAAGAGCCTAAAGCCTTTCAATCTTGGAAATTAATTCTAAAGAACATTCAAATGAAGATAGAATCCCAAACCTAGGAAGCTACAAAAGAAATATCTCAAGCTTTACAAGAATGTGTCAAAGTGGTTCTTTAAAAATTAAAATATATCAACCATGGCCTCCTTAAATCATCATTGGCTCTCAAAGAGCTCATATAGGCTCTCCAATGCATGAAAAATGATAAATCCCTTGGCCTAAATGGTTTTTCATGTGTATTATATAAATCCACGTGGGAGTTTTTGGCTGAAAATGCTTTAGGTTTATAAATAAGCCATGTAAAAACATTATGTAGGAGATTTGACCAATCAAACTCATATCAATTTTATAACAAAAATGGGAGATTTGAAACTCATTTCTAATGAGTGGTCTATCACCTTATTCTATGTCTCCTACAAAATATTCTCCAAATCTCATGTCAATTGGCTTTATTTCATTCTTCATGCAATTGTTAAACCCTAAAAGCTACCTTTATTAAAAAATGATATATATTTGATAATATTATTTTTGTCTAGTAAGGCATGGAATGGGCTATAATTCCTCGTCAATGAACCATTTTTCTCAAATTGGACTTTGAAAAAGCTTATGATAGAATTGAATGGCCTTTTATCTTATCTATGTTAAAGGCTCTTGGTTTTGGCCAGTACTTTATTTCAATAGTCCAAACATTACTTATAGATGTTTCAACCTACCTCACCATTAATTTATTAAAATCTAACAACATATTTCATGCTCCATTCTACAAGGGTTCCCTCTTACTCTAGTGTTTTATGTCTTCTCCATAGAGGCTTTAAGATATCTGCTTGCCTCTTGAGCCAAACGACTTGTGGTTTGATGTATTATTTTACCTGACATCTCTCCCTTACTCATTAATGTGTACTTTATGAATGACACATTCCTTACACTTGAAGAACAAGAATGAACCTTTTTAGAAGCTATGAAATGTCTTTATATATTTTGTTTAGCCTCAGGGTCTAGTTTTCAATGGAAAAAGACACAATGTTTTCTAGGCAAATCCTGATGTCTTTCCCTAAGTGGATTCTCCAATTTGAATGGAAATGGATTGCATAAAGAGAGTAGTTCAAATTTATTAGCATCCAGTTTTCCTTTGTTAGTTATCCTACTAATCTAAGGTAGTATGCCATCAATAAATTGGAGAAGAAATTTGAGTGTTGGATTACTAGGCCATTGTCCTTAGCACAAAAATTCCAAATTTGCACTAAAATTTTGGATGCTACTCACATTTATTACTCCTCATATTGGGCTCCCTCCAAGGCTTCTTATGATAGTTTATTTAAAATCATCGAGGACTTTATTTGGTCCAATTTCAACTAGACAAGGGAATTACATCATGTTGCCTCCCTCGGGATAAAGGAGGTATGCTAATTGTTGAGCTCTATATACAAAGCAAAACCTTAGATGCCAAATGGGTGGTTCAAGCCATTGAAGGTAATGAGGTATATAAAATCTTGCCAATGTAATGTATCTCCACTAGGTCACCTTAAGGCAAGCCTAATTGGAAGATTATAGGCTTCCACTCCTTTCTCATCACTATGGCTCCTATCAAAATTGAAGGCTCTTATATCGTCAAAACTATATTGAAATCCTTTGAATATGTCAAGATTCACATGAAATGTGTTGGTGATGGTTTTCATACAAAATTATCTTTTAATGATCACATTATATGGTGGTCTCCTATTATAACATGTTCTATTATTGTGTTGGTTGAAATTCCTAGAATCAAAGCCCTCAGGGTCTTTCAAAAATATATCCATACCATCCATGATTTGGTTTCTACTAGGGATTGGATCCCTTGGCCAAATTTGAAAGAAAAATGTCAATTAAACATTTTCAACTTACCTTTTGTTATTCGCATTCAATAACTTCTTCTATATGTTATGCTTTGTAAGTTGGTCTTTCAGCCTCCTCATGCATGGTGGAAGCACTAGAGGTGGAATTTTGACACCCAATTTAAAAATTATAATCCAGGCCTTCTTTATAACATCATGAATCCTTTTTCCCATATTTTTGGTAAGCTTAATAGGCATTGGGATCTTCACTTCTCTCCTATAACTTGGCTTGCCAAACTTTATAGAATTTAGAAGGCTGGTATGAAACCCAAGCTAGCCCGCATCCTATAGTCCTTAGTCTACCAAGCCCTACCATTCGGGGAACGGCTCTTTCTTATGAAAATTGATACACCCAAATATCCTAATAGCAAGACTCTTGAATCCTCCAAACACCTTTTTTGGTTTTGTTCATGACCCTAATATGCATGGAAATTGATCCATAATTTATTTTAGCCTTATCACCATAAGCCCCTGTCTCTATGTATTTCTCTTCTTGGGGACTCGACTAATTGGGTGGCTACTATTACTTTTCTATGGAATTTTTTTAGAGATATTATTCTTTTCTAATTATGGAAGGCCATAAATAATGGTATATTCAATAATGATGAATGATCTTGTCTTTTCTCTATTAACGACAAGGATTATGTTATATATTTGACATGCTTGCAAATTCAAGGCCAAAAAGACATGGTTGCAATGGAATTATGTCATCTCCAGGAGTTGTTGACCACTGGGGGAGTGCCCCTTGCACTATGAACCATGTGCCACCAGATAGACCACCTTAGGAGCTACCACTACCATCTCCAAGGAGGCGTAGAAGTCATTCATGCAATCGTAGCCACTTCTCCCCTTGCTTTCACCTAGGGGTATAGTTCATCATCACTACATGGTAAAAATGTCATAGCTCCTTTTCATAGGGGCTCTCATGTTGGCACTATTACGTAGATGCATCCCAATGATAGATTTACTATTGATATGACCACAGACCCCTTGGATGGTTGGGTAGCACCAGATCCTCATTCTACAAAGCATTTCACTTGGGTGACTCTACCAACCAAGGATGATCCTCTGCCATCTCCTTCAGGTGTTGCAGCTTGTGCTTAATTCTTTTCATGTAATTTAATTTTTTGTGCCATGTTTTCTAACTTTTTTATTTCCTATTTTTAACCCATGTTTTGAGTCAAGATTTTTCCTTTAGCATGGAGTTTGAGCCGTGCATTCCACCTAGCTACTTTGCTTTGTAACATTCATGTATTGTTATTATTTTTTGTATAATATATGATATCATGAAGTGTTTCAATGGTAAAATTATTTTAAAATTTGAAAACAAAACTGCCATTTTGGAATCACACTACAATTTTGTAACTTGGGTTGGCAATATTATCAATGACCGATACACCCTATGCTAACTCAATCACATCTCCAACTTTTAGATCTGCATTGAAATCCTAGTCCTCAAAAACATATCAAAAGACTGAATACCTTCCAATTAAGTTACTTGCATCGCTATGTGCATGTTTACTAAGAAAAATCATCATCAAAATCCTGTTTAAAAAAGGAGGTATTGTGCGTTAAGGATTTTCTTCTCTGAAAGTGTAAAAGAAAACCAATACTCATATGGTCAAAATATCAAGCATTAGTGTGATTAAAAAATCTATAAAGGCTACAATAATCTTTGGGAAACACAAGTAGAACATAAGATTGACATAAGGAAATGTATACGGTTGAGAAGAGCTTATCCCAAGTAGAACATAAGATTGACCTAAGGAAATGTATACGGTTGAGAAGAGCTTACATTCCTGGCCATTGCCATTGTACTTAAAGCTTGAATTGAAGCTTTGTCCGAACTTTGTACCAGCCAAGCTCCTGCCAAATATGAAGTAGTATTGTTTTTAAGTTCCATTTAGCCCATTTAAAAGCTATCTTCATAATTTGAGCCTCCTCATTTCTACCATGACAAAATACAATTAATGTTCTCTTCCTCGTAATATTAACCATCAAGTATAAGAAAAGTTAAACACATTTACAAGCTTGACCAGATTGAAAGGTAATTCAATAATCTGTAATTGACACTATACTTTGAAGGGATGGCATCAATTGATGGCTTTTTATTAGTTGTAAAAAGTCTAGTTTACCTTTAATATGGTTTTTTATAAGGGGATCATAAGCACTTTTTCTGTGCTAGGATGCACAAAACATTCTATAGGACCTTCATGATCACCTACCTAGACTACAAATCCATTTTCTGTAAGATCAAACCTTATGCATTTATTTTCAGTTGAAATAATTTAATATATTTACAGAACAGTTTAGGACTGTTATTAAACCTCCTATATTTCCTCGGTGCATATGTAGGCACAATAATTCATTGTTTGTGGGGAATTGGAGGCAGCACAAACAAATCAAACAGTGAAATATGTTTGCCGTTATCTGAAATTAGGAATGAAATCCTGTGTAAGTTATAGAAAGAGAGAAATATGGTTGACGACAATTCGGATTTAAACAGTGAAATACGTTTGACGACAATTCAATTTTTTAATAAATACTACAAACCTTTGCTAGAATGTTAAGAGAACTTTTAAAAATCTAAAACATTAGGTATCTCAATTAATATTTTGAATTAGAGATAAACTGTTTTTTTCAATGGATTGACTAGGACTTAAACCTTTTGCAGAATAAAATGCTCTACCACTGACCTAACGACCTTTTTGTCTTTGATATATGGTTTTTAGTGAGACCCATTTTCTCCAACATAACGAGCAATTTGTCTTTCGTATATGGTTTTGGTGAGACCCATTTTCTCCAACATAACTAGCAAGTCACATGTTATGTGAAACAAAAAGAGGAGAAACTCGAGATTTTTAAAATAGTTACGATAGATGTTGCAGGCAAAACCAAGTTTTACTCTAGGTTCATTTCTTGTACCAAATGAATTTACAATGCAAACCCAATTACTTCAAAATTATGTTCAAAACTTCTAGCTATAGGTTTTGTCCCAATCAGCCCTGCTAACCATAGTTTAACCTTTGGATTTTAACCAAAGCCTTCTAAAAGGTCCTTCAGTGCTTTTTGATGCTGAAATATTTTATTTGTGATCAGAAATGCCAAAACTAACCTAATAATATAATATACATACATAAAAATTAATTATAACCTTAACTTAATTATGATCATAGAGAAATGCTTAAAGATAGGTGCATTCCTAGATGACACTCCTACGTAATTAGAAAAACCTCGATCTCAAACACATCCTGAATAGCCTCACCCCGAGATCACAATAGAGGAACAACCATTCCCATAGGATTCTTCAGCACATACTATGGCAGATAAGGATGCCAAATAGAAGGCTACCTAAGAAATGGAAGATTTAATTGAATATTAGTAGGATGAAGCAAGGATGCAGGAAACAAAGTAAATAGAGAAGAAGGAAACACTACACTAGGAGTAATAAAACCAGGAGGAGGCAGAAATAGATAAATTAGAAAAGGACGTCAAATCCAAGAGGCTAGTGGACTTGCAAAAGCAGGAGGAAGCCCACAAAATTTTGGTGGAGGATAACTCCGTAGAAGAGAAGGTAAACAAGGAGAAATTTGCAAATTGCAAGCGAGGAAGTTGTGAAGCTAAAGCTAGAGTAAGATAAGAATGCCCAAGAAGAGAAATAATTGAATGATAAGCAAGCCCATGAAGAGGAAGAGAAAAAGAGGAAAATGGAGAAGTAGCGAGCTCAAGCTAAACAAGCACAAGAACTTCAGTGTAAGGATGTGAAAGGATCCAAGAGACAAATGAAGACTACTTCAGGCCAAGCTGTAGCAAAAGCATCACGAAGAGGTCATGGCTTAGACACACAGAAAATAGTGCAACTAACTCCTAAGCATACCCTACAGGAACTGCCACATGATCTGGTTCGTGCAAGACAAGCTTGTAGGAGGAAAGCTTTTGAAAGGGAGGCGAATACACACTTGGATCATGGTGGATGGACATCCAGGACTGGACCACAGAATGTATGACCTTCATCGTGCTGACATTGCAACCATGTCCATCACAAACAATCCATCCATCTCAAACCATGTAGCTGGCCATAGTAAATATTCTGGAGCAAGTCACCTTTGACATTGCATAGTTGCCCTTGGAGGATAAAATTGAAAGATCAAATGCCTTTCAAGTATCGATCACACAGAAGAAGAAAAAAATGAGTACCTGATAATGACGACCTGAAAGAGGGTATGGAAAAATCAAGGAAAATACTAGATTACACCCACCCAACTTTGGTTCAACAATTGTTAGGGGGCCAAGTAATGTCATAAATGTTGCAATCCATGACATTTGTCACAAAACTTGTGTAGGATGGGAAGTCTTTCCAAAGACTGGAAGAGATCAAATGTCAGGTGCAAAGACACCAAAAAGTGGTTGACGCCCTTATTGAAACAGTCGACACAACCACAGTGCAATCTCAACAAATATCTCTCCAGCTTCTAGATCTGAAAGCACAAATTCAGGAAGATAATGGTGAAAGCATGGCCAAGGTGGATAAGTCTCATGTTGTGACAAAAGGACATTTTATAGAGACCCAAATGGATGCGCTTCTCTATCGGAATCTATATAGTGTAGAGACAAAGTGATGGACTGAATCCGACTGTGGAAATTACATATCCTCAGGAGTAAATTTGTAGGTGTTCTTGCACAAATATGTATGGAGCATATCGAATAAAAATATAGGCCATTGAGAAAAACTTCACATTGGATCAACCATTAATTTCAACTATTGGTGAATATGATAAGCTTAGCATAGCTGCAAACACTTTTCGCCATTGTTCATGATAGGTCGGGCACTGGAACAACTTCAAAGATGATGTGGTGGACATCCTTGGCTTAGTAAAGGATGTGTTTGATGAGCCAGGGTACATTCTTCCCTACGATTTACTCAAGAAATTTCTAGCAAAGAAAGCACTTTAAATGCTGTAGGCACAGCAACGTCCTCTTGTGTAACCAACATCGGATCATGACTCCACACTAGAAACTTCCACAACATCGTAAAAAATATATAGACAAGTCAGCTAATTGGTATGAAAAGAACCAATGGCACTACCTTCTTAGTAATATATTGCGGATTCCTTCAATTTTGAATAATTTTTATGTGAGTTTTTTTTTTTTTTTTTTTTTTTTTTGGAATGATAAAATTATGGTTTACTTATTTGTTAGTGGTATTGAGAAGGTCGAAAAATCAAATGGTAACTTTTTATAATGCTAAATTATTGAAAACCTGTAAAGGTTGGTAGGTTGATATACTTTTAAATTTAAAAGTTGAAAGGGAATCTAAATAATACATAAAATGTGAAAAATGAAAAACAGCACTTCTTATGAAACTGTGAACAAATCCTGTAGACATGGTATATGTGATGAAGTTAAACACAAGTCATCCACTTGGCAGAAATAATCTTGCAGGGAATCCTACACCGACAATATCCTTTGTTTTAGGATAAGGTAACTATTTAAATTTAAGAAAATGTTAATAAGTGATTGTGAATGTTATTTTGTAAATAATAATTATAAATTGTATGTATAACATGTATATTTTTTCTGTAAAATTTCAATTATGTAAAAAATATAAATGAAAGGTTGAACAGTTTCATAAAATCAAATAAAAGAGAAATAATTAATGAAAAGTCATAGAATTTAGGATTAGGATTAGCAAAATGTTAAATTAGTTATTACTTATTGATTTAAATTATTATTCTAATTATTCTATAATATTGATTTTTATGAGTCAACCATTTTTGCAGGAAACTTTATCTTTAGTTATAGTTATAATAGTATTTTATTGTAACTAATAATATGAAAAAGAATTCATATGTTTATAAGTTACATGTCGTTATATTTGCCAATATTCTTATATTTTTTAAGTTTGGATCTAAATCACTACTTTTTAAAAAGGTAAATGAAATAAATATGATTTATTTCATTTTTTAAATATTAAATTTTTTTATAAAAATGTTAGCATGTTCCGATGAAGGTTTAAAGGGATTATTCGTAAAATTAAATTAGTTAAAATTACACTGTCAATTATAACAATATAACATTTATCTTTTGTTTTACATCATGTTTTCAAAGTGTGCTTCCTTTGCTACTCTATCATTTTTCCTTTCAACCTTCAAGACTCTCCTCCTTTTTAATTAAAAATATCCTTGTTCTAGCTCTTCCATATACCATGGTGATGCTATGGATTCCACTTTTGATTTTCCAACATGAACACTACCTTCATTCTTTTTCCTCTCACCCTAACATTGGTTAAAACAATACCAAAAAGTAAAATTTTCAAATTCTTTGTAACTATAGTATGTCTTATTGAATTTTATTCCTCTTCCTCACCCATAGCTGCCCCTTATTCATGTGGAGGATTTTATTCTTATTTTTTGTTGAATTGTCACTTGAGAAGTGCTATCTAATTCCTCATTCTATTTTTGATTGCATTGATTTGATGGTGACCTTATATCACCTTTGAACCTCCCTTCCTCTTGTCGCAATATTTTTTTTCCTATATGACTTCTCATTTTCTCTTAAAGCATATTAATATTATTCTTCTATCATATGCATTCTTACTAAGCTTAGTTCTTCCTAAATATTCAACCACAACCAAATGATGTATCTTTCCACCACCTCTTGGTGCAACTCACTATGACCAACTCAACTTATAATCTTATATAACATCTTCATATAGTCCTTCACATTAAGCTTTTATCCCCTCAAGTTTTGTAACCTCTTCATGAAATCTAACCTATCATCCCTAGGCAAAAAAAATATTTCTACATTTGAAACCATTTCCTTCTAAAAGGGAATATTTTTCTTACCCATTCTATTCCACTATACATGTACCTCCCACCATATGGTTGTATGACCTTTCAACTTGGTTAGAGCCACATCCACCTTCCATTAGTCATCCACTTCATCAAATTTTAAATACTATTCCATTTCATTGAGAAAATCAATCATTTCTTTGATACTCAAAGTCCCTAAAAAAATATTGAAATTTTAACTTTTCTCCTCTCCCAATATTTGAAATGACATAAAAAATCAATTCTTCTCTTTCATCTAACTACTTTGGTGCTACTATGACATCTTCCACTATCAACTCATCATTTTCCACATCACACAAAATGTCCCTTGGGATAAATCCCCTTCTTATATCCTCTTCAATAAAATATAACATTATTTGAATAACCCTAAACATATTTTTGATCCCATCCAAGCTTCCTATCATACTAGCAACCACTACTCTAGCTCTACCCATCTTTCTTGGAGGCATCTAGACTTTCTTTCAACTCTTTTTTTCATACTAACCTACACAGTATTGATTAAAAATTTACACAACCTCTACCCATTGTTCATTCAATGGAGGTGAAACACTCTATCTCTTATCCTAGATTTGTTACCTTTCTTTGATATCAGTTGATGTAGTTAAGGATAGGGCATCCAATGAACTAAAACTTGTTCCATATAGAAAACCACTAAATCACACACAGACCTAAGACTAAAACCAAACTTCACACATTAGTGATCTTTCCTATGTTAATACATAGATTACACATAAAATACTTAGTCTCTCATAAGACTACCATATAATAGAAGAATGTTGACACACAATCTATTGGCTAGACTAAACAAAACTCTCTGATCCTTTATTCTTCCTTTTTTTTTGTTCCCATTTGTACACATATTTTACTCAACCTTGCACACTTTGAGAAAATGGAAAATAAAGATGAAAAACCTATTGATGTGTCATTATATCTGAGGAAGAGTTTGGCATCAAGAATAGACCAAACATAGAAAATAACTAGGAGGAACTGACAGACGGTATGGTTAGTTCCCTACTACTTCTAGCTCTACCTAAACCAAGATGAGAGGACCTAAGTGGTAGCTTGCTCACATGGAGTGATTTTGCAATTCATTCTCCAGAGGGATTTTTGGCACATAAATGTAAGTCTAACCAGGGCATGACCAAAGTTACACACTCCATCTAGGAATGGTTGTCACACATAATGCATAAATACACTATGTCAAACACAAGCTACTAAAGACAGATAGGAAAGTGCTTGCAACCTTAATTATAAAGAATTTTCAACAACAAAGGGGTGAATGGAAGAATGTAATGCTGATATTTAAAGCTCAAAATGTAAACACATGTTAAGTATAAAGTATTTATGCATCTGCAAGTAAATAACACTTATAGTATGTAACAAAGGGTATTATTTAAAGGGTAAGATAGGGTAGGATAGGGTAGGATAGTTTGAAGAGGGTGGTGTGTTGGTGATTTTCAAATAGGGGGATTATTTCAACATATATAACATCACTATTGCAAAGATGTAGAATAAATTGACTAACAAGCTAAGGGGAACTATTAGGAGTAATTTGTATCGATTGATGCCAATACAATGCAAATACCCAAATGATTATTGAAACCCTAGAACATACACTACACTTATAATCTCAAATACCTTTCCCTATCAAATTCATGAACCCAGGGTGCCCTTAAGAGGTATTTAAAAAAACATTTCAAATATCTATGGAAAAAAAAATTTGTAACTCAGATCTATGCCCAAGATGACAACCATACAAAAGCACAAAACTAGACATCCAATCAACATAGCATGTAAAACATCTCATTACATTTCATCAATAGGAAAAACTAAGAACCACAAGTATTTTCCATTGTATTGAAATAAAATCTTACATACATCGATGTTTTAAAATGTTATCATGGGGACAAGCATGGTAGATTTGCTCCATGTTGGACAAGGGAGATGTATAAACATGATCTCAAAGCTTGCTAATGGATGTACATTATAACCACCTTAGTAAGAGAGACAAAATGCATAGAGCAATGATCCCAAAATTTGGAAGAGCTTGTACTTGGAGAGAAAAACAAAGACCAACAACAACCTTTGAATAGAAGACAAACCTTCTATTTATACATTTTTTACATGCATTTGCAATCTAGGAATGGAGGTTGCATTTTGAAATTTTGTAAAATTGTAATCAACACCCCAAAGTCCCTCCAAGTTGCTCCCAACTATAAAATACCATTTTCCATACTTGTAATCTTTATTATTTTACAAGGAAAATAATTGTTTTGATTGCCTCTACAAGTAATGGTGAAGAATTGCAACAACCCTTTTCTCTCCTTGGTTAAAAATACATTTTGCTTGAGATAAAAAGAGACTATTTGTGGTAGAGGCCAAACAAACCATTTATCTTCTTGTGAAACTACCTAAAGATGCCCTTGACATTGTTGGAACCTCTTGGATAGTTGCCCTTCCCTTTATGCATGCCGTAGAACAACCTTGCTCTTGCAATGATGAATTTTGAACACACCAGACTCATGGTTGCTTGAAAAATATTCTTTGGAGTGGCCCACCTTGAATTTATAGACCTACAATATTTCTCCCATCAAGTTTTTGAACAAGCAAAGCAAATGAAAATGCAAAAACTAAGGTCATTTTACCCTTTTGTTTTTTTGGCTCCAACTTGCCTTTTCGCAATTGTTTTTTTTTTAATTTTTATGGTTAACTTCACATTTTTTAATACATAAATGAATTATTTTTCAATTTTTGACCTTTTGGAGAAATTCTGGTCTCTTTTGAAAATTTGCAATTTTCTTTATTTTGAGGAAATCTGAAGCTCATCAGCAATTTTGCAATTTGCAAATTATAGGATTGCAATTCACAGTTGTATTCCCCCAGGAAGGTTCCCTTTGCAAATTGCTGAATTAAAAATTATAAAATTACAATTCACAATTGTAGTTCCCCTAGAAAATCCCCTTAGGGAAATGGAAAATCCAACTACAATTTACAATTTACAAAATTTCAACTTGCGGTTGGGGTTCCCATTTCCCTGAAAAGCTTTCTTTAGGGAAGTGGGAACTCTAACTACAATTCGTAAATTGCCCTTGTGGTTCTCATTTCCCTAAAAATCTTCCTTTAGGGAAATGAGAATTCCAACTGCAATTTGCAAATTTGCAAATAGCCTTGAAAGTTACCATTTGTACTCGGACCCCATGTTGACCGGCATTGATTGGGGGTTTGGGAGACCTAACTACAATTTGCAATTTACACAAGTGCAAAATGTCAAAATTGCATTTCTCCTCCAATTCTACCTGAAGTTCTTCTTGAGTTGACTTTCCTTTTACTTGCTTTGACTGGCGGAATTGGAAGAGCTGACCATAATTTGTACTTGCATTTTGGAGACTTGCATTTTGCAAGTTGCTTCTCCCACTAAGATTTCCTAGGGACTTTGGGGTCTCATCTGTAATTTTTGAAACTTAAAATTTTTTGATTTTTCAACTTTTCACCCAACTCCATTCCTGCTCCAGTGAAGCACCTTGTAGAAGATTTTACAAAAACTAACCCTTTCTTTGCATGATGCTTCAAAACAACAATCTATACCTTGTGCAAAATGACATACCACATTCCCAAATAATTTTTCAGCCATTGAAACCAGGCTAAGAAAACATGATGCCCTAACACATAATCTTCAAGCTTTTCAAGGCTCTCTCTAAGTTGGACGCTCATTCCCTGATATTGGGTACCTTGTTGGAGCACTGCCTAAGTTTTACAAGCTTATTCTATATGCGGTGCCAGCATTGATCCATAGGCATTTCATGCTTTTCCACCATGTCAAAAATCTCATCTCAGAATATTCCCAGAAATATTCTATTAAATTCTGATTTTGAAATCCCTCTGCTTAATTTAGTATTTAAAAACATCATAACAGCCAATGCATTTGTTTCTACAAAACCATTTATACCAAATATCCATTTTGAAAAAGGTGAGTGTCGCCATTGGCAGATTGTATGACCTGCACTACACTGACCTGGTTTCCTGCAACCTTACGATGTAAGAGATCATGGATGGTACCTATCAATGGCGCTAATGTTTCCATTCTGTATAGAATAACAAGAAAATGGAGCGGATCGTGATCGACCTGATGTAAAACCCATTGTAGATGGTTCGGTTGTACCCCCAACATTTGACCCTACTTCCATGATAATATGCTCAAGTGGCTGCGATGGTGTGATATGCATTGCAACATGACTAACACCTGAAGTATGATGCAGTTGTCATAACTGGTCTTGTGGCTCTGATATGTTCATGCAATTACATTGTTGACTCAGCATTGAACTCAAATTATAATTAATACTTAAGAAATCGGGACTTTGTTGACTTTGTTCCCTAATTTCTGCTGAAGGGAGTAACATATACCGTTAGCTAGAACCCAAATGGTTTGGATGGCATTCTCTTCCCCTTGTGAGCATTGGTATATATCAATATGCAATACTCAAGATAATGTACGTTCTGATTCTGGAAATGATCTTTGCATTTTGACATATCCTTTAAATTATTCAACGCTGCATATCATTCACCATATTCCATACGAGCTCTAGAGTGCGTGATTGAAGGGCCTGCATGTATGGGTGGCTCATTCACAGTAGCAAATGGGCACTTTGATCTAGAAACAAAGTCATAATCCCATCCATGATTATCACAATAAGCGGCCTGTTCCACATGCCTGAAGCACATTTTTCAAGTCTTAAATTTTTTTTGAACTCTGGGTTCAAGTCCGCAGCCCCTTTTGACTTTTCCCACCCGTTCTCTATGTCTTTGTGCTACGGGATCCAGAGATGGAAGAACAGATTGCAATTTGCAATTTGTCCAATTGCTAATTGCATTTCAAACTCCTATTTCTACCATACATCCTCATTCCACGGGATCCAAAATCGTAGGAGCAATTTGTAAATAAGCAAGTCAATATGGAGTCAATTGATTAATCTCCGACAGAACTCTTGCATCTCATTTGCAATTGTACTTCGACCCATCCACCTCTGACGAACTTCTACACCACCACACGTAATTGACCCCAAGGTCAACTTTGGAGTCAAAGGACCAATCTCCACCGAGCCTCCTTGCAGCCACGTAGCAAAGCAAAACTTTCAACTTTGATTTAATTCTTCCGTCCACGTAAGTAGTCTAATGGTGTGGGTTTGAGTTTTCACATGGATTCACCTTCTATGGATCTCAACGCTTTGCTGTATTTAAAACATTACTGCATTCTTCAAACCTAGATGCATTTGTTTAATCGTTGCCTCCACGTGGCCCTCCACATCCAATGTGGAGCCTTTGGTAAGGTGCCCAACGCATTTGGGCACCGACACTATTGTCGACATGCACTAGGATGTTTTTATCTACTTCATTTTTCTTCCTCTAAAGATCTTCCTCCTCTTTTTCATGGCTCGTGGTGTAACCTTTGGAATTCCATTCACCTTGAAAATGCTCCAAGTGAGCACTTGAATGATTTTATGCCTTTACTAGTTGTGATTGGAAACCACAACTTATTGTAGAGAAAAAGTGTTTTACATAAATTTCTGTCATAATAACCTGTTCAACAATAAATTGAACAACGACACTAGTCTGCCATTAAACACGTGAGCTTCCAATTATTTAACCGTTCAATGGCAAATTGAACGCGATACAAACAAAAATGTATACTAAATTTTTTTTTTAATATTGATTGCAATGTGATTATACATCCCGGAGGCAACCAACAGGAATCAAGGATTGAACCCGAGGCAGCTGGGTGGTAGGCCCCCGGCACTACCATTACACCCTAGCCCGTGGCTTAAATGTGTACTAAACTTTGATCATTTACCAGCCTAAATGTGTACTAAACTTTGGACATATGGTATATGATTATATACCTTTGATGCTTACAGGGTTCAGTAAGGATACTCTCAAAAATTACTTTAAATGCATGAACTGCTGGATCAAACGGGGAACAATTATATCAATCGACCACAAATTTCTTCCTGATGATGAGAGCTAACTCCAGAACCCGTTCAGGAGACGGAAGAATTTTCTTTACGCTTTCCCTGTCCGTACATTTCTTAACCCAAGTATCAAGCAGCGGAAATTTAGATTCAAACGGTAGCTTGAAATTTCCAAGGGTTTCATAAGTAAGGAACCAGGACGCAAAGGGAATGAAGGCAATATCCATGAAGCCGAACTCCTCTCCCCCAAAATAAGGATCCCGGCCTCCTGACATCTCCTTCAACGCCCCTTCTAAAAATTCGATACTCGCCAACATTTCACGCTTAGCCGCCTCCTGAGCCTCCCCTTTTGTTTTCACTATGCGATACCCTAATTCAAAGAACTGCAAACAGAAAGCATTAGCAGGGCAGCTGGAATCATACCGTTTATGAAATGCATAGCATTTTTTACATGCTACCATATCCTAAGAGGAAAACGGGCTAACTTTAGGTTACCTTCTTGTCTACGAAGTCAGCCCAGAATCGGGAAAGCGCGCGATAATATGGCTTGGAAGGCAAAAATGATTTGGGAGGCCAGGCCTCGTCGATGTAGTGAACAATAATAAGAGACTCGCAAATGGGCTTGCCATTGTGAATGAGCACGGGAATCTTCTTATGGACTGGATTCATTTGCAATAGCAGCTCGCTCTTGGTCCTCAGGTCTTCTTCTTGGTAATCATATTTCACACCTTTCTCTTCCAATCCAATCAAGACGCGCATGCCAAAAGGACTCGCCCAGTGGTTAAGTACTTTCACTTCCTCCATCTTAATCTAAGCCAAAACAACTATGTATTGCTCCTCTGTAAGAAAACAGGGAATGTTTATAACGAAACAAGTTCGGATACCATGGAGGATCTGGACCATTCATTAGTTATCCAGAGCATCGTTTAAGGAGTAAGGCACATGGAGTTGGACCACGGTGCACCGCAAGGGCGGTGAACACGAGCGGGCCCACTGCCGACTGTCCCTTATCCCTAGGGGAAGTAATGGAGAGTATATGACCTGAGATTCAAATTAGGGGTTACAAAGGACCCACCCACATTGTAATTTTATGTGGTCCTATAATTATAAAGTGTATGGTTATAAGAAAAGTTTAGAAATTTAGAAAATGGGTTGGATTGAGAAAGAGTAGAGAAGAAAATGAAGAGGAAGAACCAAAAACAAATGATTAAAAATAATATAATTTTTTTTTTTTTAATTTATAAAATTTAAGTTTTTATATAATGTATTATTTCAATGTGTGTGTATGTGGACGTATAGATATCAATTTAAAATAAAAAATGAGGTAAGTTCAAAAATTATTGTGTATTTTTAAAATTTATGTATAAACTTACATGTTATTGTAATTATTCCAACACTCTTGTAGACTTATTTTGGTTGGTGATTTGATAATTATTATATGAGTCCTTTACATTTCTAGATCTATGAATGTGTCTCTAAAATCTATAAAAATAAATATATGTGGATAAACACTCACAGCTATAATCTCTTAAAATATAATAAAAACAATTTAGAAATTATGCACTTTATGAGGGTGTCTTTGTATGAGCTCCTTCGATCTCCATATATGTGCCAAATATGAATGTTCATATACAATTCTAAATCTTGGAACTTGTGCAAAATATTTCATGCATTTATATTTACAATTTTTATTGAAAAAATATAAAATATAAATAAATGTAATGAAATATAAAAGTGATAAAGGTTCGGAAATGTCTTGAATATACCCCATGGTGGGAACTATTGGCGTGTTCTAGGAACATCTTGGGACCATCACCTTATAACTACCGTCAACTAAGGGAGAAAAATTGTATAAAAATGTCATGGGTCTTAGAGTCTAGAAATAAGAATAGGTATAATAATAGCCCCCTTTTGAGATGTGAACTAAATATGTGTAACAAAGATCTCAAAATAGATTGATTACATGCATCATGTATAAATTAGAAAACAAAATCACTAATGTCAAACATAGTAAGATATCTTTGCAAAAGCATGTATTCCATAAATAACTTGCCCCACATAGCCTACTAACATAATCTGTGTAAACATGTGCAAGATGCACCAAGTAGAAAAATTATATGAAATCTAAACACAAATGTAATGTATCACATCTAGGCAACATGTAACATTGCAAAATAAAGGCAATATGATCCACATGGGCCAAATAGTAGCATGGAGTAGGAAAGATAAACAATGAAGACAAATTAATAATAAAATAATCATGAATCACTTGTATTATACATAGAAAGGGATGTAAACAATCAAACATAGATTAAGTCGGAAAAAAATATGACAAACAAAGTAAGCAAAAACCATGGGCAACGCAATATCATGCACTAGTTTATGGAGTAAAATAAATAAAATACATTAATCATGGAGTAAAAAATGCCACAATCAAAGTACAAAGAGGAAAATATAGAATACATACTAGCATATTGTAATGAAATTACTTAGAACTTCACATAATAGAATATTATATCATAGAAATAAGATAAAATTATGTATATTCAAAAAAATAATTGATGAAAGAGTATAATTCTTGATAAATATAGTCGAGCTACTTTGAGGGGGTAACATTCATAGATATGTAATAAGAGAATTCACAATATCATCATGAAATACTAACCACTGACTCCTATATATATTGTACTTAGCCATGGGTGTTCCATGGGCCAACCTTACTAGGAACATAAAGAGATACAACAAGATAATATAAGAAGTATGTAATCCACAAGTGAAACACACATATCCCTAGGCATGCCATAGGTTAAGATTGTAGCATGCCCCTCCCATTTAGAATAATGTTGTCCTTAATATTGAATCAAAACAAGATGTTGTTGAAGGAAACCATTATGATGTTAAGGGTGTATCATCTTTTTAATCTCACTCTTCTAGGCATAGGGATACATATAGGATCTGATATTGGGAAGTTTACTACCTGGAAGTAGTCTAATATAATGATCATGCACTATACTTGGTGGAAGTTCTCTTGGCATCCCACCAAAAATAATAGAATGGCCATCCAACACTAGTTGTAAATTAGGATGGGTAGAATCCTTGGTTGGTTAAAAATTTTAAGGAAAATAATCACAAAAAAAATCCTTTGGCACCTTTTTTGAGCATCTTTATCATCTAATGAAAACTAACCAATTATGGATATTTATCACGTAATCCATGCAATTCAAATGTCCTACCTTATAAATGAGATCACATGAATTCATCTCAATTGTGTCCAAAGTGGTGAGTCATGGCACTCTCAAGTTAATGTCATCCCTACCCATGGGAATTAAAAAAATAGGAGAATCTAATAGGTAATCTATTATAGCAATCTTAATACTATAAGATTTTCTAGAATAATTGATTATACCACCATCTATAATCATGACCTAGCATTGGAGAGTTGGGTAAATGAAATAGTTTAATTGGGTAACCAACTTACTATTGATAAAGTTGTGTGTACTCTTAGAGTCAATCAACATAGTCACTTTATGTTTCTTAAGTAAACCTACCACCTTAATATTTTGAGAATGACTAATACCATAAAGTGTATTATAGAGAATAGTAGGTTGAGTATCTTTAAATTCATCTGCAGGTTCTTCCATAGCCTCATCTTCTTCTTCATCCTCATTGGTGTCTTCAATGAAAAATAACTTCTTTTTAACACATCTATATCATTTGCTCCATTTTTTTATCACAATTAAAACATAATCCTTTGACCATTTCTCTTCAATTTGTTGAGGATTTAATATTTTAGGCTAAAGAAATGACGGGGCTAGGAAATTACATGCGTGGACATTCACAAAAGGTATTAATTTGATCATATGTTTTTTCTCTACCATGCATACCATTGGTATGGATTCAGATACTAAACTAGGACTAAACATACAAACCTCCATTTGGATGTTATATTTGAGGCCACCCAAGAATAGGTCAAGCAAATTTGCCTCCGTGATGTCATCTACACATAACCTTCAGATATTCTAGAATTGATAAATATAATCCTTCAAATTACCCATTTGATGTAGTTCATCTTGTTGATTGAAGTAGTTTTTTGAGTGTTATGATAATGGATTTATAACTCCTCAAAAAAATAGACTAGGAAACATGAAGGCCCTTATTTTTATTTTGAGCACACAACCATCTATACTAAATGAATTACTCAGGTTATAGATAAAGGGATGTCATGACCTCCTTTTGTGCACATGGATTTTTATGTAGATCTCAAATAAATTTTTTATTTGATTGATCCAATTATGTGGATCATTACCATCAAACTTATACAAGTCCACTTTTGACAACAACTGCTTCCAACCATGATTGGAGGTGTGATTATTTGAATAGGGAGAACCAAAATAGAGTAGTGGAGGATAATTTCAGTAAGGTTGAGATGTAATATTAGATAATTATCCAATTATAATTTTCAATTTATCATTCAAAACATTTAGGTCCCCTCTTATGCCAATGATGTGCCCTTTGACTGCGTCGAGATCATTTTTTCACACCATCCTTTGGAAATTTGAATGAATTTGGTGAACCACCTCATAAAAAAATGGATTAAAAGTTCTAGACTCCATGCCATCCTTGTGAGGAGGTTTTGGAGTTTCTTTCATTTTCTCACATCCATGAGTGTTAGGACTAGTCATGCACAAACCCTAGCATGGAGTGTTTTAGCGATAAAAAAAATGTACCAAAAGATAATACTATTGTATCATCTCATTGAGACAAACCTAATGACTAAAAATGTGTACAAGGGTGAAAAATTGTGGCCTAGAAAGTGTATGAATAGATTATACCATTGTGATCAACTCGTTGAGATGAATCTAATGACTATGAATTTTCCCAAGGGTAAAAAAATTAGACTTTTTTTAAATATTTTTTCTAAAAAACACTTCAAATAATACTATAGTGATGAAAAAAATAAATTCTTCACAAATTGAAAGTTGTGTTTTTCAATCCTTCTACACACAAGAGACTCATAACACCATATCCCAAAAAAAATGATGTCACAGATACTTGTCCAAATTGAAGCTTTGATACCACTTGTAATGAAATTACTTAGACGTTCACACATTATATTTATTATATCACATAAATAATAAAATAATTTTTAGATCTAAAAAATAATTGAAATAAAAGTAGAATGTTTGATCAATATAGTTGATCCCTTTCAAGGGAGAAACCTCTACAACAATGCAATAAGAGCAAAATTATCAATATCATCATCAAGTGCTAACCACAACTTCATATATATACCCTACTTATCCATGGTTGTTCTATAAGATGACCTTACTAAAAACATAGAGAGATGAAAAAAGATAATATAAGAAGTATGTAAGCAATAAATCAGCTAGACACATGTCCCTAGACATGCCATAGGTTAAAGGCATGAAACATATAACAATAAATGGCATGATTAAAGTATATAAAGGCAAGGAATAAATATATATTAGGCATATAAAAATAAATGCCATGCTTAAAGTATAATGAGATTTAAAATGAGTACATACTAAGCATAAAACAAGTGCCATTCTTAGAGTATATAAAGGCAAGCAAGGATTAAAAACTGAGAATATAAAATGCAATATCAAATATGAATAATAGAGAGGAAGTAAAGGGATAAATATTAAGTATGGATCAAGAAATGTCATGCTAAGAGTATATATAGGTAGGTGAGTGTCAAGAAACATAAGGCCAAAAGGGGTCTTAAGTGGTAATTAAATTTCAAAAAAAAGGCATACCTCAAATTTGATTGATGATTTCAAGGGCTTCCATGAGGAATTTCATAATAGTGTAAGAAGAGAAGTTGTAGCCTTTTGAATGCAATTTATGACTTAAAATTTATTTTCAAATTAAATCAAAATTTATAGATGAATATTTTTTATTTCAATAAATCACTCTTTATATATTTGTAAGTTCATAAATAGTAAGCACATGTTTGTCGAACCTTTGTAAAATCAAATAGATGATTTTTTTAATTTTTTGTGTGGATATGTGAAAGACATGATAATAAAAAATGATAGAATATTTTTTAATATATATATATAACTCAAGAATCAATTGACCATCAAAACTTATTATTATTATTATTATTATTATTATTATTATTATTATTAATGAATTTTTTTAAAATACACGAGCCAAAATTTATTATGATTTTTCAAAGAGTATATCTATTGAATACTAAAATATATTTAAGGAAAGAGAAAAAACTAATTAGTAATTTAAATTAAACTTCCAAAAAAATAATGTTCTCAAACTAGAGAACTCACTTGACAAAAGCCTTTGAGAACTATACATGAAAATACAAATAAGTAAATAAATATACAAGTGAAGAAGAATGTTCTCCATGAAATTGTAATATGCCTATGTTCTATAGATATATAGTTATGCTTGATAATTGATGCGCAACTCTGAACTGTAAAACAGGGACTCAAATTGTGAAACTAATTCCTCTAGAATACAAACAGACTGACCTTAGACTTTACTGTGGGCTTCGTATACTCGCGCCTGAATTTGTTTCATCATCTAGACATTTTCCCAATGATATGCTGACTTGAACTATACTCTGGAAACTCCATTTTTGGAACCTGCAGAGTCCATAGCTTTAAGCCTGTAGAGTCCGTAGATTTTGGAAAGCTTTGCAAAATTTTAGATTATAAAACCTACATAGTCTGTAGCTTTAAGCCTGCAGAGTCCGTCGATTCAAGAAATCTGGACAGTATTCTTATAAGTCTTCAAAAATGTCTGTTCCAATGACCAAAAGATTCTTCACACTCTCCTCAGCAATAGAGCAAAACCCTTTTTCTTGATTCATTTTTACTCCAGACAGTTATCCTTCACTTTGATCATGATTTTTACACAAAAGAATGATTTCACAAACATTGGGAATGGCGACAGAACACTCTAGCATTGAAATAACATAGGATTAACATGGATAGAAATGCCAATGTTGGAAGAGTGCTGAGTTGATCTGATAAATCAATGGACTATGCATGGCAAGGAGGAATACCATAAAAAAAATGAAATCTCAGGCAATTGGAGATCCATATATCTTCAATATTCTATGCTGGCACCCACTATAGATTCTCCTTTCACATATATACTCGTTTATCAATTTTTCATTGTATATTCACACATAATTATAACTCCCCTGATACTACTATTGGACGGTGGGTAGAATGCAGAAAACAAATAACACAAGAACAATATACTGAAACACACTATATGTATTTAATATAACAAAACAAAAACATACATATCATGTTGTCTGCCCCCTGCAAATCTCTCTTCAACACCCTTATTCATACTCCAACATTTGCCTCCCCTATTTTTCCCCAAAATCTTCTACACTAAAATCATATTTCTTGTTAGGTTGTGGAGCTAAAAGCTTCAACTCTTTGCAAACAGGGGGAACATAAGGTTGCTGAGATCCAAGAGCACCGGTGTTGGTAGTAAGACCGACATTGGTCGTGACCAGCGCAAAAGGCCACCAGCGACGGCAGGGAGTCGGCCGACGTCGGCAGAACTAGACAAGCAGGGACCGGCGTCGATCGCCTGTGTGTTCCAAAACTGCTCGTTGCACGGATAGTTAGTTAAGTGAACGAAGTGTTTGCATGTAAAGGCCAATTAGAGTCTTGAGATGCGAGGATAATTGTCTAAATTAAGAGTCTAAGTTATTGTTTAACTCTGGGATCTATTTATAGACCCATTGGCATGTATTTTTATTTATGTACAAGATAAGGAAGGCAAGTGAGTTCCTTCTAAGTGTAAGATCATTGAGTTGCAGGTTGTTGCAAGCTCATAGGAGATCTACATGTGTGAGTATGGTCTGTTGAATTGCAGGTTGCAGGTTCATGGGAGATCAACTTGAAGTAATTTAGAGTGCTTGGTGAACTGGCAGGGTTATTATTGACTAGTTGGAGAGGTGAACACCAATTCTGTTTATGAGTTGGTTGTTGGGACCATTTTTGGTAGGAGAGTGTTGTAGAATAATTACTATACACTTGAGGTGTGGGAAGCCTCTGTAAGGTGGAAGAGTGTGGCAGCTCTTTATTGTATTCTTTTCTGTAAAGTGTTAATACAAGATAGTGTATTGTCTCTCATATTCTGCGCTATTGGTGAATTCTAGTTACTTGTATTTCTGGTTATTTCCGTATTTATAATTGCTTATATTTGGTAATCATACTGTGCTCTTTCTAAGGAGCAAGATCCTAACAAAGTGGGATCAGAACAGGTGTTGTTCTTGTGATCCCCCAACAAAGAAGGTATCAGAGCATGTTTGTTGTTCTAGGTGCCTGACAAGTGGTATCAGAGCTGTTGGTTGGGATACTAATGGATTGGATTAGATCTGGTTAGTGTGTTTTGATTACAGGGTACTCACAGGGTTTCTGTTTGAGTGGGAGTTGAGCAATGGCAGAAGACAGTCAGCTACAAATGGAAAAGTTCAATGGCAAGAACTACCAATTGTGGAAGATGTAGATTGAGGATTATCTGTATCAAAAAGATTTGTATTTACCGTTGGGAGGGGTTAATTGCAAACCCTCGGATATGAAAGATGAAGAATGGGAGGTTCTTGATCGGAAGGCTCTGGGATCTATTAGATTGAGTCTTGCATCATCTGTGATTTCCAGCTTATCACAGTGTAAGACAACGGTGGAGTTGATGGAATCTTTGGCAAATTTATATGAAAAACCCTCAGCTTCTAATAAGGTATTTCTTATAAAGCATTTATTTAATTTGCAAATGTTGGAAGGTGGATCTGTTCATAGCCATCTTAGTGATTTCCATGGTTTGGTAAACCAATTAAGTTTAGTCAATATTGTTTTTGATGATGAAATTAGAGCTCTCTTAATCTTGTGTTCATTAACTGAAAGTTGGGAAGGTTTGGTAATGGCAGTTTCTAATACTGTGTCTCCTTCAAAAGTCTTAAAATTGGATGATGTTGTGAGCGTGATCTTAAATGAAGAGATACGCAGGAAAAGCACAGGTGAGTCATCAGGAAATGCTTTGAGTGTTGAAGGTAGAGGAAGGCAAAGAGAGAAGATAGAGCGTGGGAGATCAAGGTCTAAGATAGGCAAGAGATCCAAGTCCAGGTATGGCAGAATAACCTACTAGAAGTGTGGAAAGTAAGGGCACTTAAAGAGAGATTGTAGATTGGGTGAAGATCAGCATGAAGAACATGAAGAAGAAGTAGATGTTACAGATTATGCTGCACGAGATGCTATGGTATGTTCTTTGGATAAAGTAGAATCTTGGGTTTTAGATTATGGTGCCTCTTTTCATGCATCCCCACATAGGGAATTTTTTCATGAGTATGTCTAGGGAGACCTTGGAGAAATTTATGTAGGGGATGGTAAGCCTTGTCAGATTGTTGGCAAAGGGAAAGTGAAGCTGAAACTGTAGACAGGTAACACATGGGTGTTAAAAGAGGTCATGCATGTCCCAGTTCTGGAGTGGAATTTGATTTTTGTTAGAAGTTTGGGTGATGAGGGTTGCACAGTAACTCTCACAGTGGACTCTTGGAAGGTTACCAAGGGTACACTTGTTGTAGCTAGAGGTAAGAAAGTAGGTACGCTTTATCTATCTACTTGTACTACTAATTCTCTTTCTAGGTTATCTACTTCAACTATAGATTTAGAGATGTGGCTTGATAGGCTTGGTCACATAGATAAGAAGGAGATGCTTGTTCTTGAGTCAAAGGGTATGCTTTCTGATTTGGAAGGTATGGATTGTGATTTCTGTATGCAGAAGAAGAAGGTAATGTTTCTTGAGGAATCCGATGTTAGTGACAAGAACAGGAAAGCCTTGGTTTTCAAGGAGAAGGTGATGGACAAAGTTTAGCACAAGATGCAGAAGAATTTTGAGCAGAGTAAGAGTGATTTGGACAAGGATTTGATCCAAAAAGAGCTCATGGGAAAAAGTCAGGTCTCACAAGAAAAACACAGAGACCGACGTCGGCAAGAAAATCGGCGTCGGCGTCCAGACAGGGACCAACGTCGGCTATGTGCAGCCCGATGTTGGTGACTCAGGGCAGATAACTACCGGCGTCGGTCAGGGAAAAATGATGTCGGCAAGGGGGCAGTCGCAGGGAATCGACATCGGTTGGGTGCAGACTGAGATGTGATCGGTATCGATTACTGAGACAAATTTTGGGTGGACAGCAAGCTGTCATGGAGTCTCAAGCACCCATATGGAGGACTAAAGGCATAAGTAAGTTCTTAAATTCATCATTTCCCTTCTTTACACTATTTTTTTCTCACTTATGGCATAGGACCAGGAAGTTATTAAAGAATCAGAACAGGTAGATCCAGGAAACAGTGGGAGCTAGGCATGGATGAGGATGTGATTCCTTGGAGGAGAACCAAATAGGTGTTTTGGGTAGAGTTGCCAGCTGGAAGTAAGCACTGAGAGACGAATGGATGTTCAAGATGAAGAAGAGTGGAAATGGATACGTGAGATGGAAGATCAGGGTATATGGTCTTGTATTAGCTGCAGGGCAATGGAGGTTTGATCATTGTGTTTCTCTTTACCAGGTTGGATAATATTAGCTACATTATCCTATTACTATATGATGTGCTTGTTGCAGGGTTACATATACAAGGTATTATTGAACTAAAGGTAAAGCTAGTTCAGGTGTGTGTCATGGAAAATCTGGGAGCAGCAAGATTCTTTGGCATGAGTGTGTTCTATAGACATGGTAGGTCATATGTTGACTTTGTTTCAGGATGATTGTGTGAGATCGGTTAGCACGCTGATGGTTGGACAGTTCTATAAACTGTGTCTTGATTCACATAATGAGGTTGAGTGCATGGTATGTACTAAACCTGAGTTTTCCCAAGCAGTGGGAGTTGTCACAAGTTGGAGCCAATCCGGGAGAGAACCATTGGAGGGCAGTTCAGTGGATTCTTACAGGGACTAGCAGCAGGTGCACATGCTATGTAGGTTCAAGTTATTTTCTACATGGTTTGTAGATGTGGATGCAGCAGGTGATTTGGATGACAGGTTTTACACTACAAGTTTGTGGTGGTTGGTCTTCAAGAGTGATCTTGAGGAGGGATACAAAGCCAAGGGAACAAACTAGACTGGGTACAGGTACAGGTTGCAGCTGTTTATCTCCATTGTTAGGTTGTGGAGCTAAAAGCTTCAACTCTTTGCAAACAGGGGGAACATAAGGTTGCTGAGATCCAGGAGCACCGGCGTCGACAGTAAGACCGACGTCGGTCGTGACCAGTGCAGAAGGCCACCGGCGACGGTAGGGAGTCGACCGATGTTGGCAGAACCAGACAAGCAGGGACCGGCGTCGGTCGCCTGTGTGTTCCATAACTGCTCATTGCATGGACAGTTAGTTAAGTGAACGAAGTGTTTGCATGTAAAGGCTAGTTAGAGTCTTGAGCTGTGAGGATAATTGTCTAAATTAAGAGTCTAAGTTATTGTTTAACTCTGGGATCTATTTATAGACCCATTGGCATGTATTGTTATTTATGTACAAGATAAGGAAGGCAAGTGAGTTCCTTCTAAGTGTAATATCATTGAGTTGCAGGTTGTTTCAAGCTCATAGGAGATCTACATGTGTGAGTATGGTCTGTTGAATTGCAGGTTGTAGGTTCATGGGAGATCAACTTGAAGTACTTTATAGTGCTTGGTGAACTGGCAGGGTTATTACTGACTAGTTGGAGAGGTGAACACCAATTCTGTTTGTGAGTTGGTTGTTGGGACCATTTTTGGTAGGAGAGTGTTGTAGAAGAATTACTGTACACTTGAGGTGTGGGAAGCCTCTGTAAGGTTAAAGAGTGTGGCGGCTCTTTATTGTATTCTTTTCTATAAAGTGTTAATACAAGATAGTGTATTGTCTCTCATATTCTGCGCTATTGGTGAATTCTAGTTACTTGTATTTCTGGTTATTTCCGCATTTATAATTGCTTATATTTGGTAATCATACTGTGCTCTTTCTGAGGAGCAAGATCCTAACAAAGTGGGATCAGAAAAGGTGTTGTTCTTGTGATCCCCCAACAAAGAAGGTATCAGAGCATGTTTGTTGTTCTAGGTGCCTGACATTTCTAAACTTGGACACTTAATTCTATCCTGGGCGTCACATAACAACCTCCCAGGATGGATAAAACAATTCTCCTAATATAAGAAGAATCAGTTCGCCCAACAGACTTAAAATCTACCTAGTTCAAGATATTGATTTTGTTTTATTTGAAAATAGACAAATTTGAAAACTTTGAAAAATAAGGAAATAGCGGGAAACTAAAATGCTAAATAAATTCCAAGCATATTGATGCTCCTGCATCATTCTTCCAAGGAGCAAAAGAAGTATTTTTCACTTGTTGTTTTCCTTCATCACTTCTTCTATACTTGTGCCCAGCTTAAGGATGTCATTGGTAGTCAACCATGTTGCGTCTTCAGCTGGTAGATTCTTCCACTTAGTTAGATACTGGAAATATTCTTTATCCCTTGTCTTTTTAGCCACTTTCTTGTCTAAGATGCTTTCAATCTCCTTTGGCACTTCCTTTGGTAGTTGCTGCTCCCATTGGATAACTTCTTCTACCTCTATTTCAGTTTCTTTGGCTGGTTGTCCTTCATCTTTATATGGATATAGATTCATAACATTAAAGATTGGAGAAATTCCAATTCCTTTTGGCATTCTATTTCATATGCATTATTAGAAAACTTCCTTATTACCTTGCATGGTCCTATTTTCTTTACCTTTAGCTTGTTGTATTCCCTTTTTGGGAACCTCTCTTTTCTGAGATGAGCAAGAACAAAGTATCCAATACTGAAACTGACCTCTCTTTTCTTTTGATCTACCCTTAGCTTTTACTTTATGGTGTTTTCTTCAAGCTTCTTCTTTACTTGCTCATGCAAATTTTGCATGGCATTGGCAAATTCTTCTGCATCAGCACTCCTTGTCTCCATGCTACTTAGATTTCTTAACTCATACACACCCCTTGGATGCATTCCATACATAATTTGAAATGGACTCAATCCTGTACTTCTGTTATGAGAATCATTATAGGCAAATTCAGCTTGTGCAAGTGCAATATCCCATTGTTTTGGATGCATACTTACCAAGCTTCTCAAGATGTTGCCCAAGCTCCTATTGACAACCTCTGTTTGACCATCAGTTTGGGGGTGGTAGGCTGAATTGAAACTCAATTGCGTACCCAATTTCTTCCATAAAGTTCTCCAAAAGTGCCCAACAAATTTGGTGTCCCTGTCAAAAACAATGCTTCTAGGCAATCCATGCAATCCAACAACATCTTGAAATAATAGATTAGCTATGTGAGTAGCATCACTTGTTTTGGAACATGGAATAAAATGAGCCATCTTTGAAAACCTATCTACCACAACAAATATGTAATCATGGCCTTTTTGAGTTCTTGGCAAACCAAGTACAAAATCCATGCTTATTGAATCCCAAGGCCTATTTGGAATGGGTAGTGGTTGGTACAAACCTGTGTTTTGACTACTTCCCTTGGCATATTAGCATATTTTACACCTTTCAACAAATTTATTGACATCAGTACCCATACCTGGCCAATAGTAATGATCACTCAATTGTGCTAATGTCTTATTCTGCCCAAAATGTCCTGACAAACTGCCACTATGCTTTTCCTTCAACAAATTATCTTTCATGTAACTCTTGGGAATGCAAAGCTGGCTGCCTCTGAACAGCAGACCCTCTTGGACCATGAAATCTATCCAAGGACTTCTATCAACCCCCATTGGATTCATGCAAGCTTCATATGGTTCCTTGAAGTCTGGATCTTCCTTATATAGCTCCTTCAAATCTTCAAATCCCAAAATAATTACTTGAGATTCCTACATGATCAGATTCCTCCTGCTTAGAGCATCTACAACCTTGTTAGATTTTCCTTTCTTGTGTTTAATAGTGAATGTGAAACTTTGTAAAAATTCAGTCCATTTGACATGCTTTTGATTCAACTTATTCTTATTGCTAATGAACTGTAAAGCATAATTGTCAGTGAACAAAACAAATTCTTTAGGCAAAAGATAATGCCTCCATTTCTTCAAATCTTGTACAAGAGCATAGAATTCTTGATCATAAGCTGAATATTTCTTTTTAGCATCACTTAGCTTCTCACTAAAGTATGTTATAGGCTTCCCATCTTGGCTTAAAATAACGCCTATTGCAGTTCCACTAGCATCACATTCTACTTGAAAAAGCTTATTGAAATCAGGCAAGGTTAAGATTGGTTCTTCAGTTACCTTCTTTTTCAATAATCTAAAACTCTTATCAGTAGCCTCAGTCCAACAAAAACTTCTTTTATCACCCTTGATTGTCTCTATCATTGGAGCAACAATTCCACTAAAATTTCTTAATAATTTCCTATAGAAGCTAGCCAAACCGTGAAAGCTTCTTACCTCATATGTGCTCCTAGGTGTAGGCCACTCAAGTATAGCCTTAATCTTCTCCTTATCCATCTTCAATCCTTCTTTTGAAATCACAAACCCCAAATATATCAACTCTATTTTCAGAAAACTGCACTTTTTGACATTGATTAGCAATTTCTCCTCATGTAGCTTACTCAATACCATCCGTAAATGTTTCAAATGATCTTCCTTAGTTTGAATAAACACCAAAATATCATCCAAATACACTATCACAAACTTACCAGTGAACTCCTTCAGCACTTCATTCATCAACCTCATGAAGGTGCTTGGTGCATTGGTTAGTCCAAATGGCATAACTAACCACTCATAGAGTCCATTATTGGTCTTGAAGGCTATTTTCCATTCATCCCATTCTCTTATCCTAATCTGATGGTAACCAATTTTCAAATCTATCTTAAAGAAATATGTAGCTCCACTTAAACAATCAAGCAAGTCATTAATTCTAGGCAATGGAAATCTATACCTGATAGTAATCTTGTTGATTGCTCTGGAGTCTGTACACATTCTCCAACTCCCATCCTTCTTAGGAATCAACACTATGGGGATAGCATAAGGACTTAAACTTTCTCTTACCAATCCTTTGTCTAACAATTCTTGAACTTGGTGCTTGATCTCTTCATTTTCTTTTGGTGTCAACCTGTAAGTAGCTTTGTTTGGAAGATTTATTCCTGGAATCAAGTCTATGTGATGGCTAATACTTCTCAATGGTGGCAAATCATTAGGTAATTCATCTACCACAATGTCAATGTACTCATTCAACATATCTTGAATTTCTAATGGCAAATCAATCAACTTAGTACTAGTGACTACACTCCTTGGCTTACCAATTACAGCAAAGTTTACCTCTTCTTTCTTCATTTGATGTAGAAACTCTTTACCACTCACTATCAATACTTTAGAATTCTGTCCAACAATATTAGTAGCCTCTTCTTTCAATGGTGTGAGTGTATGTTTGATCCCATCTTTTTCAAACATATATGTATTCAGCCTTCCATCATGCATGGCCTTCCTGTCAAATTGCCAAGGCCTTCCAAGCAAGATATGACATACATCCATGGGCATGACATCACATTAAATCTGATCCTTATATGTTCCTATTTGAATATCTACTTTACATTTTTCACTTACCAAGAGTTTGTGTCCTTTTTGTAGCCAAGAGACTTGATAAGGTGTAGGATGTACCTCCTTCTTCAAGCCTAGTTTCTCCACCATCTCAGTTGACACAAGATTGTCAATACTTTCATTGTCTATGATGACCTTAAAGCATTTTCCCTTACTTTTACATGTGGTTCTAAATAAATTTTTCCTTTGAGGTGGTTCTACAACTTCTTTATATGGCTTTAACAAGATTATTTTCATTAAAAGAGACTCACCTTCTTCTGGGGTATCTTCATAAGCTACTGCAACTTCTTCATTTTTTTCTTCACCTTGAGTCACATGTACACCCCTCTCATGGCTGGTAGAAGGGTTCTCTGGACACTCATATGCCTTGTGTCATGCATACTTGTTGCACTTAAAGCATTTGCCCATGAATCTTCCTCTTCCTCTTTGATATCCTTGGTATGGCCTTCTTCCTCTTGGTGTATAGCTGCCTCTTGAGCTTTGTGAGCTACTGGCCTCTTCTTGTGATGTTTGTAGCTGTCTTCTACCTCCTTGAAATCCTCTACCTCTGATGGATTTGTCCCTTCCTCTTGAGAAGGATGTTTGTTTTCTTGCAATTTTCTCTTCAGCTTTCAAGGCAAATTGATATGCCTCCTCAACTGTCTTAGGAATGAGAAGACTAATTTCATCTTGAATGGCAAATTTCAAACCATTGGTGTATCTAGCTGCCTTCTCTGTGTCATCCTCAATATGCCCTGATCTTATAGTCAACTTGTAAAACTCTTCAGTGTACTCTTTTACAGACATCTCTTTTTGCTTCAAATTTTGTAATTGCTTAAAAAGATTTGCTTGATAATCTTTAGGCATAAACTTACCTTTCATTTTTGCTACCATTCTGTCCCAGCTTCTGATCTTTGGCTTCCCTTTCCTTCTTCTTTCTTCTTGCACTCCATCCCACAACAGGGATGCATGTTTCTTTAGCCTTGCCATGGCATACTTGACTTTCTTATCATCTTCTTCAATTCCTTCATACTCAAAGTATTTGTCTAATGCATTAATCCAATCAATTAATTCTTCCACATTCAAATTACCTTCATACATTAGAACCTACATTTTTGGCTTTGTGTTCACCTTCATAATGGCTCTGATCAACCTATCTTCAGTTGTTTCTTCTTCCACCACCAATTCATCTTCTGGTGGCTCCTCTTCTCTGTCACTGACTTCACCCATGTTAGTGCCTCTTCTTTGAGCCATCTCTAGGTCTTGTAGCCTAGCTGTCAGGTTCCTAATCTCGTCTGCCAGTGCAACCTATCCTCCAAGTCCTCCAGGTCTCCTTCCTCTAGCTCTACCTCTGTTCCTAGTCCTCATGGCCATCTTGGTTCTTCTTCACAAATCACGTTCTTCTTCTCTTTGACTTAGTTCTTCAGATTGTGCACAATCCCTTTTGCTCTAATACCAAATGATGCATAGCTCTGAACTGTAAAATAGGGACTCAAATTGTGAAACTAATCCCTCTAGAATACAAATATACTAACCTTAGACTTTACTGTGGGCTTCGTATACTCAAGCCTGAATTCGTTTCATCATCTAGACATTTTCCCAATGATATGCTGACTTGAACTATACTCCAGAAACTCCATTTTTGGAACCTACAGAGTCCATAGCTTTAAGCCTGTAGAGTCCATAGATTCTGGAAAGCTTTGCAAAATTTCAAATTATAAAACCTGCAGAGTCCGTAGCTTTAAGCCTGCAAAGTCCATAGATTCAAGCAATCTGGACAGTATTCTTATAAGTCTTCAAAAATGTATGTTCCAATGACCAAAATATTCTTCACACTCTCCTCAGTAACAAAGCAAAACTATTTTTCTTGATTCGTTTTTACTCCAGACGGTTATCCTTCACTTTGATCATGATTTTTACACAAAAGAATGATTTCACAAACATTGGGAATGGCGACAGAACACTCCAGCATTGAAATAACATAGGATTAACATGGATAAAAATGCCAATTTTGGAAGAGCGCTGAGTTGATCCGATAAATCAATGGACTGTGCGTGGCAAGGTGGAATACCGTAAAAAAAATGAAATCTTAGGCAATTAGAGATCCATTTATCTTCAATCTTCTATGTTGGCACCCACTATAGATTCTCCTTTCATATATATACTCACTTATCAAGTTTTCATTGTATATTCACATAGAATTATAACTCACCTGATACTACTGTTAGACGGTGGGCAGAATGCAGAAAATAAATAACGCAAGAACAATATACTGAAACACACTATATGTATTTAATATAACAAAACAAAAACATACATATCATGTTGTCTGTCCCCTGTAGATCTCTCTTCAACACCCTTATTCATACTCCAACATTTGCCTCCCCTATTTTTCACCAAAATCTTCTACACTAAAATCATATTTCTAAACTTGGACACTTAATTCTATCCTGGGCATCACATAACAACCTCCCAGGATGGATAAAACAATTCTCCTAATATAAGAAGAATCAGTTCGCCCAACAGACTTAAAATCTGCCTAGTTCAAGATATTGGTTTTGTTTTATTTGAAAATAGACAAATTTGAAAACTTTGAAAAATAAGGAAATAGCGGGAAACTAAAATGTTAAATAAATTCCAAGCATATTGATGCTCCTGCATCAATAATACATGTCAAAAACTACGGCAACATCAAAACAAAAAATGGGGGAACAATTTTTGAAAAATCAAATGGAAATCCATTTAACCCCATTTTCATAAAAACGATGTGTTATGTACTTAAATATTTCATGACAAAATTTATAAAACTAATAATTAAATTATTAATATATGATATTTTTTTCATAGATGTATTTGAACATCTATTATCTCTATGTATCCTTTTATATTCATATTAATGGTATGGAATTGACCCCTCAATTAAATACCACTAAACTTATTTGATATGTAAATAAACAAAAACACAAGTAAATTTGTATGAAATAATTTAATTATTTAAAAATTATATTTTTTTTTTGAAGTGGTGTGATTCTAAAGCACAAGGGCCATATGAAGTCTTCATCCAAATCATGAAGAACCTCATTTATATATTCTTGAGGCTCAAGATTGTAAAATTTATAAGTGGAATACTATGTTTTTCTTCCTTAACTCTATTTTCTCCCTCTCGATTACACTTATCTTTTCACTTTATTATTTATTATATGTATGCCGAAAAATCCATTAACTAAATAATAGTGTAGGTGTAAAATATTTATAACTAAGATAATAGGGTCATTATATCATCCTAATTTGGAACCTAGAACTACAAAACTTACAAGAAGTCTTGAAATAGATAGTGGTGGTGGTAACATACATGAAGAAAGACACATGGAAATTGAACTACAAGAATTGTAACTCTTGTCCTACATGAACCTATTAGGAATCATAAAAATAATTGACATCAACAAAAACCAACATTGGAACCATATTAAGGTGTCAATTGGTCTACATGCCATAACCCCACAATTCATAGATTTCTAGTGCAAAGGCAACCAATTTCCATATGATGAGTGCTTAATAAATTTCCAATTTCTAAAAGAGTTGTTAGATTTTAAGAGGTGTCTTGTATCTCTGCAAATGGAAGATGAATAGTTTTCCTCCCTTTATGACCTTCAATCCCTCTTTCTTGAAAATTTTCAGCGTTGGCCACCTTTGCTACCTTGGTCTTTTAAATTTCCTTCATTTTTAATCTTGTTGGGTAGCCTCATTCTCCTAAATTTATTTTGGTAGGTTACTTATTTTTTATATTGTTTGTTTTGGTCTGTTGCCATGTCTTTCCTTGGTCTATGTGCCATTATCCTTGTAAAATCTTGCTTCTTATGCATTCATTATAAGCATGTATGGAGGCATATGAAAGTGACATTGCACGTGTCAGTAATAATAAATATTGCTCTTTGGAGAACCTTACAAATGATGTGGGTTAGAAACATGAGGAAAAATAGGTTTGGTCAAGAAAATTTTCATTGAAGTTATACTTTAGGAAGAATCACTGAAGCATTCTGATGGAGCCATTTTTCTCCTTTATAATGAAGAATTGGGTAGTTTTAGCCCCAGTGAGTAGCACTTGATATAAACTAGTAAGCATCATTGCTTTGTAAAGACTGTTAATTTATGTCCTAATGTGATGGATCTAGACAAAAGAAACTTTACTCAAGAATGTCGATATTTTCTTTGTGTGCCTAATTAACATATGTCACCCTCAAGGATTTTATTTGATAATTGGATTAATTATATGTGAGGGAATAAATGGGTGTCTATGTTACATTTTTTAAAATGTTTAAGCAAGGGTTTTTTATGATTATTTTAAAAAACTCAAATATGCAAAAAAGAGTCATTAGTAAACCTATTTGGAATGTTGGTAATTTGATGTTTAAATCCATCCTGTGGAACCCCTTAGTTGACTATGATGATTTATCCTTTAAAATTTCTCCACTATAGTTTGCTATTAAAAATGTTCATGTTCACCTATGGCATTTTTTGCCTCAAGCCCTCAATCCCTTAGGATAAGTCTTAAAAATGGAGGACACAAGGAGATCACTAGCACATATGAATGTTTGAGTCTTATTCTCTCTAAAACCCATGGATGTTTTTTCCTAAAACTTTGGTATTTTATCTTAAATGAGATGATTTCTAATTCTCTATTAAGAGATTGGGTTGACTTAAAGCATTTTTTTTGTTAAAAATATTGTCATTTCAACAAATATTACCCATTACTCAATAAGGATGTGAATGTGAATAAAAATAAACTACAAATGAACCCTCTTCTCCTTGAAGTAACTTCTCCAAGCAGTTATATTCTTTATTCTATAGAGATTCTTGTTATGGGGGATAATCCATGTTTTGACCTCAACCCCAATAAAGGTAGTGAATCCCCATTTGATCTGAGTTATGAGAATTTAGAGAAGTTTTCTATGGAGTCCATCTCTAATGATCCCCTAAAGAAAGCCTCTTTAGTGATATGGATTTTACTCTCTCTCCTCTACCTATGTTCTATTATTTGGTGATAGTGTGGGTGTGTTAGACCCCTTTATTATCAATCTTTTGTCCCCTGACTACATAGTTCAAAGTGATGGTGGTTATGTTTAGAAGGAATTTATACTCTTTTTTAAAGGTAGGTTTTCATAATAATATATTATGATTAGGTCCAAACCCCCTGAAAGTGTTTCCTATACCTATGAAACCTTGGTAAGCCCTATTTTGTAAGTGTCCTAAAATAGTTTATCCATGGTGGTTTATCCTGAGCTAGTTTCTAAGAATATGGTACTTGGAAACTAGAAGGACCTTCCCCCTTGGTCAATGTTGATGTGAACAACATCCCTTTAAGGAAGATTAAATGGGGTTCTAAAAGACTTAAAATTGGCCCAAATATTGGTCAGTTTCTTATCCCAGTGGCTAAGGATGCAATTAAAAATCCTAATAATGATCTTCTTAGTTCTAAAGATGATTTGAAGCATAAGGCTAAAAAAACAAGGTCCTTCCATGCTTTGCAATGTTTTATCATAATAAAAGAGGGGCTAAGCCCTCAATTTTACCTAAGTACACCCCCCCCACCCCAACTTTTATTTTTTATAAAGGGTATTAGTTTTAATTTTAGGGGTCTTCATTCCCCTTACCATAACCCCATTATCAGAAAATTTAGATAGTTGAGATGTAATCTTGATTTTATTTTTCTCCAAGTTAAAGTTGTTGGGTTTAAGCTTGACTTTGTGGTTAACTTCATATGGCCAAGGTCCCCCTATTTTTACACTAATAATCCCAAAGGAGAGGAGGTTATTCCATCCTTGTGCATTTGGAATGAGCCAAATTTGTGTCAAATCATGGTTCATATCCTTGTCAAAGATTTGTTTCGATTATCATTGAAGAAGATGGTCAATGTTTTGGACTATGGAATATCTCTACCCCAAATGACTATAGATATAGATCAGATATTTTTAATTGGATTGCCTCTAACCTAAAATATATCCCTTAGATTCTTGGGGGAGATTTTAACATGGTTGAGGAGAAAGAGGACAAGTAGGGTGGTGATCTATTGATTTGGAAAGGAAACAATCTTTTTTGGGTCTAAACTTGAAATGATGCATAAGTTATTTGATCCCTTACAAAAGACTAAAAGAAAAAGGAAATGTATTTGGTTTAATTTGTGTAATAACCAATTTAATAATGGGAGGTTATATTCTAGACTTGATATATTCTAATTTAATAAGGCCTTCTTTTTCATGGAAGAAGAGCCTAGCTCAAACCCTGTCAAGGTTCTCCCTTTTACCATTTCTGACCATTATCCAATCGATATTGAGGTGTCTGTGAATAATTTTTGGATTTATAAGTCCTTGAACTATAAGGGGATTTATATATTCAATTTTCCTCACCTAAAGGATGCTAATTTTATATATGGCTTTTGTGCTTCCTTGAATATTAGCAAAGCAACTTCAAATTCCTCATCTTTTATTGATGGGTGAAACTCTTGCATTGACCTTTCCAAGAAGTTTTCTATAAATTTTGATCACTTTAAATCCAAGAAGAGAGTGAAAGTGGACCTCTATTCCCAAAAAAAGTTGATTGTTGTGTAACTTGCTATTCAAAATTACCCTGGTAATGATAATCTTATGAATAGTGTTTCATTACTTAAGCATCACCTTAAGTAGCATCAAGCCTTCATCTCTAGGTGAGATCAAATTTGTTCTGGATTGAATTCGATTAAGCTTGGTGAGAAAGGGTATAAGTTTTTATTAAAGTTACTCAATTCCAATAACTTCAAGTAAAATATTTTAATGGTTGACTATGGTGGTTTCCTATCTAGTGACCCTAAGGAGACGAAAAAAGCCTTTTTTCCCTTCTCTAATATTTTCCTCTTTTTTTATGTGGAGATTGATGTTTATAAAAGCATAGATCAGAGTGTGAAGTGTATCCCTAGAAAAGTATCACAAAATATTGTTGTTCTTCAATAGTGAAATCTTTTGGGATGAGGTTAAGTCTACTATAAATTCTCTTAAGGATGATAAGGAACCTAGGGTTGATGGGTTTCCTGCTAAATTTTACCAGGAAAATAAAGATTGGATTTCCCAAGAATGTCTCTCTATGTATAATGAATCCCTTTAGGTGGGCTCTTTAGGGACTAATATTAAAAAATGGTTTATTAATCTCATCCCTAAGATGGAGATCACAACTAAATCAAAAACTAGAGAGCAATCACCCTCCTTAGTGTCTTGTATAAGATTTTTACAAAAACATTTGCTAGGAAGCTCTCTTATTTTATTCCTTTTATTGTTTCTGAGACTCAAACATGTTTTTTGGAAGGAAGATATATTCTATATAATCTTACATCAACTTGGGAAGGTATGTAATGGGATCTTGACTCTAATCATAATGTGGGAATGATCTTGATTGACTTAGAAAAAACATATGACATGATTAAATGGCCTTTTATGAAGTTTATGTTGAAATCCTTTGGGTTTCATGATAGATTTTTTAGAATGATCAATGTTATTTTTAGATATGTTTATAATGTTATCGAAGTGAATGGTGAACTTAATCTTTTTAGCTTCAAAGATCTACTAGACAAGGGTGCCCTTTAGCACCTTCCTTGTTTGTCATTGTTGTTGAGGATTTGCATTATCTTATGAGAAGTTATATGGTTGGCCCCATGACTAAAGGCCTCTCCTTTCTTGATAACTCTGAACTTATTGATGTATTATTTTGATATGACACTACCTTGTTTATTGATCTTAATAAGGACAATTTGAAACAAGTTCAATCAAGGATTGATATTTATTGATCTACCTCTAGTTCTAAATTTGTTCTTCATAAGTATTTTATGATGGGTTGGAATGATAATCCTCCAAAATGGTAGGTTGATTTTGGTTGGGTATGAAAAGGCTCTAACCACTTGATTAGATATTTGGGTATTCCCTTTATTCTTGTTCCTTTCTTTAAGCAGATATGGGATCAGATGTATGATAAGATCAATAAGAAGATTTCCACATGGCATGGACATCTCATGCATATATTATGGAATATTCAAGTGTGCCAAAAAGATCTTTCCTCTTATAGTATTTACTATGTCTTTTGCTATATGTTTAGTAAATCTCATATCAACATTTTTCATAAAATTATAGGGGATTTTTTGTGGTTTGATGGTAGGGATAATAGAAAAAACGTGTGGTGTCCTGGAAGGTTTGATGTGTCCCTCATAAATTTGGTGGTTTGGGGTTGAAATATATCTATCTTCAAGGTATTACGCTAGCTTTAAAATGGATTGTTAAATCTTTGAAAGGAAATGAGTCATGGAAGTGTTGATCATAACATTGTCATGGGTTTCCCTAAAGTTAAACTGAACTGGAAAGGGTTGCACATGTCTAATTTCTTGATTGGTTATTTTATTATCAAGGTGGTATGATCTCCTATTTTTGATTTTATATGGAAAGCCATGGAATTGGTTAACCACATTGTGTCAGTGCCTTATATCTTCAGTAAATTTAGTGTTCAGTGTGAAGGTATATGTCAATATGGTGGAATGTTTCTATCAACAAATGACCTATGAATTTAATTAGGGGATGCTCTGCTTTTATTAGTGATCATTTTTTTCATGATAGTTGGGAATCCTGGGATGAGATTTCCAATAAGTATCACATTCTTTCTTCCAAAAAAAGGAGTTTAAGCCTTCTTTCTATGAAACTTCATTTTGATTACATTATTGTTATTTTTTATAAGGAGAATGATTTTTGGGATAGTATTAAATAGTTAAAAACCTACCTCTTCGAGATTATTCCAATAAAATGTTGTTTAAAACCTTGTCTTTTCCAAATGTCATTTCCCCACCCTTAACCTTTCTTGGCATGTTTTTGACCCCTTACATAGCTAAATGTCCAAATTTAATGTTATTTGGGCTTCTTGTTTAGAACATAATAAATCTTATTTTAGATGGTTGTTGTTTAATAAGTTGGTTGTTGGGTCTATCATGTCAAAATATATAATTTTCTAGCCTTTTTTTTGCAGGGAGTTGTAAATTATTGAGTATGTGTTTTATTATTGTCCTTATGCCACTAATATTTTTAAGCATTGTCTTAAAAGTTGGTCATGTTTTTTTGGCTATGAGATCTATTGGTAAAATATTGCCTTTAATTATGTGTGTTCTCCTAGGAAGCTTCATTTTTTATATATAAATTCTAGTTGGTTTTCTCTACTGAAGCCCTTTGGTTCATTTGGAAACATATAAACTTGGATGTTTTTCATTTTGAGGCAAGGCTACTTAATAATTTCAAAATTGAAGATATCTAAAGAATTTTTTCCTTGCATATTTTCCTACAGCTCAAGACTCCTCAAGATCAATTGAAAAGTTTTATACGAACTAGGATGTTGAAGATTTATTCTATATTATTATTGGATGCTAGTGGCTATCATAAATGGTCAAAACTACCAGATTAGAGAGTTACTTAAGAATCTATCACAAAGTTTTAGTTATCTGAGTATGAATTAGAGTTGATGAAAGATGTTTTATTTAACAATAAAATAAACAAAAAAAATTATTGGGTGGATCTTTTGATTTTAATAATATTGATACTAATACTTGGCTATCAGTTCATAAGGAGTTGGAGGATGCTTTACATCATGTTGGTCCTATCTCCCCTCAGTCTAGTTCTAGATAGGTGGCTCAATTATTTTTCTTCCCTACTTCTATTAATGTTGTTGTAATGATTGATGATGTGCAAGGTGATAGTGATAAGGTAACGTTAGATGACTATGGTAAATGGATGGATGATTGTATTAATAATATCTCATTTCATCTTGAAAATTTTATTGATTTTGGTAAAGTGTTTGATGTTGAGAAATTACGGAACTATGTCAAGAATTACAACATTCTTATTTTGCTAGACAAAGTTGAAAGTTTCCTGTCATGGGTTTATGCTCCTCATTAGGGACCTATGTTGTAGAAGGGACCTATGGTGCATAAGGCTCTTATGGATTATGATGTGTCTCCTAAAATCATATTAGTGGATAAAAATACTTTTGAGTAGGTTGTGTGGCCTTTTTTCCCATTATTTTTTGTTTTGCTTCCTTTTTGTTTCCACATTTATGTGTATTTTTAATATTATAATATCAAACTGGTTCTGGGACCTTGGTTTTCTTGGTTTTTGGATATTCAGCCTAGTTTTTTTTATTTTTTTGTCTTTAGATGTATATCCCTTTATAAATGATCTTACAACATATTAAAAAAGAGATTTGGTAGATAAAAAAGGAAAAAACATTTAGAATTTTTTTAGACCATTCCCACAAAAATAGACATGCTCCACCACTTATGATGATTATTGAAGGAATAATAAGTATAAATAAATTATACTTTATTAGAAGTATAAACTATAAACTACATTGAATCATAGGTATAATAAATTGTTCCCTATGTATCCTCAATCTAATAGGTGTTACATAATTCAAGTTAAATGTATCATTGATACATTCATGCATTTGAATTCCTATCTAATCAATAAATTGCAGTGAGGTACAAACACTTGCAATTTTTCAAGAATAAATGAGACACATTGAATACATTTTAATTATGAGGGATACAGACAACCAATGAGAAAATTATGGGTAGAGAAAGGATAAAAAAATGGAATTATTATTTGAAATGTCTATGACTTTTAAATTATATACCCCATTACTTAAAAATAAATTTCAACTTTTGTATAAAAAGAGTGGGCACTTTTCTAAAAAACAAGGATCAATAATTCTTGAGGTAGTCTACTAGTACCTTATAGTTCATCTCCATTTCCAAAACTCATTCCTTTGTAATTTTTTTAATTAAACACCAAATATATAATGTATACATAAATTCATAGCTTTATAAATCCATACATTTTTTAAAATCATTTCTTTACCTCTAACGAATACAACATGATATTTTAGGAGAATGAAAATAGAAGGGTATTAATAATAATAAATAATTAAGTTTTCTTTAGATAATTATTTCAACATCAATGACTCATAGTCTCGATCTAATTAGACTTTACCAAAAAGAGTGTGGATTAAAGAGAAAATTAATCTGAATCATAAATATAGTTGAAGTGATAACTACAAAACCAAGCATGAAGGTGGTTTAATAATTACCAAAGTAGGATCATACAAATATTGATGTATTTATCTTTTCTAGTAAAGAATATATATTTATAACAAAAAAGGGGTCAAAAACCTTAGATGATCTAGACCATTCATTAGTTTCTAAAATAATTATTATTGAACAGTTACATCGACCATGGTCCACCCTAATGGTAGTGAACACGAGAGTGACCATTGTCACTTACCCCTAGGCCTACCATAAGAAATTATATGAACTTGTTGTCATACCTGATTCTAAGAGTCATATGTTTTGATATGCCCATATGTAGTATGTGTTATGGGCCCTGGGTATCCCAAAATAATATTGATCCATGAATTGTGGGAGACGTCATTATAATTATGCATTGACTAAGCGTTTAGAAGTTACTTATCAATTAAATAAATAATTATTATTTGAATAAAAAAAAGTGGATGTTACTTTCAAAATACAAAATTATACTACCAATTACACAAAGGGGGCATAATGAAAATGCTATTAGAGTGAAATAATTGGATTAAAAGTGAAGGAATATGTTAGTGCAATGTCGAGGGTTGACCTTTTTTCCCCTAATTTGAATGTAAAGACCATTCAATATTATTTTTAATTATAATAAAAAAAAGGTTAAATATAAATGTTTTATAAGGAGTGCACTATCTATTACTATAAAATTTTGTCCTTGATGTTCAAAATTTCAAATTTCAAATTTTTATTTTTTTTAAACATTAACCATTGTGACTTATAAAATGTTTAATACTAAGCCATTTTTAATGGAGATATTTTTGAGACATGAATAAATTTTAATTTTTAATATTTGGTTTAACATTTTTAATATCAAGCAAGTAATTGTTTAAATATAATTTTTTTTGGATTGATGATGGATTTTGACTAGAGCATCAACTAGTATGGGATATAATCGAGGGCCTAAATCCCCATGTAATTTATTAACCACTTGAATACAACTTATATATGATATACTAACAAATCTATACCAACTATTACCATCAATATCCATCATTGACCTCGAGGATAACCAATGGCCAATAATAGCCTTGATAATAAAACTAACGTCCATAACCAACCTCATATGTCTTTTTAGAGATTTGAACCTAGGTGGTGTTTGAAACAAGCAACCCACTTAACCAACTCATGAAAATCTCATTGGCAGTTGTATAAATATACTTAAATTTAAGCAGACATATTTTTATGGAGAATCAAACATAATTTAATAATAATTTTAAATGTTTTTGAAGGAATCGATCCATATGATGTTCTAACATACATTAGAATGTCCTCTATTAGAAGGAGCTGACCAAATTCAGAAATGATAATAACAAATCTTACAACAAATATATCAAAATCCCTATATAATTGATCAATATGTATAAATAATTATAGACATGTTAAATTCATTTCATTTAAAACATGTATTTGATATGTTGTAAGGAAAATCCTCATAATAAATTCTAAAATTTCATTTTTTATGTTTGAACAAAACATAATATACATAAAACAATATGCTTTTAGGAAAATAAGACATTTAATTATACCATTATATAAAGGAACATAATACAAGGGGAAATGCCAAAGGAAGGAAATGGAGATGATGAACGTGCATGACACCCCATAATCTAGTGTTCATATTGCACATAGGACTGAATTAGGAAAGGTAGATATTTTATTGATAGAATTAAGAAACCTTTTTTCTTCCACATCTCTAATTTTTAACTCACACACATAATTCACATACATTAAACTAATTATACAGGCTTATAACAATGGAATAGTATAACCAACATAAAAAAAATTCACATCTTAATTGTCTTCCTTATATTTTATTTCTCTATACTTTATGAGAATCTACTCATGGCACTATAGAATTATTCTACAATCAAAATGTGGAAAATTTATTTTAGATTAACATATAAAAGAGGAGATAATTATTGTCTTTTTTTCCCCTCTCATAGAAGGACATGTCCCTTTAAAGTATTTTTATGACTCATCTCTATAGAGCCTCTTAAATAAGAAAATTTATTGATTTATGTGTTTTTTAAAAGTCTCAAAAGTGAGACTGTAAAGGACACCTATATTTTTTTTCAATGAGGATAAGAAGGACTATTTTCAAATTTTCTAAAACCTATATTTTTTCAAAAAATCCAAAAATTAAAACATATGAAACTCATTGCTTTAAGGTTTTCATGCCTAGGGATATTCATAAGGGAGTTTTTATTATATTAGGGTACTATGCCATAAAATCCAAGTTTGAGGATGTTAACAATGAAATTTCAAACTTGTAACACAATACAATCAATTATATGTGAAATAAATTGCATTATACCTAAAAGGTAACACACACACATAGCTTTGGAATAGGCTCATTTTTGTCAATGGTCATCTCTTGTCCCTCTGTCCTACATCTCCCTACCCTTTTTTGCATATTATATACCTATCACCTACACATTCACTACACCCATCAAGTCATGTTATAAAGAAATAATAATTAAAATGACATCATTTCTAAAATTAAAGTCATTGAATTTTAGTGAATCTTGTCATAGATGCAAGAACCATATTCATGTATAGACTTATTTAAATAACACATCAAATTCATATCCAATCATTTTTCATATTGGCCATGGTACTGATGTGAGACATAGCTATATAAATGATAAATTTAATCATATCTAGTCATAATGTGAATATGCAATTATTAATGAACTATTTAAACAATCATTGCTAAATAAGTAGTAAAGACACATATTTAAATTTTATGAAATGGTTTATCTAATAATATATCTATATAAATCTATACTGACTAAAAGAGAGATAAAAATCATAATCATAATTTCATGTCATGGTATCATAAAAAATAATATCATAACAACAAGGCAATAAATAATCATGTCCATGGAGATATATAATAATCACATAGTAATAAATGAAGAGCTAAAAATAAACAAAATAAACAAAGTAATCATATATAACCAGATAACCTAAGATACAAAAGTGGAGGTTGAAGTGGGCATGCCATCTCACATTCATTATAAATAATTCTTCCTAAAATACACTTGAAGAGAAGTGTGTTTTGAACTTGAAGTATTGTTGCATCCACTGACGTGGTAGCTTGCTCATCATATTTATCCCATTAGAAACTAACATAGTCCATGTCTCACCACAGAAAGGCCAGTCTTGTATATTCCAACATCCTGATAGAATCTAGATAGACATGCCCATACTATGCCCACCTATAGACTAGACCAGTCCAAAACATGTGAAAAATTAGGTTCACACTTCCATAGATCTATAATATTGAAAACATCATGAACTCATGATAGACTATATGGCAAAGCTAGTTAGTAGGTTACTAATTTAATTCTCTCTATAATGTCGAAGGGTTCTATAAAAATTGGTGAAATCTTATATCCTTTTCTATAATTTATAGGGATCCTTAGAGGTCACACAAGTAGACAAAAATCCATCAATAGAGAAGTGACGATCTAATCACTTAGAATTGGCATACCTATTTTGACATTGTTGTGCCTCATGAAGGTATTGTTGGATGTGGAATACCCATCACTCCATATCCTATAGTAATGTTGACCTATTGTAAAATGCTCATCCAATCCATCTCAACTTAGAGGAATAATGTTCTTCCTACATTACAAGGTCTCAAAATGTGCCATATTAATGGAGCTATGATAACTATTGTTATATAAACAAAATCCATTAGGCAGTTGTAGTCCTCCCAATGATATTATTGATCCATTACATACATTCAAAACATATATTACAAAACTTGGTTGACCTATTCATTTTTACCATCCATCTCAAGATGATAAGGTGTGTTGAAATTAATCATAATGCCCAATACTATCTATTAGGTAGTCCAAAAGTAAGAGTGATATATAGGATCTCGGCCCAAGATGATTTTTTGGGATATACCATGAAATATAAGTATGTCATCCAAAAAGACATTAGCCACTATCATGTAATTATAAGATGTCTTGGTGGGTTAATAGTGAGCCACCTTGCTCAACTTATCCATTATCACCATGATCATGAGTTGGCATAGGGAGTCTAACTATGATGTCCATATAAATAGTGTCACATGTCCACTACAAAATCTCATTAGGATAAAGGATTCCTTCTAGATTTTTATGTTTTACCTTGTTGTGTTGACATTAAAGGCATTGATAAAAGAAACATGCTATGTCTTTGCATATACTAGACCAAAATATAGCTTGTAAAGCTTAACATGAACCTTATTTACCCTTGGATGTCCTGAATAAAGGGTTCAATGAGCTTTTGATAGGATCAAAATTTGTAAATTACCTAAATATAGTACATATATGCACCCTATATGGCATAAGGGACAATATAACTCAAGTAAATATCCTAAAAAATTTCCCATAAGGTCCTTCTAAGAGTATATTTGTCATCTCACCTCCTAATAAAAAATTTCCAAAGGGATTTTCTTAAGGATGCAATACCCCAAATTGATCCTATCCCTCATTAGATCTATCTAATGTTATCTCCTACTAAAGGCATATAAAACAATTTTCTCCTTGCCTTTAATGTGATCTATTTCAAATTAGTACTCGCACACTAAATCCATTTAATGGCATTATTAGGCTTTGAGATCTAGTTAGGAAAAAATATGTTGAAGGCTTAGATGGTCCATCCTCAAAATGAAATACTATCTGATTAGAAAGTGTTTCCAATGTATAAGAGCATGAAAAATAGATACAAACTCTAATTCATGGGTATGGTATTTGATCTCATAGTATTTGAGCTTTCATGACACATATGAAACCACCTTGCCACCCTACATAATAATGGCTCCAATGCCTTCTTCTAGGCATCTACTCATACCAAAACATCATATGTAGGATTTGGAACTACTAGGATAGGCACACGCGTGAGGTGACGTCTTAAAGCCTAAAACATCTCCTTGTATTTTTATGTGCAAAATAACTTCTTCCCTTTCCTTTTGATGAATCTGATGGGAAGAGTTATATGTGAAAATTATTGAATGAACTTATTTTAGTAACTTTCTAATCCCGTACACCTATGTGAATGAAGTAGGTTTAGGATATTGTATAATTTCTAAAAAAATTTAGGGGTCTGTTGAAATTACTTCACTTAAAATGGCATGGACAAAATAGTTTTTCTTTTTGAGAGAAGGTACACTTAGCCAAACTACCAGATAATTGATGCTCTCAGTGACATTGAATAACATTTCTTAGGTATTCTTCATATTCATCCATGGTACACGAGTATATTATAATGTAATAAAAAATAATAATGAATTGATCCATATAGTGGCAAAACACATTGTTCATTGTCTCATAAGACTTTTGGGACATTGGTTAGCCTGAAGGGTACCACTGTGAACTTGTAGTGGCCATATTTTGTTTTAAAGGTTGTTGTGAAGATGTCCCCATCTACTATCCTCAACTAGTGATACCCTAATTGGATGTTAGTTTTATATAACACATTGGTTCCATTAACTTGATCAAATATGACATCGATCTAAGGTAAAGGATAATGATTTAAAATAATTACTTTATTTAGCTTCTAATAATCAATACAAGTATGAAGTGAGCCATCCTTATTCCTGATGAAGACCATAGTTATGCCCCAAGTGGACATGCTAAGGTGAATGTGGCCTTTCTCCAAAAGTTCCTTATCTTGAATCTTGAGCTCACTAAGCTCAATCATAATTATCCTATATATATTTTGAGAAATAGGCTTAGCCACAACTCAAATTAATGAAGTAAATCTCATGCTAAGGGCACATCTTGGGAAACCCATCAAGAAATACATCTAAGAACTCTCTCAAAGTGAGGTGAGAATACAATGTAATCAGATCAATATCATCCTCAAATCTATCACTCATTAAAATGAATACAAATAACACCCCTTGCACATATTTCACTTGAGTTGCATCACATAAATCACGTGTAAGGAAACTAGTATCTAATGGACTAAGATAATGATATTTGCACCTAAATCATCACAAAATTAGATCATTGCATTGAATCAATCAATACATGATTTGTGGGTCTCTAATCACTCCATTCCAAATACTACATCTTATGATTTTAAGGGTATAACACAAAAATATAAAGGGGTGTGGAACACTCCTAAATCTAATGCAAATGGAAATATCAATGAACTGACAAACTTGTTAGCCCCAGTATCCATCTCAACCATATAAGGTTCCAAATACCTAAAATCCACCAATCTTCAATATTTTACTACCATGAGTGATATAAAATAATATAATGCTCCAGGGTCAAAGAGAACTAATACCAATATTCCACCAATATTACCTATCACCTCTACTATCATGGAATATTATTTGGATTGATGGTCATCTAATTCAACATACAATTTTAAGCCCCACCCAATTTTTCTCGCTATCTCCTTAGAACCCACTACCCTTTGCCTTATAGTAATTTCAAGTCTCTGGCGGGAATATATTGCATAATGGGGTCTCTAAAAAATGAAACATTCTTTTTATGGTCCTAATCATGCATAAGTATCTATGGTGGTTTAAATATTATTGGTAACCACTTACTTAGAATACTAAATTTGAGCAAGTGCTTAAACTTTCATTTACCAACAAGGTCCTTGAATTTAACCTTAAAATAGTCCTTTTCATTTTTTGTTCTCTTGTGGTTCCTTTGTGGATCTTTTGGATGAAGTCTTTGGTATTACCTCTATTGACCTTGTTTCTAATGACACGATTCACTTTTTATTGCTATTATGGTTGATTATAGCCAACCATAGCAGAAGTGCATTCCCTAGTGCTCTATTATTGCCTCTAAAGCACTCTCAAGCCTCTTGAGTCCTACCCATGTTTTCTTTTAAAATCAATGCCCTTTCAACCACAACCTAAAGGGTCCTAGGGTAAAAAAGGCAAACATCACTAGCCCGGTTAGAATTAATCCCTCTAATGAAATGAGTTACTAACATCTCCTCATTGTTTGATAACTCAAAAAAATGGAGTTAAAGGAATATGGTCTCATACTATGCAAAAGTATCCCCATATTTTATATGGTCTAGAACTCATCAATTCACTCGCACTAAAAATGTATAGAGAGATATTGGTCCTTAAATTGATGTCAAAATTATTCTCAAATTAGAGTATCAATTTCTAAATCACTCTTCATCTCTTTCTTCTCCCACCAAGCCAGTGTTGATTCACTCAACAAATGAGTAGCTATTTGGACTCTGATGTTTCATAAATAACCACATGTGCTAAATAATTGAGTAATATTATGCAATTAGTACTCTACCTCAACTCATCCACTGAACTAAAATAAGTAGAACATTATAGTGTGGTAAACTCAAATTAAGAATAGTCCTTTATGAATAATTTTTAAGAGTGGAAACTAGTTTTTAGTGCCTTAAAACCCTAAGTTGAACCTGATGTTAGAGATATGATTCAAAAGTGATCATTATGATTTTAAAGGTTATTTTTATGATTTTTTATTGTATTCAACTCTCTCAATCACCTCTAGGTGGCATTAGTTAGAGAGAAGAGAGAGAAAATGATTAGTTATAGGCATATTTGTAAATAAGTATATGTAGTTCTCAAAATTTAAATTTAATAGAAGTGAATGGATGGACATGTTAGAAATATTGTCATTGATGTCAAAGGTCTAACATTATTGGTGATAAAGGCCTCATTGCATTTAATGTTGTTTATATTGGCTAATGTGAGTTAATATTTATTTAATATTAACGAATATACTTTTGGTTGCATATGAGACAAAAGAAGGGCCCATGGAAAAGTCAAAGAGCCACGAGATTGGGACACATTTTCCCATAAAGAGTCATCTTGGGGAATTCCAAGAGTTACCAAGTGAAGACAAAAGAGGAAGGGTGCAATTTCTCATGAAGGGACACTTTAAATGTGTCTTGTTGTAAGATCTTAAGAATTAGTTAGAGGTTGCAAATTCAATTTTAACATCAAAAGAAGAAGAGTGTAATCATTTGAAGGATGAGTTAGGTTCTTTAAAGGATAATCATGAGAAGCTTATAATCAAGGTTGAGAAAGATCATGAAATATTGGTCCAAGGAAAGAAGGATGTAGGTTTTGAAGGAAAATCAAAGAAGTTGATCAGGCAGCCCAATGCTTTTAAGTTTTCAAATTCTTTTCATGGCCGTTGTTTTGTTTGTCATCATGTTGGTCATAGGGCAAGAGACTATATGAGGAGAAGCAATCAGTCAAAGGGAGATCTCAGTCACATTCAAGAAAAAGGTATGAGAAATATTGTTTGCTTTTGTTGTCATAAGGTTGGCCATATTGCTAAATTATGTCCAAAACAAGTAAAGAGATCTTCAAAGTATGTCAAAGGTTACAGAGCCCCTAAAAGATATGAGAAGAGTCAAATTAAGGTTTGAAGACCTAAAATAGTAAAGGTTGATCAGGTTGAGTTTAAGAATGAAAATGAATTACTTGTTATAGTAGATAAAGAATCAGATAAGAAGGATTATGCAGAATCTCTTGTTACATTTAAGCATGAGCTTTGTCAAGATAAGATAGTTGCAAAAGTTGAGAAGATGAATAACATCATAAGTGATAATGTTATTAAGTTAAAAAGGTTAGAAAAGCTTAAATAGATTCTAATATGGTCCTGCTAATATTGACTTGGAAGTGTGGGAGCCACTTTCTACAATTGCAAGGTCCACTCAAGACCTGTGTGAAACCCACTAAAAAGCTGGGATAAACGGGTGGTGACACCTATCACAACTTTTAAAAGGGCAGCCTTTAAGAGCACTGATGCCATATTCCTTAGTGAATAATAATTCTCTGTCTTTTCATACATTAAAAAAAGACAATTTGATCTTCCTTATATACAAGACGTTGATCAACAACCTATTGAAATTCAACCAAACAAACTATATAGTTATGATCAACCATGGTCTTCTCCCATATTTTTAATGTTGAGGCAATCATAACTATGATGATCTCAACTTCATATTGTGATCTCTTGGTGATCATGATCAATAATAGTCACCACTAGGAGGCCTTGATCTGTAATATTCCTCATTGGATGATGATTATCCCTGACATCTAACTGTCCCTTGTATATTATGAATGTGAGAAAGCTCTTTGTGGTGCATAGAATCTTGAATCTTTGGTTATGACTAAGCAACACAATCGTTATTTCCCTTGGATGGAGGAGGAAACACTTTTATAAATAACCCTACTAATTGTTGGACAACCTATAAATTTCCAAAATGAGTATGAGACACCTATGGATTAGGTTGAGGGCTTATAAGTAGACCCTGATGCTCCAGATGCTCTCAAGTGACCATTAGATGTTGCAAGGATATGTCCTATTCACTTGGTAGGTAGCAGACATGCCTCATGATCAATCTTGCATGAAAACAAGAGTGATTAGATGGTTTTATAAAAGATCACATTTTAAACCCATAAGCAAAAATAATAAGATTGTAATTTTTCCAATTTTGGAAGTCTATATTTGTATTGAAGTTGTATTGGCTCATAGTTACAATATTTATTAATTAAAAATGAAATTTAAAAGTAAGTGTATTCTTGAAAAAAAAAAACTAGTTGTGTTATCCATTTTAAATAATGTATCAAAGTTGCAATAATCAAGTTTTTAATTCAATAAATAGTTTTTCTTGAGGTGGTTTATTTAGAAATATTTGAACACATGAGGATATTTTTATGTAAATATAATGTGTTAAATTATTTATATATTAAATAAGCTTAAAAGTAAAAATGTATTTTTATAAATGTTATGGTTTTTAATATATTTTTAAATAAAATTAATATTTTTGTAAAATATTTAATATTATAATTTATCTTCAAACATTGAATAAATTTTTAATAATATTTTTAAATGATATAACATTGAAGAAAGTTCCTAATAATACTTTCAAATGAATTAATTATTTATTTTTATTTTTTTAGTGAATTATTTGTATATTTAGTTAATGTATGGATATATTTTATCAAAAATTAACTATTTAATATTTTGAAAGATGTTTTTTATTTTCATAAACAAAGGGAAGCGGCACCTACGAGTAGTGGTCAAAACTACGCCCTGTGTAAATGATAAAGCCCATTTAATTAATTGTTATTGGAGCACATTATCCTGCTTAAGAGGAAGAAGCTTCCTTAAATTAAAACATGCATGAGAAAAGTTACATAATCCGTAACAAGGAAAGAAAAGGAAATGATTGCTGATGTGTTAAAATTGCATAGCCATAAAGTTAGAAAAAAAAAGGAGACGAGACAACAAATTAAATCGTTCTTCATACAGCTTTTCTGAATTAATATCTTGCTGAGCGAGCACTCTCATTCAGGCAGTGGCAGCCACATGACGCCCATGCTCCATGATGCCAAAGCGCCAATGGCGTCATGGGAACCTTAGTGTCATTACGCCATAGCCACCAGAGCGCCCAGCCTTAAGTTAAGCTTCAAAAAAAAAAAAAAGCCAAGCTTTGTGTTGCCATGGACAACACACTGAACATGAACATATGCATGTGTATAAATATATAAATAAAAGAAGGAAGAACTACAGATCTGTATATAGATTAGAAGAAAATGCAAATGGGAAAGAAGAACAGAATACCTACATCTTGAAGAAACAACAGACTTGCATATAAATTGACCCATCCTTATCTCTTTTTAAAAAAAGATGATCACAAGTGATATGTGAAAATCTTCCCTCCCTGCTTGTGGCCTATATATAGACCGTAATATAGTCCACCTTGCCCCAAACCATGTTTATAACAAAAATTCTAGGGTTTGTTAGAATAAGGGGATCTAATCGATCATATGCACTAGATGACACATTGGAGATTAGGTTTCTTTTTACTGCCCTTTCCATCCGATTGCGTAATTTAATTAATATCTAGGTGATTCATATTTATGGATTTGTTTAGTATTCGAGTTACTAGTATAATGAGATGTTATTTTGGGTGTTATCATTAAATTAATGGAGCAATTAATTTTGTTCCACTAACTAATGAATGTCTAATGTTAAAGTTTGAAATGTTTTTATTCGATTTTTATAATTTTTTTACTTTCAATTTTCTTTTAAAT
>JARHVA010003114.1:1887500-1987500 GCA_037957365.1 Torreya grandis | reverse complement strand
CATCTATCAATTTATGTTACATTGTATTGTGATAGTATTACTAATTTTTAACTTCACCTTTGCCTTATATCTTTTCCAATCTTTCTTTGGATATTATTTTAAGGTTTAAAATTTAAATTAACATGGAGTGAAAAGGATCATTTAGATTTTTTGGAAGGAAATAAGCCATTTAGTTTAGTTGTAAAAATAACATTTAAAAATTTTGGAAGGAAATACGACATTTATCTTAGTTGGAAATTAGTGTTGTGTGAAATGTTGGGAATGCATAGTATTATTTTTGTTAAGGGTAAAGTTTAGAGTGGACAAAATAGATAAAATGAAGTATGATAAAGTTTAAATATTTGAAAGGGATTTTAATGTGGTTGGTGATTCCCATGGTTATATTTATATTATGATCAAAGGGCCAAAACCATAAAGTTTGGACACACAAAATTGTTGAGTGCTTTCAAAAAATTATAATAGAATAAGGGAATCTTTACAACACATATGATGAGTTCAATAATGTTTGGAAAAATATATTGACAATTATTTTTTACATCAATGGACATTAGTGCATTAAAATTTATGAAGGACATTTAGTTTTTCATTCATTTTAATAATATAAGTTATTTTTTCATAAATTTTTGTTGAGAAGAGGGGTTTCATAATGATAAATGACTAAACATGATAATGCAATAAAAGTATAAGGTAAAGTAAATTTTAATGTAAGAAGCTTCTGATTGGTAATATAAAAATGCATAGGATTTGTTTTTAATAATCATTCTAAAAGGTTTTTTTATTCCTTCCTTATGTTCATTAATGAGAACAAAAAATTACTCAACCATTGTTTATATAATACAATCATACATGAAAACTAAATCAATATAAAATCATTTTAATGCTTCATAAAAATAATTTACATGTAATTATACTACTATCATGTACAATTTTTATATAAATTATTTCAAAATTAACCATTCATAGTATGTGTCTAAATATAATGACTGGATTCTTCTTTTATTTCAAATACAAATTCAATCCATATCTAAGTATGTATTATGTAAAACTTATTAAATTTCATATTTATTAGTCTAAAGAGTCAATCCCAAAATATTATACAATCTAAAATCAATTCATATTTATATCTAAATATAAATTATAATTTTTACAATAGCAATACAAATACATGGTATAATTTTTTTGAATAATAATTCAACATTAAATAATATTATTTATCTATACAAAATAGTTATATGTGAAAAAATCTTTATATGAAATTTTATTAGAGATTTGAAAATAATCATTGTCACTAAAATACCATATAAAAAACATGAGAGAGAGAGAACGCGCGTATAATTTGATGGATTTTCATCCATTCATAGAGACTTTGAAATTAACTCACACCCCTCATCTATTGAAAGTTCCCTTACCCTTCAATGAAGATACTAGATGTGGATAATTGATAGAGAAATAAAATGCATGTGGATAGAATACTTCAGCATGCAATTCCCCATAACAATGCATTAGATAATGTCATAACATTCCTAATGTGTACTAAGGTATATAGATATGATCATATAGTAGATGAACCTTAAATTCATCTCATCTCTAGTATTTAAGGAATATTTACAAGTAAAAAATGATTAAATTTTGAATTTATTCTATAATTGATGTTAAATATTTAGACATCTAGTTTTTAAGTCATCATGATATGATTCCACTTTAAGGTAAGAACTTATTTCACAAGATACAATGATAATTAATTAAGCTAGTGTAAATTATTCCTGAATAAAAATACAATATATATGAAAGTTAAATAATAAAATAAGTTTCATTAGACATAATCATTATTTAAATTTAATAAGGATCAATCAAAACCTCATAATATAAGAGTTTAATCAAAGAATCAACATTCCAAATACGATTATACTATCCCAACAAAAGATCATGATATGAATGTAACTATGTCCAAAATTATTTATCTTCTAAATTATCATATTTCATAATGTCAAACCCATGATTCAAATGCATTTAATCTTTGTTAGTTAATTATCTAAGACTATTTTTTTATGGATCTCCATAATCTCGATGTAATAAAACACATTCAATCAGATAGAGGCTTATACACCACTCAACCCCTTTATAATAATTGCATCTATGTTTATACAAAAAGCGTAAAAATGAACAATTGACTCCATAGTCAATTTTAGTCTAGATTTTATTTATAGTACAAATATAAATGATATATTTTGGTATAAATTTGTAGCATCTCAGGGTAACAACCCTATTGTAAGTATTTTAAAATATTTCTAGATAATAAATTTATAAATATAATAAAATGAATATATTCATATTGTTAAACATACTTCCTAAAGGTTTTATAAGCGTCACAAATTAGTCAAAAAATTAAATAAAAGTTATGGATACTTTTAATTAATCCACCCCTACATAATAAAATATGTGGTGAGTCACTCAATAGAAGTTAAAACCTTTTTATATATTCATTTCTCAAAAAAAAATTCAAGATGAACCCACTGGAAAAAAAATAAAAATGTACCCTACCATATTCACTTAAATATTATGTCTCATGAAAAGCAAGTTTAAATGATCATATCAAATTCATAATATAATATAAGAATTAAGCATTATTATGAAGAGTTATAAAACATCTTAGTATTACATCTCATATGGACAAAGGTCAAAATAATTATAAAAAAACCATATTTGACCATGTAATTCACCACCTAATAGTATTCATAAAGTTTCACTATGATATTTATTATTCAACACAATCCTTTTTTGGTTTCACAAAATCATTTCCACTTCTTATAATTTATGTGTTGACAATATATCTTAATAGTTTTTAGTTTCGAGAAAAAAGACTATACATAATTTACTACATTTATAGGGAGTACAATAACCATATTAAGGCTAATTTTACGTTGTAAGGCTAGTCAAAATAACCTCACCCTTACCTCGAGGTGATAACATTATGCTTGAAGCATAAAAGTTGCCATTATAATGCATAGTTTATCTTATGCTACTCAAGATAAATTTTTAACAATACAATTTTTTAATTCAAACTTAGATTTTAAAAAATTTATATAATATATCATATTTAAAACTTCCATCTAATAGGATTGGGTGTTTTATACCCTTCGTTCCATTGAATATTGAGAATAATGTAATGGATAACATATTGGGTCCCTTTATTGTAATATTTTGACCTAGAATATGATGTTTGATTTGTACAATACGGATGCTTAAGTTATTGTATACTCGTGCTTCTTTAAGTTTAAAAGATATAGTGTTAGCATTCTTGGTATTTACCCCTTCGCCCTAAAGATAGATTTTGTGGTCGTTTTTGTGGAGAAGGACCCACCCCTTAATGTGACCCTTAGATCTCAAAAAGAGAATGCTTAAAAGGGTTTTGATTCTTATTGTTGTGTTAAATATCCGAGCTTTTAGGTCTTTATTTTAATTTATTGTTTTAGATGGTTGTATTTTTGTTTAAAATATAAGCTTCTAAATTTTTGTGTTGGATTTATGTATAAATTTGGACACTTAATTTTTTTTTTTAAATCTTTTTACTAATTAAAAAAATAGATATGGTTCTAAAAGTTTATTTTTTAATTATATAATTTATATTATAAATTAAATTATATGAATGACTAAAATTATTGTACATAATTATTAATAATAAAAATAAAATTTGAACATAATGTTGAATAAATACTATAAATAATTTAAAAGTATTATATTTCCAACATGTTGGTCAGGGAGATGCAAACACTCTTTCTTAAAACAATAAGTAATCTATATAAGTCACAAACTATAGCTATAAATATGATGTCCCTAATTCAAACCATTAAGAGAAGGGATGACCTTGTTAAAGGTGCAACCCATCCCTTATGTTGTAAATCATCAGTTTGTTGAGATAATTATAATGTTATGTGTTCTTATAGAATGGTGGGTCTTGTGAGATTTATTAAAATAATTTATTTATTTTATTTTATTTTATTTCAAATATATTGATTCAAATTACCACCAACATTAATTAATAATTATAATCATATTGAAGATAGTGTGTGTGAAATTTGAGTCAAGAAATTTGTATGGATCCATCACAACATGTGAAGGGTAATGTTGACTAAAATTATATAAAAAAAAATATAAAATCATAAAAAATATACTAAAACATTCACATTGATCAAAATATTGTCTAAATATTTACAACTTACTATTATTATACTTTAGCAACATATGTCTGGTGAATACTAACACAATAATTTTAGTTATAAATATTTTATGGGAAATAAATTGAGGTTTTGAAGTCTATCTTGTTGATTTTATTATGGTTGAAGTGAGTAACAAATATTTTACAAAGTTCATGCCACATTAGTGTATAAGGGACATCATTTGTGTTACAGTGTGAACGTTGTGAGAGAGGAGTCATCAGTTGAGACAAAGGTGGTTAATTGGCAATATATACCAGGTGTTAATGAGAGTTGGTAGGTATAATTATCAAATATTATAGGGTTTCCACATCATACATTTAAAATAGTTACCAAAAAAATAATGAGATGATTAAGTTAGTTGTTAGCACTGCAAACACAATAATTGATAACTTACCACAAAAAACACGAAAATTAAATATACATTTATTTTTGTGTTCCTTTAACCCTATATTATATTTATTTCATTGGGTATTTATTCACAAATATTAAATTTTAGTTTTAAAATTCTAAACATCTATAATATCTAATAATGAGATTATCTCATAGCATGTTTTTGAGTAATGACAAAGTTTATATTCTCACCTTTGTATTCTTTCAAATCTATGTGCAAGTTAAAACAATTTCTTAAGATTTTAACATCTATACCACTTACATAATTACTGAGGGAGTGTTGCTTATATTATCAATAAATTCTCTTTATAAATCCTTCCACAAATAGGTTTACTTCTAATACTATGGTGGTGGCAAAGTTTCTCCCATAGTCACTTCTCTAAACCTTACCATGAAGGTCACTGAAGTTTGCATGCTTATGGTAAGATCATTATTAGGAATTAATGGTTGGTGTACTTTATGCCATTTTTTTTGGATACTAGTGTGGTTTTTCCTCCTTTACTTGGGTGGGGAGTGCCTTTACCTTTCGATGTCCAAGATAAACTGAATGGTTGGGTGGCACTAAATTTACTGATAGGGGATCCATCCCCTTGGGATTGTCTCCCTCTAGATTTTCCATTTACTCATCCTTTAGATCTATTGATTATGCCCTAAATTATTTATGTTTTTGAACTTATCAAGTAATGACACATGTGTGCAGAGAAGGTTTTATTTGTGCAACCAAGGACCAAAATTTACTAAGCAAATGAATGTTAGACAATGTTGGGGGTGAATAATTAAATCATGAAATTTTCATACCACACATACTAGGGTATAAATTTGATAAAATTGAAATTGAGCCTAGGATCCCACACAAAACTAAATAGAGTTCAAATCAGCCAATAGATCTAATCATGTTTATAACCCTAAATAACATAGTCGATCATAGTGCTGGACAAGCCCTAACTTAGTTGAGGATAAACTCCTGAAAAAATCTATTACTTATTGTCCAAAGGCCCATTGACCTAGTTGGGGTTAAAATTTTAATTATAACTATGAATCATAAACTTCAATCACTACGGCCTAATTGGGAAAAAAACTCTCATCACAACTACAACATGTCCCTCACTCACACATAGGCCCAATCGGACTTTGAAATTTGATTAGGTCTAGGAGATATATATAAAAACCAACAAGTCCAAATTGGGAAAAGAAGTTTTATCTACTTAAACATGAAATTTTGAACCTCAAAGACCTAATTAGGGATCTGGATAAAATTTTCATAGATTTGTCTAAGTGTAATAAATGCTTCAAAACCTCACTTTTAGTTCAAGTGTAAAGTATGAAAATTTATCACACAATATTGGTCATCTCAATAGAATAGATTTTGGAGGCTGATTCAGCACACAAACCAAAATTACCCCATGGAGTGGCTCAAGAGAGTTAAGAGAGGTTTTCAAAGGTAAACTGGGAGGTCAAGACTCTACTTTTTCACTAAGTGTTTTATATGATTTTTCTCGCATAGACGAGGTCATTCTAATGGAGATGGTAATGGGGACTAATTTAGTATGTAAATCAATATAGACTACAAATGAAATTTGAGAGTATTGATACTACTTTGGTATGTCATTCTAAATTTTTGGGTAGAGTGACAAGTTTATAATGAAATTACACAACCACTACAATGAGGGGGCTATCAAGTTGTCAATGCAAGTGTTAATTCATACCAATTATGAAATAATTATGTCTTAAAAAAAGTTTAAATCAATGGTTAAAACTATATAACCACACATGTCCACCAATCTACCCTTTTTCAAAGAAACTAAGAAAAGGTAGACACAATATTTTCATGTTATCATGATCGAGTAGGTAACTAATGCATCGAGATGCAAATTTTTTTAGAGTGAATTATGAAAGGATATTGGAACATAACTAAGGGAGATGAAAAATTAACAAATTTATTCATTGCAGCACCTATCATATAGTGCAACTAATGGAAGAGTTCAACTAGACAGAGTACTTGGCATCAAAGATCAAGACAAATGTAGATAAGGTTCTTTTAAGAAAAACATAGTCTTTTTAGTTTCAATTATTATTAATCCTCATATGACTCGTTTAGTGAGAGTACCTGAGGGGAAATGTGTCATTGGTGAGTATTTTTGGTGGGAAATATCCTTCACAAACCTATTTTGGACACGAAGTGGTAACATATGTCTGCATGCAAAAAAATAGGAATTGTCTATTGCAAAGTTGAGTGTTCATCAATACAAACCATTAGATTTCATGAGAATTGATGGAATAATTTTCTTACATTTCTTTCATCACATAATTATATGATGGTTTCATGGTGTGCATTCATGAACACCTAATCCATTTTGGAGTTCCCCTTTTATTTTTCATTGATATGGTCAAATCACAGGCATACATTTTACACTAGAGAATAATTATATTATAAAATGTACATCCATTAAAATAAATATGACCATAGGTCTCACTAAAACCTATAAAAATTAAACCATATGTTTCCATCTCTCAAAAGACACTAGGGAAATAAAAAGATCAACCTTTGTAGCTAATCCCACTGCCATAAAAAGATAAGGAGATCAAAATTGTTACAAAATGATCCCCAATTGCCTATAATTTCCATGGAGAATAGTTTTTAAACACATGACATTGCACCAGAGGACATGCACAAAATATTTATTCAAGATGTGGGAAACACCCCATAAGATGAATAGATCTAGAAAGAATGGTTTTTTTAAGGTTACACACATAGTCAATGTTTGTAACTGAGTACTGCATGTTATATTGGTTAACTTCAACCCATTTTAGATTCTATCAAGTTGTACATAATTATTAAATAAGAGAAGAGTAAGCACAGGGTGAAATATTTATATTATGTAGTGCATACATTGTAATCTCAAGCTCCAATAAGTGTGTGTAGTTTTATAGATGATCCTAAAAAAACTCTAGAGAAATTTTTCAAGAGGAAACAATATTTGATGGAGGTAGATGTAAAATTAAATTTTTTGAGTGATGAGTAAGATTTAAATTATAATTATATGTTATTTTATCCATTAAAAATGAATTCACACACACTAAGAGATGCAAGACCTCATTCTAACATGGGAAATAGAAGCAAACCTCTGTAACATTTATGGTAGTGTTTAAAGAAGCCTAGGTAGAAGAATAAAATAGAGAGATAAACATAAATAAAAGGTATAATAATAAATAATTCCTCATACCACCCACAACATGACCTAAAGACACTATGCACATGCACTAATCAATAACACCTCTACAATCGACTCCACCAAAAAAATTGTCTTCCACACATATATTCATGCCACCTTCACCCAATTCTAAGCCCATAGAAACTAATAACATTTTGTACCTAATAACATAATGGAATTCTCCTAGCACATCATTAATTCCAAAAAATTTATATTAATAATATACTGAAGGGATAATTACAAGGGTATTCCCCGAAGACACTCATACACAATTAGACTAACATCCATCTCAAACACATATAGACCAGTCTCTCCAAGAGGGCACAATATAAGAACAACTATGGTAGATAAGGAGGATAAAGAGAAGCCTACCTAAGAAGAGGAAGATTTAACTGAGCTATAAAAGTAGGACAAAGTAAAGAAGCAAGAAATATAGAAAGTAATGGAGGAAGCACTAAGATATGAGTAATAAAACTAAAATAGGATAAATAAAAGTAAGTATAAAAGGACACCAAATCCAAAAGACACTTATGAAAGTAAGAGGAATCTCCTAAAAATATCAAAGATGAAAAATCTACAAAAAAGAAGGTATCCAATGAAAAATTTACAATGGGGAAGTTGTGAAGGCCAAAGTAGAGTAAGATAACAATGCCCAAGAAGATAAATAATTGAAGGAGAATAAATCCCATAAATAGGAATATAAAAAGAGGTAAGAGATAGAGCAATGAGCTCAAGATATAAAATCAAATTATATTTAATGTTAGGTTATACAAAGACCCATGGTAAAAATGAATCTTACTTCAATCCAAGCTATAGACAAAGTGTCATAAAAATATCATGGATTGAACATACAAAAAATAAATATAACTAATTCCTAAGTACACCCTACATGAACTACTGCATGACTTGGTTTATGTAAGATGAGTTTTTAGGAATAAGGATTGAAATGGATAAATTATACACTTGAATCAGGAAAATGGACATACATAATTGGACCACCAAGTTCCATGCCTTTCTCACACTAACATTGCAAATTTATCAAGAACACATAATGCATACATATAAAACTATGTATCTAGCCATAGAATCATTTCCAGATCAATTCACCTTTGATGATGCATAATTACCCATACAGAATAAAATTGAAGGATAAATTTACTTTCATGTATTAATCACATAGATGAAAACAAAGTTGAATTAAGAGAACAATGAACTAAAAGAGCATATGTAAAAATCAATGAAAATAGTAGAAGACACCTACAAAACTTTGGTTAAACAATTGTTATGTTGCCAAGTAATGTCATAAACATTTCAATTCATGTGAATTATGATAAATATTACACAATACTTAATGTCTATCCAAAGTATGGAATAAATAAAAGCTCAAGTGTGATAAAACCATAAAAAGGTTGATGTCATTTTTGAGCTATTAGAAAATATAAATAGGTAGTTACCACAACCATAGTGTGTTCTCAAAAAATATCTCTCCAGCTTCTATATTTTAAGGCATAATTTTATAAAGTGATGAAATATAATAATGAAAATGTGACCAAGTAAGATTAGTCACACCTTGTGATGGTAGGACATGTGATAGAAACCCAAATGGATGCTTCTTTATGGGATTACCTATAGTGTAAATACAATCCAATCGACCAAAAATGATTGGTGGAGTTAGATATGCTCAGGATTACATCTTCAAGCATTCATGTATAAAATATATGTTGAGTGTCTTAATTAGATAATATATGTTGTTACTTCCCAAAATTACACTGAAGTAATTGAGCCCTTTTTAAGCATAGATGCCTAATTTTTTTAGCCCACTTCCTGTTTTTAAGTGTTCATCAGAGGTCAAGTGTCTTGTTAATTTGGTCTTTAATATCCTTTGGTTTGTCAAAATATAAGTCAAACTCATGTCTAATCACCTTAAGATCCTTGTTCCAATTTCCCTAGATTAGGCCCGTTAATTTAAATTCAAATTGGTGGGAGAAATTTATGCAAGAATGCTTTGAATATGCCATGGACTTAGTTTAAATTTTATACTAAGCTTTAGTCATGTTTATTAACACAACCAAACCTTAGTCTAAAATTTGTATTTGGTCCCTTTTATTTCATATGGCCCTTGGTCCTTTTATCTATTTGGTATAATTAACGCTTAGTCCCTTTGATATGAACTTAGCTTCAAGTCCTATCCTAAAGCTTATATCATATTTATTTATGTACCAAGACCTTAGGCTAAGATTTTATACTAAGTTATTTGTTCCCCGAACTCTGAATTAATTGCTTTCATTATTAACTTGGAGCTAATCACAACTGACCTAGTGGATAATAATCAAATGGTACATATTAAATCAAGGAAAGATGATCTAACAATGTGTGATCAAGCTAAAAAGTCAAAAGGATCAAGATAAGCATGGATGTGCCAAGTGTCAATTTTGTAGGGCATGATTAAAAGTTCAAGCATGTTTCCATCGATCAATGGTATGTGGTAAAGCATACAAATCTTGATCATTGGTGAGTAATAGGGCAAGATTTCAATAAAGCCCCAAGATGAGAAAGAAGGTGACAAGTGTCACCATTACATGAACCTTGTTAATGGATTTGATGGTGCGTGGGGATCAACAAGTCAAATATCCTCCATAAATATGTGAGAAGGATAAGTGTCAAACTCTCAACAAGTGACCAAGAAAATAAATGATTTATGATCGATCATGCATCCATCAAATTGATGGAATGAATGAGATAAGAATTTTCAAAGGGTCTAATTCAAAAGTGGTAATGACATGTGTCACAACTGTGATGAGCTAGATATAAATCAATAGTTTGCATTAATCATGGGTTTAAAAGGATCAATGAAGCATGTTTGATCTATGAAAATGAGATTAACGGTGTGAGAAAATAGTTGACAAATCAACGGGTAAGAGATCTAATGAGAGACTTTCATGGGGTGTGATTTTGCCCAAGTAATGAAAAAACATAGAGAACCCACAGAGCTACCAAGTGGCAAGATCTCAGAGGCCCAAGTCAAGATCAATGGCTTGTGATGAATTCAATGCCTAGAGACTTATTAAAGGATCAATGGTGTGTATTTTATCTATCTTCAAGATGGCTCAAGAATGTGACACATGTCCATATTGAGCCAATTAAGTGGCTCAGTCACTTTTGAGCCCCATGAGTGCCTAGTTAGACCTAATGTGGAGTTCCACATGTAAATATGTGGAAAATTTTGTCTTAGGAGCTAAAATTTATGTGTCCTTCATGGATGAGAAAGAAATCACAACATAGAAGAGAGTCTATGGGCCATTTTGAAGCATATTTTCCAAATGAACCATGGATCATTTTTTGCCTCTACCACAACAAAAGCATTCCAATGTAATCATCCCAAGGTAATGGCATCTCTTTGGCATGCACAAGAGGAAAGGCAGTTATCTAAGAGGTTCCAATTGTGCAAACAAGTGGTCAAGGGCATCTTTAGGTAGTTACACATGAGGACAAAGTTTATTCAGCCTCCACCACAAAATTTTACCTTCAAGATCATGTAAAAGGGCATCAACAATCATGAAATCAAAGGGTTTTTTAAAAATATTCATCATTCCTTATAGAGGTAGTTAGAGTAATGATTTTTCTTGTAAATGGATGAAGATTTTAGGCATGACAAGGAATCTTTTCCAGTTGGGAGCATCTTGGTATAATTTGGAGGATTGTTTTACAGCTTTGAAAATTATAACCCATAGTCCTAGATTTGGAAGTGGTACAAAATGTATAAATAGGGGGTTTTGTCCTCTATTTATGGGTTGGTCTTTATTTTTGGTTGTTCATTTTTATCTAAGTCTAGGTTTTGTAAAAAAAATGGGATCAAATGCTATGTATAGATCTTGTCTCCCTTGCTAAGGTAGGTGAAAATGTACAACCATTAGCAATCTCTGAGAGCATGTTTATGTCTCTCTTGTCCAACATGGATAAATCTCACCATGCTTGTCCCCATGGTAGCATTTTGAAAAACTGATGTATGTAATATCTCTTTTCAAGTTAATGAAAATGCTTGTGGTTCTTTGCTATTTCCTATTGATGAAGTGCAGCAATGTGTTTTACAAATTATGTTGATTGGATATTTGGATTTGTGTTCACTATTGGTTACCATCTTGAGCATAGACCTATATTATAAACCCTTTTTGCATTATTTTTGGATATGTTGTTGAATAACTTGTTAAGGCACCCTAGGTTTATAGATTTGATAGGGAAAAGTGTTTGAAAGTTTAGTTTTAGTGTATGTTCTAGACTTTCAAAGATCATTTGGTATTTTCCATTATCTTGCATTTGATTTTTTCCTACATCTTTGCTAAGGAATGAATCTATGAATGTTTGTAAGATACCTTGCTACTTGAAATCCACCATCATACCACACCTTTTTCACAAATTATCGAAATGTCCTACCCTACAAATAATACACCCTTTGCATATCATAAGTGTTATTTCCCTGCAAATGCATAAGATCTTACTTATATAACATGCATTTGCATCTTGTGCTTTAAATATCTAGCACTATAGTTTTCCATTCAACCCATGTTATTGAAAATTCTTTAAAATGAATATTGCAGTCACTCTCCCATCTATCTTTAGTATCTTGTATCTAGCCTAGAGCATTTGCTTACTCCATATGATAACCCTTCTCAGATGGAGTGAGCAAGTTTGGTTGTGTTCTAGTCATATTAGTGTTCCCTTATGCCAAAAATCCCCATGGAGTTTTAATTGCATAGTCTCTCCATTTGAGAAAGCTACCCCATAGGTCTTCTCACCTTGGTTCAAGCAAAGCCAAAAGTAGCAAGGAGCTAACCATACCCTTTGTCAGTGCCTCTCGATCATTTTCTGCATTCAATCCATTCTAGATGCCAAATTCCTTGAATATAATGACACACTAGTGGTTTTTTCATATTTGTTTACCATTTTATTCAAGTTTGTAAGACTAAGTGATAGATGTGTACAACTGGGAACTAACACCTCAACTGGCACCATTGTCAAGGATTTAAATTAAAGTCCTGGTTAATTGTGTTATCAAGGACTCTTACAGAGAACTATAACTATTTCATGTTGTGAATTTCTCTACTATTATTTGCTACATTTGGACTATCCTAGCCATCAACTCCACATCACTCCACTGGGGATGTGTTAGGATTTGAGATATTTGAAAATTTGACTTTTGTTGAGTTTAATGCAAAGAGATGTCAAATTTGCATGTTGGAAGGTGTCTTTCCCCTTTTGAACATTATTCTAAAAATTTTAGTGTCTTTGTGTTAGTATATCATCATTAAATTGAATAAAATATGTTTTTAGCATGTATCACAATAGTGTGTTATCTAGTACATTCTAGAATTTTGATTCTAGTAGTGACTCTAATTTTATCATCTGGTTTCAAGAATATTAGTGCCTATTCTAAATATTTTCATTTCAGCTTTGAGTGTTCTTTCTTTTTTACAAAGCTAGAAGGATTGAGATCATCCTTTAAAGGTAACTCATCTAAGAAATTTGTTTTTCCCTTAAGTATTCATCAAAGAAGAGGGAGACAAGTTTGGAGGCCTATTGAAGGAAAAGGTTCAACTACTAAATAGTGTCATAACTACCAAGATTCTGATAATCTTGAAATTTTTGTTGAACTTCCCATTACTGAGGAATTTCATAGCTCTTTTAGTCAGTCTGACACATATAGTCCTATCTATTATCTAGATCCTCAACCCGCTGAATCCCCTCTCAAGTTTGATCCTACAAGTTCCCCTCATTCACCCACTCACATCCCTTTTCTAGTTGTTCTTGAACCTCTAATTAAACCAATCATGAGGCATAACGACCCAAATGAGAATGAGTATCCTGCATTCCACATTCCTAGATTCAGGCCTATAAATTTTGATGGAATAGAATGTTATCCTAATGAAGTCCCAAATGAGGTAAGGAAATTCCTTCCAAAGTTTCAAGGGAATAATGCAGTGAGTGGTGATCAGCACCTGAAGGCATTTCAAAATATCATTGAATATTATGAGGTTGATCATGAGGGTGTGTTTATTAATTTGTGTGTGCATACATTGGAAGAAGATGCACATGAGTGGTTTAATTCACTTTCCCATCTATGTATTGATTCATGGGAAGAGATGAAGAATGTTTTCAAAATTCAATATGGTGATAGAGTTTATCCAAGGTTCCTTTTAGCTGAGTTTGAAAACATCAAGAAGAATCCTAATGAGTGTGTATAGGACTTGAACACATGATTCAAAAAGGCCATGATGTAGCTACCTAAAAGCATCAAGCCTAGTGATACAGTGTGCTTGATAAAATATTGTGATGCCTTTGATAATAAGGTTACGTATTACTTGCAAAATAAGGCTCCCATGAACCTGTGGTTGGCATTCAATATGGCCATCCAAATTGAGAACAACATAAAGATTATGGGAAAGCACATGAATAAGTAGGCTAATGTGAATTTGGTCAATCTTGAAACAACATAGTCCACTCAGAATGCCATTCTTGAGGAGACGGTTAAGACTCTGGCCTTTACTTTCAAATAGATGTCATACAAGCTTGCCAAGGCTGAGAAGGGGGTCTCTCATGTGTCTACCAGTCAAGAGAGGGATCCAAGTATGAATAAAGCACAAAGGGGGCTTGTTTTCCATAATCAAGACAATGATAGATGGAAGAGGCATGCACGTGATGAAAAAATAGATAGACATTAGAATAGATGGGATGTGAAAGAAGTGCCTGATCCATTACATGCCAAAGTAAATATGGTAGGTTATGACATTGATGTTGATTGGTGTGATAAGTGTTTCCTTCCACATCCTCCATGTGATATAGCTAAACTAATTAATAAATATGTGAATGAACCTAAGTCTGCATCATTTGGTAATGATATTATAATGTTCAATTGTCAAAGTCCTCAAAGCAAGATATCTACCTCCACAGAATTGATGAGTGTTGTTACTATTGATCAGTTTTGGAGTGTGATACAAAAGGTATGTGTCTCAACTTGTGAATTTTCTTGTGAGGTTAATATGGAATAGGAATATGAATTACCTATTCATGATTTTAACTTTTTAATATTAATGATGATTAAAAAATATTATAGGGGAATTTCATCAATTGAAGATAGGAAGTTGTTAATTAAGGCAGTAGTTGCCCAAGAAAAATAATACTACTTTAGAAGTAGGAAACCAATTGTTGCTCCTCAAGACACTACCCCTAAAAATCCAAGGGCAAGGGATGCAAATAAAGAAGCTAAGAAAACTATAGTAGTTCCTAATACTTCCAAACCTATACCCCTTTCCCAAGTTTCTAAGCCTAGAGGTGCTCCCATTAAAAATAAAGTACTTTTGCTATCTAGTATTCCTAAGGTGTGAATGATGCTAAAAAAAATCCACTTTTGAAGGCTAATACTAAGCATGAAAATCCATCCCAGACTACTCCACTTCAGAACTTAAGTGATTGCATTCTAGCTGAAATTGTTGCTACCCTTCTACCAAATACTCTTATTCCTCAATATAGTATATGTGATATGACCCAAGTGTTGAGCCAACTAAAAATCACCATGCCACTTGTTGAGTTATCAAGAATACTTTAGCATAAGAAGAGGGCATTTGAATAGTTGGAATTTGGTAAGAAGGCATATGTAAATGAAAATGATTTACCCCAAACACCCCTAGAAAATGATGAAGAATCTGAAGAGGTTGTTGAACCCATTTTGAAATTCTATTTGGGGGCTACATTAGTAGAGAGTCAGTTGAATGTGGATCCAATTATATAACCCTATTGATCAATGGTCTTATTGTCCACAATTGCATGTTTGATTCTAGTTCTTATTGTAATGTAATGCCCCTGGGTGTCTTGAATTAGTTTAGAGTTAAGATTACATCATCCTTCAACAAGTTTTATGCCATGGCCTTGCAAGAAGTTCCAATTTTTGGAAAATTCAAGGGGTTGGTAGTGTAGTTGGCAATGCATCCAGGTAAGTATTTGAATATGGATGTGGTAGTTGTGGACTACCCACCTAAGTGGGGGATGTTGTTGTCATGTAAATGGGCTGCTAGCATGGGTGGAATTGTACAAATGGACCTTTCCTATGCCACCATGCCATTGGAGGTTAAGAAGGTCAAACTTTATAGAGAGCTAAAGATGCTACATGTAGTTGAAGATCCAAAACATGCTCAAAATGAAGTATTTTACATATATGTTGGGCTTGGGAACTTCATTGGGAATGTTGACACTAATGAACAACCTACTTCCCTTAATGTTGATCCTGATAGCAAAGGTACAACTTGGAAGGTGTGTTTTGATGGGGCTTGATCCATTATTTGAAATGGAGTAGGGGTTGTATTCTATGCCCCTAATGGTAAGTTTTTCAATTTATCTTTTTAGTTATCCTTTAACTGCACTAAAAATACTGATAAGTATGAGGCACTCTTGCTTGGTATACAAATTGCCCAAAAATATGGAATTAAAAGCTTGATTTCCAAGGGTGATTCTGAACTAGTGGTAAATCAAGTCCATAATGCTTATGCCACCAAAAACAAATGGTTGAAACAATATCATAATGCTACTTGGGATTTTCTTAAATTTTTTGATACATTAAATCTTTGTTATCATGATAAAAGTTTAAATGAAGAAGTTATCAGACTTGTAGGGTTAGGTTCTCAATTTGACATTGCAAATACAAACCCTCATTGTTAGTATGAAGTGGAGGTGCTTGTTAGGCCTTCAATCCCAGACAATGTTCATCACTAGCAGGTGTTTCATGATGATGAACAAATTAAGAGGTTTATGAATTGTGAAGTTGAGTTCCATGATTAGTTCATAGACTTAGAATCTATGGTTCAGGTTTGTGATATAAAAGAAACCTTGTTTGGGAAGGACATATCTAGCTAAAGACAAACATGCTCCCTAGAAGATTGGTAAGTTTATAAGCATATTTTGATGAAGCAGATAGAATCGGGACTTGAGATTCATTTATTTTAAAGAATGTGACTAAGTGTAATTTGGTTTTTCATTAGAATACAAGGAAGGTTTGGTTAGGTACTCACCTAAGTGCAGATAAGAATCAAGCTTACATGTAGCTACTAAGATAGTACTAGGATTGTTTAACATGGTCTTATTATGAGTTGAAAGCTTATAGGGAAGACTTGTTCCAACATGTCATCCCATAGTAGCCTGATATCAATATTTTTAGGTAGAAATAGAGATGTATTAACCCCATCTTGACAACTAAGATGCCGGATGAGTTAAAGAAGCTAAGGGATGGTGCTATCATTTAGCCCATCAGGTATTCATCATGGGTTGCAAATTTAGTGCCTATGATAAATAAAAATGGTGACATCCTCTTGTGTGTGGATTTTTTAACTTTGAATAAAGCTTATTTAAAATATAATTATCCCCTACCCAATATGGAAAACCTATTACAAAGTGTTATAGTATCAAATATGTTGTCCACTTTAGATGGCTTCTTAGGATATAACCAAGTTGTGGTTAAGGAATCCGAGAGACCCAAGATCACATTTATAATACCTTGGGGAATGTATGTATATATGAGGATGCTTTTCAAGTTAATGAATGCTAGTTAAACATTTTAGTGAGCTATGGATGTTTCTTTTGTAGGGATGATTAATAAGTTTATAGCTATGTATCAGGATGATATTACTATGTACTCCAAGACTAGAGAAGAACATTTGGAGCATCTAGAGAAAGTGTTGATTGGATGTAGGTAATTTGCCATTTCACTTAATACTAATAAATGTCACTTCATAGTATAAAAGGCCAAGTTTTTGGGACATATATTATCCAATATGGTGTCATGATTAACCCCAAGAGGGTAAAAGCCATTGACAAAGTGCCCAACCCATAGTCCAAGAAGGGAATTCAGTCCTTTTTTGGATAAATTAATTTTGTAAGAAGGTTTGTGTCCAAATTTGCAGAGATTATATTGTTTATCACTTCTATGTTGAAGAAGGACCAAGCCATCAAGTGGGAAGAGAAGGCTATATAGGCATTCAATGACATCAAGGGAGCTTTAAAGTTTGTTCCTCTTTTGGCTAGCCCTGATTACACTAAGCCATTTCAAATATTATCTTTTGCATCATACAATACCATTATTTTTGTCCTTTTGTAAAAGAATGAAGATGGTCGTGAGTAATTTATAGCTTTCTTTAGAAAAGATATGCAAGGTGTTGAACTGAATTACACCATCATGAAAAAATAAGCCTTCACTCTCTTGAAGTCTATTAAAGAATCCAGACATTATATTCTAAGTTCAAAGATTGTTGCTTATGTCCCACATGCCATGGTGAAGGACATCTTGACTCATACAGAAGAATCCATCAAGATATGCAGGTGGATCAACAAGTTACAAGAGTATGACATGGATATTCATACCACCAAGTTAGTGTTAGGGATGGGTCTAGCCAAACTCATGGCTAAGACCAATTTACAAGTCATTAAGGTAAACACTGTTGTTTTCAATTTTGATGATTCCTTAAGTTAATTTAACATGTCTCCATGGTATAAAGACATTGTTTATTACTTGAAAAATATGAATTGTCCCCCTAACTTGGACAAGAATCAGAGGAGGACTCTTAAGCTTGTTTCCCAAATGTACCTCTTAAGTACAAATAAACTTGTATGGAAGAATCTGGATGGGGTTCTCCTAATATACATGCTAGAAGAAAAACTACTGACCTAATTGAAGAATTCTATAGTGGAGTATGTGATGGCCATTTGCACCTAAGGTTATAGCTCATAAAATTTTGAGATTTGATTATTGGTTGCCTTCGTTATTCAAATATTTTGCTCAAAAAGTTAGAAAGTACGAGAAATGCCAACTCTTTGCTAGGAGGATAAAAGCTTCAAGTTCTCTTCCCTTGTAGCTTGTGACAATTGAAGTTCTATCCAAACAATGGGGAATGGATTTCATTGGATAAATCATTGATTCATCAAGTGCTAGACATATATGGATACTATTTGTAACTGACTATTTCAAAAAATGGATTGAAGTGGTCCCTACAAAGAAGGCTACACACCAAGTGGTTATGGATTTTTTATTAAATCAGATTATTTGTAGATTTGGTGTGCCTATCAAAATTATTGTTGATAATGCCATCAGTTTCAAAGCTAAACCTTTAGTGTCATTGTTCAAAGAGTATGGGATTGAATTGACCTATGCTTCCAATTATAACCCTTAGGGAAATGGACAAGCAAAATTTAGCAACAAGAACTTTCTCAAAATCATTACACAAATATTAGAAGTAAATAAGAATAAGTGGGGTGAATAATTGAAGTTTTCTTTATGCACTAACAAGATCATGCCCAAGAGAGCTATAGGCAAAAGCCCTTTTAAGCTTGTCTATGGAGCACAAGCAATTTTGCCTATGAATTTTTAGTTGCCAACCTATCAACTCATATTACAATTAAAAGATGATGAGAAAATCAACCACTATGAAAGTAGGATGAACTAAATTATTTAGCTAGATGAAATTCAAAGACAAGCTCATGAAAGACACCTTAAGTTCATAAAAAAATGAAGAATATATTGGATAGAAAGGTCACTCTAAGAACCTTCCAAGTAGGTGATTTGGTTCTAATTTTGGATAGAAAGCATGAAGAGAAAGGCGAGAAATGCAAATTTGATGCCTTGCAGATGGGTCCTTATTCCATCAATTGTCAAATCAGGGAACGCACTTTTTTATTGTGAGACTTGGATGGTGAAATACTAAAGCTGCTAGTCAATGGTAGAAATCTAAAACACTTCCTTGATTAAGTCTACAACTGTGTACATTATTATCAGTGTATAATCTTGTTATTTTATTTCTTTGTCACCCCTCTTCTTGGGCCTTGTTTGTACAGTTTCCTTTCATGTTTTTTGTCCTGTGTTTAGTTTTAGATCTTCTTGATCTATTTTTGTCAGTCTGCCTTGTTTTTTTGAGCCTTCATCAGTATCTATTGATATAAATTAACTGAGTGTTGACTCTGTGACCCAATGGATTGGCACCTAGTCCTACATTTTGGGATTCTTTACACACCCCTAGGGGGTGTACATCCCTAGGTGAGAGCCAGTGTTAGTGCCCAAAATTTCACTAAAGTAATTGAGCCCTTATTAAGCATAGATGCCCAATTTGTTTATCCCACTTATTATTTTCAAGTTTTCATCAAAGGTTAAGTGTCCTATTAATTTGGTCTTTACTAGCCTTTGGTCTATCAAAAGCCAAGTTGAATTCATGTCTAAGCACCTTAATACCCTTGTTCCAATTTCCCTAGCTTAGGCACTTTGATTTAAATTAAAATTGGTGGGAGCACTTTACGTGGGAAAACTTTAAATATTCCATAGACTTAGTTTAAATTTTATACTAAGGTTTAATCATGTTTATTAACATGACCAAACCTTAGTCTAAAATTTATGTTTGGCCCCTTTTATTTCCTTGGCCCTTGGTCCTTATATCTATTTGGTCTAATTAATGCTTGGTCCCTTTTCTATGAACTTAGCTTCAAGTCCCATCCTAAATATTCTATCATTTTAATTTATGTACCAAGACCTTAGGCTAAGATTTTATACTAAGTTTTTTGTTCCCCGAACTCTGACATAATTGTCTTCATTGTTAACTTGGAGCTAATGGCAACTAACCTAGTGGATCATAATCAAATGGTACACATTGAATCAAGGAAAGATGATCTGATGATACGTGATCAAAGTTGAAAATTCAAATGTACTCAAGATAAGTGTGGATGTGTCAAGTGTTGAGCTCATGGGGCATGATTAAAATTTCAAGCATGTTCCCATCAATCGATGATACATGGAAAAGTGTACAAATCCTGATTGATGGTGTGTAATAGGTCAAGATTTCAATAAATCCCCAAGATGAGCGAGAAGGTGAGAAGTATCACCATCATGAGAACCTTATTAACAGATTCAATGGTGAGTGGGGGTTAGCAAGTCAAATATCCTTTAGAGAGACATGAGAAGGATAAGTTTCAAACTCTTGATGAGTGACCAAGAAAATCAATGGTTCATATTCAATCGTGCATCTAGTAGATCAATGGAACAAATGAGAGTAGTATTTTCAAAGGGTCTGAGTCAAACGTAGTAGTGACATGTATCACAATCATGATGAGCTAGATATAAATTAATGGTCTACATTAATCTTAGGTTCAAAAGGATCAATAAATCATGTTTGATCCATGTAATTGAGATCAATGGTGTGAGCAAATATTTGACAACTCAACATGGCCAAATATCTAATGAGAGGATTTCACATGGTGCGATAGCATCTAAGCAATGAAAAAATCATAGAGAACCCATAGAGCTATCAAGTGGTAGGATCTCAGAGGCCCAAGTCAAGATTAATTGTCCACAATGCATTCAATTCTTGGAGACTTCTTAAAAGATCAATGATACATATTTGATATATCTTCAAGATGACACAAGAATGTGACACATGTCTAGATTGAGCCAATTAATCAACTTAGTAACTTTTGAACCCCATAAGTGCCTAGTTGGTCCTGATGTGGAGTGTCACATGTCAATATGTGGAAAAATTTGGCTAAGGAGCTAAAATTGGCATGTCTTTGATGAATGAGCAAGAAATCATAGAGTAGAATAGAGTTTGTGGGCCATTCTAAAGCATATTTTCTAGATGGACCATGGATTATTTTTTGCCTCTACCATAACTAAAGCATTCTAATTAAATCATCATAAGGTAATGAGATCTCTTTGGCATGCACAAGAGGAAAGGTATCTATCTATGAGGTTCCATCTATGCAAGTAAGTGGTTAAGGGCATCTATAGTTACACATGAGGATAAAGTTTGTTCAGCCTCCACAACAAAATTTCACCTTTTAGATCATGTAAAAGGGCATATCCAGTCATAAAATCAAAGGGTTTGTTGCAAATCATCATCATTCCTTGTAAAAGCAATTAGAGCAATGATTTTTCTTGTAAATGGATGAATATTTCAAGCATGGAAAGGAATATTTTCCAACTGGGAACATCTTCATGAAATTTGGAGGGTTATTTTGTCACTTTATAAATTGTAACCCATAGTCCTAGATTTGAAAGTGGTGCAAAATGTATAAATAGGGGGTTTTTTCCTATATTCAGGGGTTGGTCATTATTGTTGGTTGTTCATTTTTTTCTATGTCTAGGTTCTACCAAAAAAAATTGAGATCAATTGTTGTGTGTAGATCTTGTCTCCCTTACTAAGGTGGTTGCAAATGTACAACTATTATCAATCTATGAGAGCATGTTTATGTCTCACTTGTCCAACATGGAGAAATCTTACCATGCTTGTCCCCATGGTAGCATTTTGAAAAAATGATGTATGTAATATCTCTTTTCAAGTTAATGAAAATGCTTGTGGTTCTTTGCTATTTCACGTTGAAGTGCAACAATGTGTTTTTCAAGTTATGTTGATTAAAAATTTGGGTTTGTGTTCACTATTGGTTACCATATTGAGCATAAATATAGATTATAAACCCTTTCTACATTCTTTTTGGATATGTTTTTGAATAACTCGTCAGGGCACCCTAGGTTTATGAATTTGATAGGGAAAGGTGTTTGAAAGTTTAGTTTTAGTGTATGTTCTAACCTTTCAGAGATCATTTGGTATTTTCCATTATCTTGCATTTGAGTTTTCCCTACATCTTTGCTAAGGAATGAAGCTATGAATGTTTGTAATATACCTTGTTGTTTGAAAGCCACCAATAGACCACACCCTTTTTCACAAATTATCTAATTGTCCTACCCTACAAATAATACACCTTTTGCATATTATAAGTTTTATTTACTTGAAAATGCATAAGATCTTACTTATATAACATGCATTTGCATCTTGTGCCTTAAAGACCCAACAATACAATTTTCCATTCAATGCATGTTGAAAATTCTTTAGAATGAAGATTACAGTCACTCTCCCATCTGTCTTCAATAGCTTATGTCTGGCCTAGAGTATTTGCTCATTCCATGTGACAACCTTTCCTAGGTGGAGTGAACAATTTTGTCTATGTTTTGGTTATATTTGTGTTCCCTTGTGCCAAAAAACCCCATGGAGGTTGAATTGCAGAATCTCTCCATGTGAGAAAGCTACCTCATAGGTCATCTCACCTTGGTTCAAGTAGAGCCAGAAGTAGCAGGGATCTAACCATACCCTTTTTCAATGCCTCTCAATCAATTTATACATTCGATCCATTTTAGATGCCAAACCCTTTCCCATCTATAACAACATACTAGTGGGTTTTTCATATTTGTTTGCCATTTTCTTCAAGTGTGCAAGATCGAGCGAGGTGTACAATCGGGAACCAACATATGCCATTCATTAAAAATTTACATTTTATCAGCCATTGATTGTATTTGTTATTGAATATGATGTGCAGAGCATCATCTAGAGATTTACATAGTTACACACACTTTTCACATTTGTGCACGATGAGATGGGGGACTAAAATAGCTTCAAATAAGACTTAGTGTATATTATTGGCTTGGTCAAGGATTTTTTTGATGAGCCATGATAAATTATCACCTATGACTTACTCAATAAGTTACAAGCATATAAGGCCCTTTAGATGCTCTAGGAACCACAACTTCTTCTAGCACAACCAACATAGTACCATGGCTCCACACCCAAAAATTTAATAGCATCAAAATAAAACTATAGATAGGTCAACTAACCAAAATAAAAAAGGACCAATGGCAATACCCTCTTAGTAAGATATTTTGAATTCCTTCAATTATGAACACTTTTGGCAATGTGATTTATTTTTGGAATGATAAAATTATTGACTAAGTCTTTATGAGTGGGACCAGGAAGGTTGAAAACCCAAAAAGGGAAACATCATGGTTATGCCAAATTATTAAAAACTTGTAAAAGGTGGTAGGATGACATGTTACTTAATATAAAACCTAAAATGGAAACTTATGAGTGTGCAATAACTAAAACATGGCAAATAACACTCCTTGTGAAACTATGTACAAAGCCCCCATATAGGACATATGCAATTAAGATCATCATGGCTCATCCATTTGAAAAAAAAAATCATCTTACAAGGAATCACACTCCAAAAATGACTTTTGTCTCAAGAAAAAATAAATATTTAAGTATGGTAAGGTTTTAGTAAGTAATTACTTTTATTTCACAAGTAATGACATACATATATTTTATATTTTATAAACGTTTGTGTATCTTGAAAGAATAAAAGGAAGGTTTAACAGTTTCCTATGAACAAGTAGAAAAGAAATGAAGAGATGAGATGTTGAAGTGTCGTATCAAATCTATAAGAATTCATCACTTGTAAAAATGTAAATTAATCACTAGTCATATTTTTGAGTTATTATTCTAGTTACTCCAAAATATTGATTTATGAATCAGTCTTTGTTACGAACATATTTATCCTTAGTTATAACACTTTGTTGTAGCTAATAAGATGAATAATAATATGTATGTTTCTGAGTTTCCCATGGTTTCATGTGTCAATATTCTTATGTTTTCAATATTTAGATTTAAATAACTACCTTTTAAGTATCTAAATGGAATAAATGCAAGTTACATCACATTTTAAACATAAAACTACCATGTTTGGAACATGCCATTTATTTCCACTCTGAAGGCAAGATTTAGAGTATAACACTAACATGTCTTGATGATAACTTTTATGGACTTCTATATTAGTTCAACTTAAACTATCAAATATAATAGTGTAGAACCTAACTTTTATTTTACATTAGGTTTTAAAAAATGCAACTCTTTTGGTACTCTTTCTCATTCTTCTTCTCAACCTTCAAGACACTCCTCCTCATTAGTAAACTTCTTCCTTGTTTCTAATTCTCCATAAACTAGGGTGATAATATGGATTACACTCCCACTTGTGTAACTTGAACACTAATTTCATTAATATTACTCTCACCATAACATTGAGAAAAAAGACACTGAAAACCATGATGTCCAACATCTTTGCACCTATAACATGTTCCATTGAATTTTCTTCCACTTCCTTTTCCATATATTTCCCTTGGTATTACGGAGTTTATTCCTCATATTTAATTTTTATTGGGCATTTTATAAGTGTTATCTACTCCTAATTCCACTTTTAATTACATTCATTTTATGGTGACCCTATATCACTACAAAACCTCCATTTTCCTCTTATCACACTATGTTTCCTCCTAGATGATTTATCATTTTATCATCAATCATATTGATATTATTATTTCATCATATGCATCCTTACTAACCTAATTTCATCTTGACATTCAACCACAACCCATTAATGTATCTTGCATCTTTTCTTGGTCCATTTCACTATGACCAACTCAAATGGTAATATTCTAGAATTCATATATTTAACCCTTCATATGCATCTCCTTTTCCCTTAATTTTTGTAACCTTTTCAATAAATCCAACTGATAATCTATATTCATAAAATTTCCTTCCAACGTTGAAACCATCCTCTACCAATACATAATAGTTTCCTTACCCATTGTATTTTGCTTTATTTTTACCTCCTACCATATGGTTGCATGACTGTTAAACTTGGTTTGAGCCACCTTCACCTTCCTTTGGTCATCCCCTTCATAAAATTTAAACTACCTCTCCATCTCATTGAGAAAAGCAATTAGCTTCTCGAGATTCAAAGTCTCTTAAAAATTTGGAACATTTACCTTTGTTCCTCTCCCAATAGTTAAAATGGATCTAAAAATCTTATATTCCAACTACTTTGGTGCTACTACCACATCTTCCACTATCAACTCATCATTTTTCACGTCACTCACAATGTCTCTTGGGATGAATCCATTCTTATATCCTCTTCAATAGCAGATAGTATTATTTACATAACCCTCAACATCTATACAATCTCATCTAACCTTATTGACATATTAGTAGCCACTACTCTAGCTCTTTCCATCCTTCTTAGAGGCATATATATTTTCTCTCAACTCCCTATTTTATACCCACTTACACAATATGGAGAATACATTTATACATCTTCTATTCATTATTCACTTGATGAATGAAAATAACTCTCTCACTTATCCTAAAGTTGTTGGCATGCTATAATATATCTTGATGTAGTTAAGGATAGGGAGTCCAATGAAGGATAACATTTTCTCACATCCTACCATTGAAACACACATAAATCTAAGACTAAAACCAATATTCACACAATATTGATATTTCTTAAGGTAATACATAGATTACACATACAACATTCCAACTATCTCATAAAACTATTGTAGAATAGAATAATGCTCACACACATAGTCATTTTATTGGACTAAACAAAATTATATACTCCTCTCAACTTCCCACTGTCAACATAAACTAGGAAATTATTCTCTACTTTAGTTTGCCTACACCAAAGTTGTTCCTCCTCTTTTTTATGGCATGTGGTGTACCCTATGGGATTCCAAATCAATAAAATGTTCGAAATGAGCACTTAAGTTATTATGGGTGTTTACTAAGTGTGATTGATCATCATGGGTGAAACCATCACTTCTTACACAATGATACTTACGTAACCACCATATCAGTTAAAAAATTTGATAAGATAGTTTTGTATTCGATGGTTAGCACATGATTATACTAACCATTGGTGTCATCAAGGGACAAAGAAAAGTGTGTAGATCATGACTTGAAATTCTTTCTTTTCCTTTTCAAAAACTTGCTAAAGTGTGAATGAGTTAATGGTGAAAATCTTCAACTTTTAGAAGCCCACAACATATAAGATGTCATTTTGACAATAAAGGATTGATTGACTATCCATAAGATCCTACATGATAGTTTATATTGTGTATGTATGTTTATATTGCATTAAAAATACCAATTTTAAGTAGTAAGATAAGACAAAATAATGATATTAACGTCCACGAAAGGCCAAAATCGATCCATGCAACTAAATAAGTTTAATAATAATTAAAAATAGGCAGTTCAAGAGTAATTCTAGCAAGCCCAAAAACTAAAAAACATACCATAAGAAAAAATGTTAAAAAATTTATGTCCTTTGATACTTCATAGATATCACCATAACTACAACTATGTTACTTGGTCACTTCATACTCAATCTTGAATAAATAAGGTGAAAAAATAAGTAATCCTTTGGATGCTGATCAGTTTATATGTAAAATATCTAGCCAAACTTTGGTGGAGATCAAACATCTCTCAAAATAAGAGAGCCAAGAATCCATAATCCTCGTAAATTATGAAGGCTTGAAGGGAGTTTTATCAGTCTCGAAAGAGTAAAAATAATAGCCCCTTGATCTCATGGTAAAGAGAACATCTAAACACAAAGTGATTCTTTATTTTGGTTTCAAAGATTAAATCTAACAAATACGATGTCCTTAAACAGTATGGCCATTTTTCTCACTATGAAAGTAATATGAACAAACTTTGAATTATGTTGAAGGAATGCCCAAACTTTCAAATAATTAGAGTCAGGTGTTTCTTGGAGGTTGAATGAGCCTATCCTTAAAGTGAAGATATGTATTGCATAAAAGTTTAATCTTGAGGAAAGAGGCTCACAAAGATTTAGCCATATGAACAAAAGATAGGATCTATAGATATCATCTAAGTAGAGTTAATAACGGGGTGGTCTTGGCATTTTAGTTATGACATTAAGAAAATAAGTTAAATATATTTTTAAAAATAATTGACATTTATTTAAATATTATAAAGAATTTGTTTTATTCTTGTTTGAAGTGGATTGAAAAATAGTAATATTTTAGACATAAGGTGGTGTTTGGAACCCTTATTTTTTAAAAATATTTTTTGAGTTCAATAGAATGGTGTAACTAAATTAAGGTCATATGTCATCAATTAGTAAAAACTTGTGAAAAATCTAATGGAATTATTAATTAATTATGTAAAAAATTGAAGATAAGCCTTGTGAAATTAATATATATAAGTAATATTTAAACATGGGTTGTGTAGTAGCTAATTTCTACTTTTATATTTTAACTATGTAATTGAAATATATGAAGATTTAAAGATGGATCTAAACAAGGGTCATTTGCAACAAACATATTATGTGACCTAAACAATAAAAGTTGAAAATGACCATAGTGTTTTCTTAATATTTATTTGTGACCCATTAATAAACCATCGTAATTTTCTTAACCAAACTATGTATTTGTAACTTATAAATTATTTATATAATTTTAAATTCTATTTATGTTTATTTATTATTAGTCTAAATTAACCATTATATATATTTTATATACTTGACGATTGATAAAATTCAATTTTATGTAAATCATTTATTTATACTACACTTTGTTAAGTGACTTGCTTTTATCTCTAAAGCTAAATGTTAAATGCTAGGGACAAATATATTTGTATTTAATGTTTAAAATTTATGATATTTTTAAAATGTAAGTAGATGTTTATATGGAAATTATAAGTTCATTTCCTATTATAAAAAAATAACATGATTCAATGTGACCTTTTTGTTAAAAAAAAAATGCTTAGGTTTATTTTTTTTAAATGTACTTTACATGACTTTATGCTAAGGGAAAGTGACACCGCTTAGGAAATGAAGGAATGGAATGAAATATTTTTAAATTATTTATTAATGAAAATAATTTTTTTTTAAATCTTGACATGCACGGAGAAAACAAAAAAAATTGCTCTATCGAGCAGTAAAACGAAATTTAATTAAATAAAATGCAGATTCTAAATAAAAATGTAAGAGAATTATGTTAACATAGGTCCATGGATGACGAATAGTGCATAGTTTTACACATGGCACTGCACATAAAATAAAATGAAAAATGAAAATGAAAATGAAAAAACAACATTAGTTAACTATAGCCTAAATACATGAGCTTTAACATTTATTGTAAAAAAACTTAAAAACATATTTAATAGTGTTGGTAGCGTCAATTGCTACGACTGGCCAAATAAATACTACGTCATTTTTGAAATGAGTATAATTATTATATTTATATAAATAAATTATTCTCTAACATTATTTAAAAAGAATATTCTTAATTTCTTTTATATATCGAATATTGTGATTATTAGATTTTGCGGATGGTGCAAGTTATGTTAGAAGAAATGTGTATTTAATTTTTGTGATTTTTTTGGTAAGCGTTTTTTTTTTCCATTTATGGAGTATATTTTCTTTGTAAGTGTAAGATGTGGACACCTCCTACTACTTTATAATTAAACTTCCAGTTCTACCTGTTCCCTAGGACCGATTGGTAATCGATTACTTTTTCTCTCAACCAATAACTCCTCTATCACAGCATTCATATTGTTTCACAAACAATGTCCCCTTATACACCCATGTGGCATGCACTTTATAAAAGCTTCAGTACTCACTTGAACTACAACAAAAGCACCAACATAGACTTCAAAACCTCAATTTAGTGTTATGACATCAGTGGAATTGTGTTGTTGATTCAATTTGCACATCGGATATGGAGTTTTTTCATAATGAAATAGAAAATAGTAAATAAAATATGCCACTACATTGTAAGATATAAACCTCTTTGTAATGGGTGTAGCTCATATAAATCTAATAAGTACCTTAAATTCAAGGCATGTGTATGATGTGTATGATATCCCCTGAAATACCTTGTCATTGCCACTCATCATCATTGCCCAAATCATTTTGAAATCTTATAGCACTTACAAGTTATGTATGGTGTTGCCTTTTATTCCATGGGGTATATATTAAATATGTATAGTATAATATAATAGATATAATAATATAGACTTTTAAACCTCAATGTCTTGTCTTCACATCAGTGACATTATAATGCTAATTTGAGTCGCACATCAAACATGGAATGTTCTTGAAATTAAGTCATCCTATTGCCTTCCTCATCGACCCTTGACAGTAGCAAATGTCTAATCAAAGAATACATCACCCTGCAAGTTGTGTACCCCTTTGCAATGGGTGCAAGTAATGTAAATCTAAAAAGTGCCCTACATTTGGATATGGTAAATGATATTATTGGAGTATATTCCCCTTTTATCCATATGATGTGGACACCCCCTAATGTGTGAAAATTAAACCTACCAACCCTACTTGCCACCTAGGACCAACCACTAATCGACCACCTTTTTTTTTCAACCTATACCCCCTGATGCACACATGTGGCATGCACTTTGAAAATACTTCAGACTCCATAACTTCAATATATTACCCACACATCAACATCATTGCATTTTTGCTTTGATTCATACATCAGACATGGATTTATTTCATGATCAAATAAAAAATCATCAATAAAAGATGCCACCACCCACAAAACTTAATTAAAACAAAAGTTGTTTGGTCATATATTGATGTAAGTGTTTGTTAGTGCCAATGGTATCAAAAGTATATGATCCAAAATGTGATGCAAGTTTTAAGGATGAGGTGTAAATGTAGTAGGGAAGTGGTGGAATGTGTATATATATAACACTAATATAATTGAAGAGTTTAGGAAGAACCTCCAAGATTTGAAAGAGGACTTAGTTTGTGTGAAAATATAGACTACTATGAAGGAGAAGCACACATCTATTTACCATCTATCACATAAACCCATCTGAGTTTTTTTTTTTAATTAAGTTTTAAGCAATGATAATTTTATCTTTTTCTTTAATAATGTTAGATAATAGAGAGTGGCAGTTGTGTATACTGTATAAAGGTGTTGATACTAGTGGCAAAGGTGAAGGTTGTGAATCTGTCTGTGAACATAGTTAATCTGATAAAAATATATATTCAAGTGTTGATTGAGGATGGTCATGAGTTTTGATTCATGGTATCTATTAAATACCACAAGCTCTCAAAAACTTATAAATATATCTCACTAGTGTTCTATCACTGCTACTCTGCATGGGGCTCATAATGGATTTAAGCATTAAACAAGAAAGTGTTCATGTTCTGTACATTACATTGAAAGAGACGTAGTTATTTGTTTTAATAATGTAGGATTTTATAGAGGGAAAGAGTGTAAATTGATATCCATACCTCACTCAAAACCCATGCTTGTTGACCCCATCTCACCTTTTGTGTAAGAAACATTAAGCAATAAAAATTATAAGTTGCATTGTACGGTGATGGTTAGGTGAGGGCCAATGACATGGACTTTCATGTGATGGACTCGAATAAAATCTATCAATGCAATTTAGAGGTTCTACAAAAATATTTCAATTACCATATTAATTATTGAAACACATGTTCCCACCATAAAAACAAGGGTTTAATATCCAATGGATCCTATAAAATGTAGAGACTGAACCATAGATCAATTTAGATGAGTCTAATACTATTAGACAATTTAATGTTATAAATAATATAATAAAATATTAGATTCGATGAACATGTTATTAGTTGGAAGATAAGAATTTTTTTTTCAGTGACATTTGGATAGCACTTATCCCATAGAATTTACACCTATATATGTGACTACCTTAAATTTTAAATTGGCACATCAATGTAATAGTACTACAAAATGATACATGTTAGTTATAGCAAATCAAGATGGTGATATCTTTGATTGGCCCTCTAGTTTACAATGTTATTTGACGTAATTTCTATAGGTGTCAATAATTTGGTATCATAGACGAACATAAGCTATTATATAGACTTTCGAACCTCAATGCCTTGTCCCCACATTAGTGGCATTGCAATGCTAATTTGAGTCACACATCAGATGTGGATCCATGTCACAATTAAATCAACATCATGTCATCCTCATAGACCCTTGACAATAGAAGCCATCCAATCAAATATCCTTCCACCCTACAAGCTTGCATACCTCTTTGCAATAGGTGTAAGTCATGTAAATCCAATAGCTACCTTTAATTCAAGTCCAATGTAAGATATCATTTCCCCTCACCATCACCAATTGACTCACTTTGAAATATTTCACCACCTTCATGTCATGTATAGGATTTCCCTTCCCCGCCATTTCACCATAACTCAAGTTCATCATGAAATAAAACATGTCCTCTTTGCATAGTACATTAGCACACCATATGCAAGAACACGCAAGCTCATTTTCTACATCACCTCTACTAGAAATAATATGTATATAAAAAGTGAGATTGTGTTGTCGGTGATGGGTTTCAAGTGACGTATGATTAGTGACTTGCACTCATTTGTATTACAAAACATGTATGTATATATGTATGTATGTATGTATGTATGTATGTATGTATGTATTATAATATATTATCAATATATATATATATATATATATATATATATATTCTTTAAAATTATCTATATATAATTTATTATTATTATATATTAATATATTATTAGTTTTTTATTAAAAAATTTAGTCAAAATTTTAGTCTTTTTATCATCATTTACTTAAAAAATTGATGGCAAACATATTTATTTTTCCCTCGTTAAGTAATTGTTGAATAAGTGACACCTGTTATGAACTTAAGACACATGTTCATTAAATAATAAACACATGTTTCCTTGCCTAGATTGATATGAAATAGCCAGCCTAGAACAATGGTATGTTATTCTAAAACAATGCTATGTAGTACAGATTTGATTGGCAAGCCTTTTGGATAGACTTCAAATTTTATTAGAGGGGAGTCAGGACTATTTTTTGGTGCAGTGATGCATGTGTGGATGGATAAAATGTGAGTAGAGGAGAGGATATAATATTTCATGGATTTTATTGCATATGATGAAACTTATAAATGTGTTTGGTCTTTACATACTTATTTGTGTTGTGCTTTAGCTATTTCTTCTTACTTTTATACCCACACCTTTTATCTCTCTTTTCAAGTTAGAATTTTTGAAATAAGAGGCTCATCTCCCAACTTGGATTCCTCTTATTTCCCTTTCACTATGTTTACAACTGCATATACTTCCTCTTCTTTTGTTTTGTTTCCAATTGTTGAAAAGCTACAATAATTGATATGTTTTAACAATCTCCTATCTAAATTAAGTATATCAAATCATAAATTAATAAATCATTAGAGAACATTTTGAATTAAACAACATAAAAATCATCTCTTCTAGGTCATGAGAGATCCAACAAACACAAGTTGATATGCCCACCCACTAGTTTTCTAGTTTTTACTAGATTATGAATGTTTGTAACTATTATTTTTTTTATTGAATATCAATTAATAATGTATGCATCAAATATGCCAAAAAATTATAGAGTATTTAGTGTAGATAAAATTAGTTGTGGGGCACCCTCCATTAGAAAACATAATAATTGACTATTCAATATAAAAATGGCACAAAATAGGCAGCCCAAAAAACAAAAACCAATAGTATTATCATAAATGCAAAGATAAATATCAACAACTAAATAACATCCACCCCACAGGTGGTAGGATTAAACACATGGCTCTTGCACCCTACTAGAATTGGCACCTTCACCATCACATCCAACATCTGATTCTTCTAATTCAGGTCCCTCTAAAGCACTTTTACCACTAACAAGTCCCTTCCACAGTTATGTTGAGGCCAATGTAGTAGGATAGTGGTCAATTTTATCCAACAATCCTCTCCTGTTACTCTGATTCACATAGTTTAGGACATCCTCAATGTCCTCCAAACCTCCACTTTTGATCAACCTCTCTAGTTTTCCAAAAAAAGTGTTGATGTTATCGTCAATCATTTTCCATACTTCCTCTTGTGCACCCTGGTTATGTGCCTCAAGAATAAGTTCTTGAGATAATGGCTCTATCACATCAGGGAACAAGTTCAGGTCAAATAGAATAAAATTTTCTTTGGCCTCTCTGATAATACAACTATCATATTCCTCATTACATATAGCTTGTGATACACTCTCATTCATAGCCAACCATCCATCAAGAACATTATGTTCTGATTCAGATGGGGTGATCCATTCTTGCACCAAATTATCAACATAATCAAAGTATGTATCTTTAATAAAGTCCCATTAAAAATCAGATATTTTAACTTCTACTACTGTCTAATGGCAAACATCCCAGTCAAAATGTGGGTTCAATCTATGGTACTCCCCAGAATCAAGAAAAAAATTTGAGGTAACCTTGAGGAGACCAGTCCTAAGGAATTATTTGAGTTGGTCCTGAGGCACTTTCAACTGGATGAATATTTTCACAGATAAAAAACTAAGGATGACTTCAATTGTGAAGTTAGAAAGCACTCTAGCCTTTCCTTGGAAACCCTCCAAGTTCCTTTGCTTCCAGAAAAACCAAAGAATTTTAGTAGAAAAAACAAGCCAAATTTTATGGAAAAAAGGGTAGACTTTAATCTTAGGACAAGCATAACCAAAAGTAATGTTTATCCATCCAATCTCATAACCAAAAACCACATTCCAAGGTTTAAGACAATAATTTCATAGATTAGAGGCATAAGGGCAGGAGAAAAAACATGCTCAATAATTTCATTTACACTACAAAAATAATAGAGAGGATTAGTGAGGCCACAATTGTTCAAAATAGCACCAACAACCAACTTCTTATACATTAGTAACCAGAGAAAATATAATTTCTTGGGTTCAAGAGAAGAAGCCCAAATCACATCAAACCTAAAGGACCAAGCATGCATAAGATAAAGCACAAACCAAATACAATTTAAGGTGAGGTAGGGAACATTAGAGAAGGAAATTTTCTTATAAAGCATTTTAAAATTCTACTCAAGAAGAGGTGGGCCTTTTTTCCACTTCAAACTATCCTAGAACTCACCCTCTTCTTCCATGAACACCACATTATGTCTCCCCTTAAGATCTATTTGGAGTAAGGTGAAGGTTCTGTGTTGAGAATCTAGAAATAGAAATCTATCTTGGAGCTCTAACCAAGAAGCCCATCCTACATGGGCATATAGATCCATGAAACTCCTCAACCTCTTAGTGTACCAATCAAAGGTAGAGCATCCTCTAGTGAGGGCCAATGGAGTCTTGTTGAAAATAAAATTCCACCATAATGATCTATATCCCTGACATGAGGTCGTAAACCAGCTGAATACCTATTTAGCAGTAATGAAGGGCTTGACAGTATCCCAGGTTGACCATATTGAGGCACAAATGGGCAAGCCAACAACTTTGACTGTGAAAGGCCTTATGAGAAGATCAACAATATTTAACCCTTTCTAGTTTGGCTTTCCTTTAGGAAAGTCTCTCAAAACATTATTACTAACCAATACTTTCTAGGGCTCATTTCCAATGGAGGCTCTGATTATCCATTTAACTAATAGAGTTATTCCCTCTAGTTGAAGGTCCTTTAGCCCCAATCCACCAATATTTTTAGGTTTCAAACAAAATTTCCACCAGACCGCATGCCTTTTCTTTCCCCCTTCCCCATCTGACCATAAGAATTATGTTATGATCCTGTATGGAGCATATTGATTTGAGTTTTCCCAAAGAGCCAGCAAGAGGAATAGTATATACTGTATGATGAGAGAACTTTATAGAAAACTTGAATCCTTCCTGGTAAAGATAGTAGATGACCATGCCATTTTATAATTTTCTTATTGATTTTATAAAAAATACATTCCCACATACTTTTGAAGGAGGGTAATAGGGCAAAAGGAATACCCAAGTATCTAACCATCTCATCCAACCTTTCTAATTCCAACCAAGCAAGATGTTGCTCATGCCACTCCAGTATATGATATTTATGCATGGCCACTTTTGAGTCTGAGGTAGAGTACTATATATCAATCCTCTCCACAACCTGAGCCAAGTTATTTTTCTCCAAGGTGATAAATATTGATGTATCATCATCAAACAGTACATCAATTATGGAATAATCGTTTGGGAGTGAGATACCTTTAACTAAAGATCTAATGTTAGAGAATCTAAGAAGATAATGCAGTGCATCTACCACCAAAATAAAGACCAATAAGTCGAGTAGGAAGCCTTGTCTAATGGATCATTAAATCTCAAGAGATTCTATCAGCTCCCCATTAACTTCAACTATAATCGAAGTATCCTTAAATATTACATTGACCATTCTATAAAATATATCCTTGGAACCAAAGGCATGTAGCATTTTCTTAATGAAGGTCCATTCAATTCTATCATATGCTTTTTCAAAGTCAATTAAAATCATTCTTCCATCTTGGTTTGAATCTCTTTCCCATTACATACCTTCCTAGATGTGATTAAATTATCTAATATGTATCTCCCTTCAACAAAGTCAATTTGGGTCTCAAAGATAATTAAGGGCAATAGCAAAGACATCCTCCTCGCAATGATCTTTTCTAGAATCTTATATGAGACATTGAGGAGGATAATTGGTCTCTAATTTGTTATTAAAGATAGATTACCATCCTTATGGATAACCTTGATAAACCCTTTATTAATATCTAGGCCAAGTGTGCCAACATCAATGGCCTAATTAAAGATCTCTACCCAGTCCTTACAAATCCATTCCTTATTGACTTTATAAAATTCAATAGGGAAGCCATCCACCCCAGGCACTTTATCTTCTTTTAATGAGTCAATTGTGTTTCTAACCTCATCAAGTGAGATGGAAGCTTCCAAGAAAGAGGCTTGAGTCTAAGTCACCTTTTTCAGAATGCAGGCTAACATATGTCCCTATTTTGTTTAATATGATCATTGGACGCATCAGAACATAAGAGGTTTGCATATAAGTCAAAAAAATATATTTAATGTTGTTAACATCCTACAATTCTTACCCATTAACTTTGATTCCTTTAATATTTCTTCTTCTGTGTTTAGCTTTCAAAAATATAAAGAAGAATTTAGAGCCTTTATCTCTGAGCTTCAGCTAGGTTATTCTAGACCAGATATGTGCCCCTCTTGCAATATACTACTAAGACTATCAAACTTGGTGTTTTAAGAGGTTGAGCTCTTCAAGGAGAGCTCTATTGGTAGGTTCCAATTGAATCAATAATTTAGCTCATATAAGTTTCTCTTGGGCATCTCTTAAAGTGTTTATGCAATTTTTCACTTTGATCTACCCATAGGTCCTTGTAAAAATTTTGGTGACTTTCAAACTAGAGTTCCACTGATCAATTTTTAAGCTGGAGTTGCAAACAAACTTGCCAATATTTTGATAAGAATGCAAGCCCTCCAAACAAATGCTATCATTTAAATTTTAAACATTAAATTTATATAACCCTTTAAACTCTAAACTATCTTTCTTCTCCTCACTACTCAATGAAAATGTCATTTCAATAGGTGGTGGTCAAACATAGTATAGGGCAGTACTATCACCACATTACCATCTTTGATCGGATCCATATAAAGTTCCTCCATATTCAAATAAAATCTATCAATTCTTAAGTGCTACCTTCTATTTCTACTCTGATTATTACACTAGATGTACCAAATTCCTTTGCTCAGAATTTTACCCTTCTGGAGACGATCTCTAATTCTGTGTATTCTTTTGAACTTAGACCAAAAAGATAACTCATTCCCTTCCACGCTAGGTGGTCACTCCCTAATTTATCCTCTTTATCTTCCACCATGTTGAAATCTCCTCCAAAATCCCAAGGAACATTTTTAATATTTATAGCCAACCAATTCTATAGGTCAGCATGTTTCCTGTAGTCATTGTGGGTGTAGATGTTACATAAGCCAAAGGTCTAATTTTGTCAAGATAAAATAACCCAGACAGCTCTGTTATAAGGAGAAACTCCATGTTCAACAATAGAGTCTTTCAAAATAGGTTTCACCAATATAGAGGTCCCCCTTTCCCTCATAGATGATTGGTGGAGAATTGTGGAGCATTGGGCTAGATAAATTTCAAGACTAGGAAAAGCTGGGTTCCAATAGCCTTTACCTCTTGAAAGAAGAAGAAATCCAAGTTACCTCTTGAGATTATGAACTATCTTAAAAATGGTTTTATGTCTAGGGATTCTATCCCTCTCACATTCCAGCTTACAATCTGCATAAATAACTAGTGGCAATTCAAAGGTTAATTAGATTTACCATGGGGCTTACCCCCACTATTGTATAATCTGGCAAAGTAGTCCAAGACTTTATTTTCCTTGCCTTTTTTTTTAAAGTAGGATCTTAAAAATTATGAAGGGTCTCTTTGGCCAAATTTTTTTTCTCCTTAGGTGCAACCTACTCATCCATAGGAGGATTCATGGTTATTTTAAACCTTTTACCTCCACCTTTAGACATATAATTATCCAATCCTATAGGATTATTATAATTCAAAGGATCTCCATCTGACAGCTCCATCTCATAGGTAAGTAAGTTTGATTTCTCTTTCTTAGGGGAGATAGCCATCTGAGTGGCTTCATTGTTTAGGTTGTCGATCTTGCACATAAGCAAATCCTTGGAAGAGGTATTGTGCTAAGAAGGGGCCTCAACAAGGATAACTACATATTCCTCTAATGGAGGGATATCAATAGGCTTATGATCCAAAAAGACTTCATTTAGGCTATTAAGGAGGTAGTTAATCAAATTTGGCAAGGGATAATCAACATCAGTCTGAGGTGGGGCATGCACCTGAGAGTCAAGGGAGGGGCCCTCCAGCCCATGCACACTTTGAATTTTTAGACCTGTCTTATCCACTACCTCATCAATGAAGGCATTATATTTTATAGGTATACTATTATATAGAGGATTCTCAAATAGCTACAAATTATACATAACAATCTCATCTTTTGGGCTTTCCTTCTCTTTTTGCATGTTAGGGATATTACCTTTATTGGCCAACATAGGATAGTTTTTCCTAAGATGACCATCATTTTTACAAAAGAATCAAGCATTAAATCCACCCAAACCTCTAAGAACATATGTATGATATTTTCCCTTAATTTTAAAATTGAATGATTCTAGGAAAAATTCCAAGGACTCTAAAGAAATTAAAATCCTAGCATTCATGTGAGCTAGAGATCTTCTAGTATCCTCTATTTTCAATACTTATCCAAGGGGTTTCAGTGCCTAAGGGAGGAAGTTCCATAGCTAAATCAACACTTCTTAAATATCAACCCATCTAGGATAAGTTTTAAAAATAAGGTCATTGTAGTCCATTTTTGGACTCTAGGGAACAATTTTGAAAATCTACTGGCCAACATTCCACAAGAGCTTATTGATTACCCTACATTGCATATTATAATTTTTGAATAAAATCTTGAAAACCTCTATCTATATCATCTATCAAAAACTAATATACAATCCCAATCTTTTACCCCACATAGAATTTAACCAATTATCAAAACAATTCCTAGAGGGGAGTGCATTCTTGTTTAAACAAACAAAGAAAATCCCTACATTTTTAATCCTGGTTTCTTCCTATTGCAAGTCAAATTCCATGGAAACATTAAAAAAAAATAGTCAAGGTCTTGGAAGGGCAAGAGAGCTTACAGATTTGGCCTTCCCTGTACTATTACTCACCATGTTCTTCCTTGCATGCCATAAATTTTGCTCCTTCTGAGTGCTTGGCTGCTTCCTCTTGCTGCAAAATTTTGTTGAAAATATTTTTGGAGTTCCATGTGTTTCACCTTCCAACTGATTTGAGTTAGTGAAATTGCTCTTAATAATGTCACCCTTATCACTCTATGTAACATCAACTAGCTCATCAAAATCACAATGTTACCCCTTCTTCGCATGCTCAAACCCATCAAATCTGAGGGTTTTCATATACAACATCAGTTAATACATGTCCCTTTACACTTATCAAATGTCATGGGAAGGGTGACAAGGGAAAGATGCGCGTGGTATTCATACGCCATAGTTCAAACAACAGAGACCCCAAAGGGAATACACACAAAAACAAAGCATGGCACAAATGCATATAAAAATTATAATGAAAAATAAAAGATTAAAAAAAATGAAACCATCTTTATCACTAAGAAAGATAGATGCAATACGAACCAAGGAGGCAAAGGTGACAAAGGTGAGCTGCAAGGAGAGAGCTTGAAGTGCCATTATGGAGGATGATTGTTCGTCTCCCCATTGCAAAGCTCTAAACTTATCTTCTTCATTCTCCAAATTTATTGTTAGTAAATATTATTGTAAATTCATAAATATTTTATTCCTGAAGCATTTTTATTCTAAATTTGGTTTTAACTACTCATAATAAAAATATGTAGGTTCATGGAAATTCATTTGAAAATAAAATTTCTACTCTCTACGGGATATGCATTCAAGACATCGATGTCAGAAACATGTTACTCATATGAATATTCCTTTATGCCCTCTTCTAATAATGTTCTTGAAGTGACCTCATCCCTTGTTTTATAAAACCTAAAAAATCAAGTTTCAACAGTTGATATTGGCTTGGAGAATTAAACACCATCTTCTGACATCTCTAATGGATCAAATCAAAGTGCTCAAACTCAAAGAGCTTTAGCATTAGTTACATTGAATCTTGCTTTCAATTCAAGTGGTGGAAGTAAACCTACATCAAGATCTATAAAAGCATTTAGCACTTCAACTCAATCTTCTCATAGAGCTGCTACTCTTATAGCATTATCTATAACTTTGGATGTTGAACCCAAAATAGGCTCCCCTGTAAAGATTAATGTAGAAGTGAGATCACCTTCCAGTGTCCCATGTTTGTTATGCTCTTATAAATTTATAATTAAAAAGAGATGGAGAGATCCATATCTAATTCTCAACAAGTGTTATCAAGATTAAAAAAATAGACTATCATTAATGTTGCTTCAAAGGTGGGAGCCAATTCAATTCAAATAAATTACTTTTTTGTAATAATATTTTTTTCATTATGCATGTGAAACTAGATTTAATGTCATGCACTCTTTTTTTTGGTTTAGTTTTGCAAAGGGGAAAAGGAAAATAAATTTGGTCATTGCAAGAGAGATATTATTAGAATAGGGTCCTTAGTGGAGGATAAACCAAGCTTAAAATTCAAATCACAATCATAGGAGGTATACTAACACTTTTATTGAAGTTAGAAGATAAAATTCAGAGTAGAAAAGGCATTAGCAGGGGTTTATAGGCTTGATGTATGTCACACAGAAATAAAAATAGTGGGACAAGGAGATAGGGATGGCTTTGGCACACTTGCAAATCCATCGCAATGGCCTCAGCTCAGAAAAATGACAGTATGTTGCTTGCCAATGGCATCATCCTCTAATATGGATAAGACAACACTTGCATAGGGACATGCTCCTTCGTTATCACTACGATGTGAGACAGCTTTTGGTGACATGCCATTACCTGATCAGGCCTAAAAACTTTAGTAAAATAGGGTGTATATGACGTTTGTAAACATGTGACAGTGTTTACTTGAGTAAAAAATAAATGTTCAATGTTTTGTCTGATATAAAATGAATCTTTGGGGTTGTCACCCCAATAGAACCGCCTCCGATATAATAATATATTAACTTAAAGCTTTTGTTTGACTAAAACCAATAAATTATTTATTTTAAATGAAACTTCTACATTGAAAGGGACATGTTTATTATATTTTTACTAATATATATTTATTTATATATTACACTGCGTTAGTTAAAATTCATTACAATTAACTTTTAACAATGTTTCCAAAAAGCATAAAAAAAGCAACAGTAATGCTTCTTTGAAGAACAATACTATAATTTTATTGATGTTTCTAAAAAAATATAATTAAATATAAAGAAATGTATTACAATAACATAAATATATCTCATATTACCCATATTACCATGTTTAACAATATAACTAGATTCTCATTAATAATAAATAAATAAATATTTAGAATAATCAGTAACATCCCTAACAAAATAGGTTAAAAATTTGGTTCAAAATCCGGTGTTGCCACTATCTCCTAACCGACTATGTAAATGTAAGATAACTAATCACTAGAATCTAAGAAATTAAAATCGATGTGAAAATTAGGAAAGCACTCAGTTGCCGTCAAGACACCCTTACACTTACACTTAACAGTGATACAAATTAAAACGTGTCCAATGGTAAATTAAACGCAATAAAAATTAAAATGTGCACTAAACTTGGACGTCTGGTATATGATTATATACCTTTTGCTCACAGGCTACAATGAGGATGCCCACATGCTTCATACTCACAAAAATACAATATACATATACATAATTTCTTGCAGCCAACGGGGAACAGTTATTTCAATCGATCCCAAATCTCTTCCTCAGGTTGAGCCAATACTCCAGAACCCGCTCAGTATTCGGAAGAATTTTCTTGACGCTTTCCCTCTCCGTACATTTCCTAACCCAAGTATCGAGCAGCGGAAATTTAGTCTCAAACGGTAGCTTGAAATTCCCAAAGGTTTCATAAGTATGGAACCAGGACGCAAAGGGAATTAAGGCAATATCCGTGAAGCCGAATTCCTCTCCACCGAAATAAGGCCCCCGGCCTCCTGACATTTTCTTCAACGCCCCTTCTAAAAATTCGAGATTCGCCAACATGTCACGCTTAGCCTCCTCCAGAGCCTCCCCTTTTGTTGACGATACACGAAACCCTGATTCAAAGAACTGCAAACACAAAGCATTAGCAGGGCAGCTCGAATCCCACTGTTTATAACATGAATAGCATCTTTTCAATGCTACCATATCCTGAGAGGAAAATAGGTTAATTTGAGGTCACCTTCTTGTCAACGAAGTCAGCCCAGAATCGCGAAAGCACGCGATCGTATGGCTTGGAAGGCAGAAACGGTTTGGAAGGCCAGATCTGGTCGATGTACTGAAGAATAATTAGAGACTCGCAGATGGGCTTGGCGTTGTGAATGAGCACAGGTACCTTTTTGTAGACAGGATTCATTTGCAGCAACAGCTCGCTCTTGTGGTTGCTCACGTCTTCTTCTTGGTATTCATATTTCACACCTTTCTCTTCCAAACCGATCAAGACGAGCATGGCAAAGGGACTCACCCACAGGGTAAGCACTATTCCTTACCCGTAGGGCTCCTGCAAGAGATGAGCCGTACTTATGTGCTAACTAACTCCAAAGGGCGTATATTGTCGTAAGCACTTGCGTAAGATGAGAGGTGGGCTAAGGGCGTAGGCAAGTAGCCGGTGTCCCTTACTCTCACAGCCACGCGACAGATGAGACGTACGTGATGTGGTACCTAATTTTAAGGGTTTTATGTTTTCGTAGGCACGTACGTCAGATGAGAACTTGGCCGGGCATGAGAGAATATTGACCCAACTCTTGAATTGAGGGAGAAGTCATAATCATTGTGAATAGACTAATATTTAAGAAGGAACATGTGAATTAAGTATATTATTAGCAGTTTTTTTAAAGGTTTAAGTTATATTGAAAGGGATGTAATTTTGTATTTTGGTAAAATATGAATTTGTAAAGTGAAAGGGTGTAAATTGGTAATTGCATCTTATTCGAAATTTATGATTATTGATTTGATTTTATCCTTTGTGCTCGAAGCATTAAGCATAAAAAATTTGGTACTCATTTTAATAATCTTTCCAAAACATTTTTTCCCTGACTAATGCTCCCATGAAATTCATATTTTTTTTGTCAATAGTGATAAATAAGATGTTTACCAAGATAAACTCCAATTATGGCCATCTTTTCTTCTAAGGGTTTGAGTATGGCATTTTCATATGTTCTTGTATCTAGTGTAATTGCTCCATGTGTCAATATAGTAGCAGCATGGATGAATGGAAGCTACAAGATAGACTCTAGGACTTCAATGCCTTGTCGCCATAGCGGTAGTATTGTTGCGTTAATTTGAACTGCAAATCTGATGTGGAGCCTTGCCATAATCAAACCAACTCACTTGATGTTCTCATCCACCCTTGATAATAGAAAACAACAAATTAAAGATGTTGCCACCCTATAAGTTGTGTACCCCTTCGCAATGGGTGCAAGTCATGTAAATCCAATTGTTGGCCTAAATCTAGGAATAGTGTCGGATAAGGTTCCTCTTGAAGTACAACGTGAGTTTATGCTTTAAAAATTGAGATATAAACAACCTATAGAAAAAAATTGAAGAATTAGTAATAAAAAATACAATTAGGTGGAGATTAGTTGTTTGATTGTCTTTAACAATATAGATAACATGTTTCCATTTCAAGTTTCTTAACTATGTTGTATGCTAAATAAGCAATGCATATTATAGGTACACCATTCACTATGTGAACACAGAGAAAAACATTATAACAAAACCAATTTCCAATACATTTTTATATTCAAAAATTTTGTCAACCTAGTAGGATAAACTATATTACAATAATCACCCTAGTAGAATCATCAAAAAGAGTTGATTAGTTCAAATAATCAGCACAACCAAAGTAGTTTTTTATATTTTTTTATAACAAAATTTTCTAAACCAAAAATCAATTCCAAAAAATACATTAAGCAATGTAGCAAATAAATTAGTCAACATGAAAAGGATGTTATATTGTCATCCATCTTTAATTTGATTGTATCTTTTGTGAACTTCTTTATCTTTGCATCAAGTTTTGCAGTAGTTTCATCTCCTTTTGCAATAATTATATTAATGTCTTCAACAATTATGGTACTATCTTTTGAGTTGAAGACCATTTATGCACCAAACCTTAGCATTTGCAACAACTCATCCTTGTTTACAGCTGCATTAAAAGAGGAATCAAACCTTTTTATTTTAGAGAACATCACAATTCAAACTATAATACATTTGCTTCTTTATTCTTAATACTTGATGATAGGGGAATTAAGTAGAAAAAATATCAGAATGCACAAGAAAATAAGTTTTGCATTCCAATCACATGAAATACACAAAGGAATAATAATTTATCTAGATTACATATCTCAAAAAAAAAATTACATTTTTAAGTAATTGCTAGATTCATGCATGCATCAAATGAAGAATAAGAAACAAAAAATTGACCTAATAGGAAATATACAAAAACACAAATGTAGAAATTAAATCCTAGAGCCCTAAGTCCATATTATTATATGTATATGTTTAACTCAATAGCCCAATTCAATATTTAATCAAATATGAATTTTTCCAAAATAAACTTCTACCAAACCTCAAAAATGACAATATTTTTGACACTTGGCCTATAAGCCAATAGCTGTATTAAGTTATTAACCATGGCTCTAACATTACAATTAAATAAAACCATATTTTTTTAGTTTCAAAAAAATACCAAAACTTGTATCCTAGTTACTGATAACAAAATCCATAAACAAAATCACACTAAAACTAAAAATACACGTGTCTTTTGACTGGACCCATCCTCGGATTTAATGGTTTTTGCTTGCATAAATTCCATTTATTGAATCAACATAAATCTCAAAAACAAAATCAAAATTTGTTAACTAATGAAAGAAAATTAATTACATAATATTTGAACATAAATTTAGTGTCTTGACATTAATTTTATTTTGAATAATCAAAAAATCAATTTCCCTTTACTATCAATAGAGTTCAAAGGTTGCATTCCCTAAACAAAAATTAAATCTTGAGATCATCATTAAATGAATAATAATGATATAAGAACTCCAACTTTTGTCAATGAAGGTAAACAAAATAAAGGTAGAAGTAAAAATGTATATAGTGAAGGCTTTAACTGCACACATCCTACTTTTGTATAGAATTTGATTAAAATGGATGGTTTTTGGACAAGGCTTTGGTTGAACATGTTGTACCTATTGAAAGGTAGAGAAGAATATTTGAGCTAAAGATTATTGTTTGAAATTGAAAGGCAGTAAAAGAATAACTATATAAATATTTTATTATTAAAATGAAGATTAATTTGACATGGTGGTGATTTGTTCATTACCAAAAAGATTAGCTTAATGGAATTTTAAATTTAACTTCTATAATGAATCTATGGATTGTTCCATGAGTTTGTCTATAACATATAAACTAATTAGATTTTTGAAGTGTCTTATAAGAGGCCCACCATGGGGGAAAGGTTAATATCCTTGATTCATTTATCAAATTATATGAGGTTTCCATTATATCTTCACTAAAAATATCATGATAGGTAACCCCTAAAAGTTTTGTGCCATAACAAATCTAAAATAAAGTTTGTGCAGGCTTTTTTAATGGAGATTCCTTGGAAATTGCACTAAATAAACTAGTTGGCATCATAAAACAAAGGACAAAAACACTAATCAAATTAGAACAACCTTATTAATGGTAAATTATTTAAATCCAATCCCTAAAATACCATTGAACTTGAACCCAAAAAATTGAACTTTGGTTCATGTGTTTTCTCAATAATTATTTGCACCATGAAAAAAAAAATCTTATTGAATTCTTAAAATATGTTGACAAAAAAGATCCTTGATATTCAAATGGGAATACTTAAAATTCAAAACTTACTAAACTGGTATTTCACAACAAGTTCCCCAATAGTGACATCATATTTACTTAAGAAACTAGATATATATCCATTACCATATTGAATACCATAGGATTTACCTTCACAATGAACAAGTGAAAACATATAAACTATTGACCAATTTTCCTATTATCCCATGTAAGCAGACTAAATCATGTGAGGTTAAGGGTTTGAAATAGGATACCATATTCAATGCATGTGCTTGAATTTGATGACTTAAACCTTGAATAAAAATAGCAAGGTAGCTACACTACACAACCCATGTTCAAAAAATGACCACATAAACCTGCTTAATTTAAGTAAAACCTCAAAATCTATTCAATAGAAGTTATTTCAATTAATTTTCAAGAAAACATATTTTTCCTACCAAACAACCATCAACACGTATATACAATTAATTTATGAAAAATCAGAATCAATGTATAAAAAAATTGGCCACAATTACATAGACATTTGCAATCATCACTATTAATTCAAGATAATCAAACAAAACTTTGACAAAAAAAGTTGATAGCTCTTGTTTGGTTATGAGGTCAAAACCAAAAAGTACAAAATTCAAGCAATATAAGGTAAATAAAAAATAATTCTCTTGCCCGCTTCTATAAGGGGATATAAAAGTTATCACATTTACAGTCCAATTTAACCAAGTCATGTCTATCAAAATAAGACAAGGGACATGTTTTAACCATTTAGGGTTTTAATATGTAAATCCTAAGTTTAATTAAAGCATTGGGTCTATAGTATATCTATAATAAAAGTATAATTAATTGATTATATGTATCTTTCTAAAAATAATAAATATAGGGAGAACACACACGCACGCACGCACACATGCGCACGCACACACACACACACACACACACACACACACACACACACACACACACACACACACACACACACACACACACACACACACACACACACACATATGAATTTTTTCACGAATCAAAATATTGGGGATGACTAAGTAGGTAGAGAGGAATATTTCATCTATAGACTATTTTTTAAGTCCTAGCTTAGGATAATATCACCCCCTTTAGGATAGTAGTGCCATGTGGCACTAGTGTCCAACCCTGGTACTAGTGTCCTTCCTGTAATGATAGTCTGTAACTTTTGGATGAACTATGGGAGTTCCCAAAGGTCCTATACTTGATTTACTATCATATGGGGTCTCGTCTATATCACTATTTGGGATGATTCTTCTCTAAAACCCTAATGAATACCTGCATAGATGAAATAATGAAACAATAAAATGCAAAAATAAGGGGGAAAATTGGGTTGTGGGATGTTATAATCGAATGGAGTAGAACCCATATTGTCTTTATTGTTGCCTACATTAACCCCAATGATAGGGTTCTCAGATCTCATGTAGTTCTCCCTTAGGGAATGTGCACCATCAACTTTCATGATATGTTAGGATGAATTTCACCTAGACCCTTCTTTGATCAAGCATGCAAATGTCTAGGTGTAAATGTTGAGTAGTATGCAAAGTATTTAAGTTGTACTATTAATTAATTTTATGTAAATAAGTGCCAAGATAGTAAGTTCTAGATGTAAAATGACTTGTGAGGCTCTTTATATGGGAGGATATTTTTTATGAATATAACACCTTGTCCATTGACTAATATGTCATGAAAAAGATATTAAAAACATAAGATAAGGGTCATGGAGGGGTTGGGACTGAAACATGGTTGAAAGGGCCTATTGAACACTAAATGAAAAAGTGGACAATAGCACCATGTGGCACTACTTTCCTCAAAATGGTGTTAATGTCCAAGGGCTCAAAATAGAGCAAAAATCAAGGATGATAAGTTAAGGGCCCCTGAGATTGGGAAAAAGTGACTAGTGACTGTTGGGGGTGTCAAAATAGTGACAAAAAGGCATTAAAAGATCAAAATACTCAATTTGACCATGTGAACAAGGACTATAACCATCATTAAGACCCTTTGTGTGGAAGAGAAACAAAATATATAGTACTTATAGTTGCTTGACCAAATTAGGGTGTTTACATTTGCCCTTCGTTTATTATAGTAATGTAATGAAATGGAAGTACTATAGTAAAAGAAAATATAAATGCATAAATGTACTTATCTATGTGAATGTAATCTAGATTTGGCCCACTTCTTAGCCAGAGAAGTGGATGAAAAATGGAGTGAGATATATGAAAGGAAACATAGAATGTAAAAGCCCCTATACTAAAATTGATTTTTTAAATTGAATGCATGGAAAAATAAGGCTGGCTTGCCCCCACTCTAAATTTGAGTAATATAAACTAAAGGTGTGGAGAAACAAGGCTCACTTGTCCCCATTTTGAATCTGAGTGATGTGAACTAAAGGTGTGGAGAAATAAGGATTGCTTGCCCCCACTCTGAATCTATGTAATGTGAATTAAAGGTGTAGAGAAACAAGGCTCACTTACCCCCACTCTAAATATGAGTAATATAAACTATGGTGTATTGTTATGGATTAACCACTATAAATGGCCTTATGATCTAAACTGGTGAAAACCTAGTGATGATACTGGTTGTCAGGAACCTAGAACAATAAACATGCTCCGATGCCTACTTAGTCAGGATCTTGCTCTACCAATAGAGCACATATGATTACTTCTTTTATTATCAACTAAACACAAAATTATACCAGAATCAATAAGTAACTAGAAATATGAAACAACATAGGAATTGAGAGACAATACACAATTGTATTAATAATCACTCAGAAGAATATATAATAAGGAAGATGCCACTTCTTCTTCCACCTCAAAGGTTCACCACACCTCAAGACCTTCTTCCCTCTCTCTCTCGGTCACAACAATCAACTCAAATATAGAATTGATGTTCACCTCTCCAACCAGTCAGTAACGTGCTGCCAGTTCACCAAGTACACAATCGTACTCCAAGTAGATCCCCTGCTCTCTGCTGCCACCTGCAAATCACTAGACCTTACTTACCATGTAGATATCTCTACACCCCTGAAGAACCCTTGTCCTTGCCTCACCAAGTCCTTATGATTCTTCAACCAGTACCCCGGTGGATCAGCTCCTAGACCTTGCAGACCCCGCAACTCTCCCTGATCATACACTCTCAACACCCCTTTGGAACTAGGAGGAGCTACACTAGCTCTCTCTAAAAGCTCTATGGCTTTCTAGCACACTTTTACAATACAGCCCATGAGTCCATATATAGATCTCATGCTTACAATAATTAGACTATCATAATTACAATAATTAGACATGCAACTCAAGACTAAGACTAGCCTTTGACATGCAAACAAACAGTCCAAAAATAGACTCTCTAGGATCAACATGCAAACTACCTGTTCTCACACAGGCTGCCGACGTCGGCTCCTCCATGATCGATGTCGGCCGACTGGTGACCGACGTCGGTTGTTTCCTCACTGCCATCTGATCAATGTCGGTTGATCAGACCGATGCCAGTTGCCCTGCAACTGGTTCTACAACTCTACATCCTCCGTAACTTCTCTTGTTTACATCCTGGTGAAGCTTTTAGCTCCATAACCTAACAATATCCCACTTGGAGATAAATAGCTGCACCTGTACCTATACCTGTACACCGTCTAAATTATTCCCTGGCTTGTATCCCTCTTCAAGATCAATCCTGAAGACTAACCACCACACAACCTATGATGCTATACCTGTCATTCAAGTAACCTGCCACATCCGAACCTACACATCCATGTAGTAAAGACCTTGACCCTGCATAACAAGAATCCCTGCTGCTGATCCCACTGAACTACCCTCCAGTACTCCTTCCCTGAATTGGCTCCATACTTTTTGACAACCCCCACTGCTTGGGAAAATACAGGTCTACTCTAGACCTCATGTGATTTTGAACCCTATTCTAAACTAAGTTTGAACTGTCCAGCCCTTGGTGTGCTTTCTGATTCTGCATCCTGCATCATGAACCCCATCAACACCATCTTCACATCAGCTCCCACTGGAGATAAAATCTCCATGTCTCTTATGCCAAAGAATTTTTCTGCTCTAAATTCTTCATGACACACCTCTGAACTAACCTTACCTTTAGCTCAGCAAAAACCCTGTATGTACAAACCTGCTAGCAAATCGCCCACATATAGTAACAAAATAATTTTGCAATCATTATCCACTTGGTAAGATAAACACAATAGTTACACTGACATTGACTGAAGCAATGCTTAGTCATCTACCTGTCAAACCTGTACCACTGTCCTACAGCTTCCTCAAGACCATATGCCTTGGCCTTCTGTCTCTTATGTCCATCCACTCTCTTCTCTAAAATGGGAATCCATCTCTCTATCCATTACTTTCTTCCAGCTGACAACTCTACCAGCAAATACCTATTTGGTTCTTCTCCAAGGACTCACACTCCTCATCCATGCCAAGCTCCCACTGTATCTGGATTCTACCTTCATTGCTTCTTTGCATCTTCCTGGTTCTTGACCATCAATAAGCAATATAAAGAAGGTGAACAATGAATATGAGGTTCACTTACCCTTTCTGACCTCAACATGAGCGTTTGAGACCTGTTGACAGCGTGTTGTCCGCCCAATATCCGTTCCAGTGACCGATCTCGGCCATCTCACAGTCTGCTCTCGACCGATGTCAGTTTCCTGCACTGACCCTGACTGTCGACGTCATTTCCCTGGCTGATGCCGGTATCATTTCTGCTGATGTTGGTTCCTTCATGACCGACATCAGTCTTCCTATTGTCGATGTCGGTTACTGTCTGACCGACGTCGGTACCTGTGTTCGTCTGTGAGTGATAACTTTTTACCCGAGAGCTCTCCATGGATCAAAACCCTATTCAAATCAACATAGCCCTGCTCAGAATAATTCAGTTCCCTCACCTGATCTCTGTCCATCATCTCCTCCATGAACACCAAGGCTTTCCAGTTCTTTAGCTTGTCAAAGACATCTGACTTCCACTTCAAAACCTGCATTCTCCTTCTACATATGTGACTAAGCCTATGAAGCCACATCTCTGCAATAGAAGGAGATAGATAAAGGATACCTACTTTCTTACCACCATCTAATTCAAGTGTATCTGTTGTGAGAGTTACAGTGCATCTCTCATCACCCAAATTTCCTGAAGAAATTAGACTCATCTCCAAGACTGGTCCCTGCATGACTTCCTTCAACCACTGTGTGTCATCCATCTACAATTTCAGCTTCACTTCCCCTTCGTCAATAATCTGACAAGGCTCTCTAGCTCTTAAATAAATCTCTCCAAAGTCTCCAAAGACATACCCATGAAAAGATGCTCTATTTCGGGTTGCATGAAAAGAGGCAAAAGAATCTATGAACCAAGATTCCACTTTATCCAGAACATCATGTGCAACATCCCCTACAACATCTACTCCTCCCTACTGATCTGCTACCAACCAACAATCTTTATTTACCTGCTCTTTCTTTCCATCAATCAGACCATTCGTGTTATTCAGTTTCTCCATTCATAGCTTACTTTCTTCTACCATTGCTATACTCCCACTCAATCTGAAACCCCTGCGAGTGACCTGTAATCAAAAACACTACCAGATCTGAAACCACCTGTTAGTAACCCAACCAAAAGCTCTGATACCACTTGTCAGGAACCTAGAACAATAAACATGCTCTGATGCCTACTTAGTCAGGATCTTGCTCTACCAATAGAGCACATATGATTACTTCTTTTATTAGCAACTAAACACAGAATTATACCAGAATCAATAAGTAACTAGAAATATGAAACAACATAGGAATTGAGAGACAATACACAATTGTATTAATAATCACTCAGAAGAATATACAATAAGGAAGATGCCACTTCTTCCTCCACCTCAAAGGTTCGCCACACCTCAAGACCTTCTTCCCTCTCTCTCTCGGTCACAACAATCAAAACAAATATAGAATTGTTGTTCACCTCTCCAACCAGTCAGTAACGTGCTGCCAATTCACCAAGTACACAACCGTACTCCAAGTAGATCCCCTGCTCTCTGCTGCTACCTGCAAATCACTAGACCTTACTTACCATGTAGATATCTCTACACCCCTGAAGAACCCTTGTCCTTGCCTCACCAAGTCCTTATGATTCTTCAACCAGTACCCCGGTGGATCAGGTCCTAGACCTTGCAGACCCTACAACTCTCCCTGATCATACACTTTCAGCACCCCTTTAGAACTAGGAGGAGCTACACTAGCTCTCTCTAAAAGCTCTATGGCTTTCTAGCACACTTTTACAATACAGCCCATGAGTCCATATATAGATCTCATGCTTACAATAATTATACTATCATAATTACAATAATTAGACATGCAACTCAAGACTAAGACTAGCCTTTGACATGCAAACAAACAGTCCAAAATTAGACTCTCCGGGATCAACATGCAAACTGCCTGTTCTCACACAGGCTACCGACGTCGGCTCCTCCATGACCGATGTCGGCCGACTGGTGACCGACACTGGTTGCTTCCTCACTACCATCTGACCGACGTCAGTTGATCAGACCGACACCGGTTGCCCTACAACTGGTTCTACAACTCTCTGCAACTCTGCATCCTCTGTAACTTCTCCTGTTTGCATCCTGGTGAAGCTTTTAGCTCCACTATCTAACACAGGTGATGATACTAGTGATGATAAATATAAAAATAGGAACCAATAAAATACACTATGCATCATGCCCCATAATCTTGATATCTGAATGATGTAGCTATGTATCTGAATATCTAAATGAACAAGTATACCTATGTTAATGTTTTATATCTGTGTGGAGTATATATATGAATATTTTTGTAGACTTTTGTGTCTATAAATCTAAAAATTTATAAATATGGATGCCTATGTAAACCTGTGTAGACCTATGCATTGATATTTCTGAATAAGCTATGCAACTGAATGCCTATGTAAAATTGTGTAGACATTTGCATTTGTATCTCTAAATAAGTTTTGCAATTGAATGCCTGTGTAAACCTATGTATACTTGTATGTATATATATCTAAAAATGTATAACTCTAGATGCTTGTGTAAACTTGTGTAGACTTGTGTGTCTGTATCTCTAAATAAATTATGTAACTAAATTCTTGTGTAAACCTATGTAGACATGTATGGCTATATATCTAAAAATTTGTAACTCTAGATGACCATGTCTAAAAAATTTGAATGTAACTCTGTGTGTCTAAAGTAATCTATGCATATTTACCCCCCACCTTTTGGTGAGAGAGACTAGACTATGATGATGATATTATAGCTCCAATAATATAAATAGACCCACCAATGTTTGGTAGGGTGCTAAATTAAACCACTAAGAGGATAGAGGGCTCAGGGGTTCTATGAGCTACAGGAGATCTATAGTGGTTACCATTTTGTTGGCTTGCACCAAGCTATAGATAGACTTGTAATCTAGGTTGGAGATAACATGATCAAGCACAAAAAGGATGTATGTATCACTATTGGATCCAACCATTGTAAATCAAGTAGCTAAGACTAGACTATTGACTACATACACAATGCAATAATAATAATATCAAATGAAGAAAGCTAACAACTAAAATATAAATATAGAATTTAAGGCACTTTGAGGCCAAATGAAATCCATTTTAATCAATAAATATGTTTTCAATAAAGGGTTCAATATAATTCCTAGTCTAGGTTTGAGATATCTTTCAAATTCAACACTATTATTTTCTAACAATGCAATGTTCTAGTTTAGCAAAAGAGAGATTTTTTAAGCAAGTTGTCTAGTTTGTTTTGAGCATGTATATTTCTAGTATGCAATGAGGAATGCTTCCAAAGAGATAAATTACATGTAATAAAGTAATATTTCAAGAAATGAAATTAATTTTTAACCATATACAAATGCAAAAAACTTCAGAAACTACTTTAAGCAATGCACAAAATAGTTATCTTACTAAAACAAATCAAACCCAAGCAATATACTACTACAAATAAACAAATATTTTTACTTTGTAAAGAAAATTTCCCTCATATCAAACTCAAGAGAGATGTGCATATTTTATACCAACTAATTGTCCAAGCTAGGAGGCAAGAGAGGAAGAAGATCAGGTTGTGTGTAAGTTGAGTCCAAACCAAGATCCAAAACCTATGGAATAAGTGAAGGAGAAAATATCAATCTAAGAGAGACAATGCAAGGAGCATAAGAGATAGTTGAAATGGTTATTGAGGGAGCAAGGAGAAACCCACAAGCTTTAGGAACACTATAGGTAGTCATGTGAATCACCAATGGAAACTATAATAGAATAGGGTATCCCCTGTCACAATGAAAGCTATTGTGCCAATCAAGAACTAAGAGAGATTCAAGGAGATAGCCAAGCTTTGAGTGTGAATGATCAATGTAGAATATCTTAGTATAAATACCAAAGAAATTTAATGTAGAGGCTCAAGTGAATGAGGAAAAGCAAATCTATCTCATCCCTAATCCACCAAGCCATAAAAACTAGTAGTTTTTTATCATTTGAGACCAAACTATCCATTTTTAATGCATTTTGCCTAGGTCATAGTTTTTATGAAATAAACATGTGGCCTAGGCCATGGTTTTTTTCCCTAAGCCTCAACTTGGGTCAAATAAGGGCCTACGGTGGTTAACAAGCTCCTAAAAGGGTCTTAGGGGTCCCTAGAGAGCCCCTCTGGCATGAAAAAATACCAAGATGGTTGGAGGATGTGTAGAGGATGATAATAACATGTAGGAAAGGTATAAGTATGTGGAAGATGTCTATAAGTAGGATAACTAATGTTGGTAGTCTGAACATGAGTCGATGTGTAATCATAGGGAGGAGTAGGGTTATGGGAACTATGATTACATATGCCCCTAAGGTACAAGTAGCCAGTTTTTGAATGAATAAGAAGTTTTATTCAATACCTATAAGCCACACCAAATCAAAGGAAAATATTAACTAAAAATAAAAAAGGAAACATTACCTGCACTTACCAAATAAGGATAATGGCAACATAAGTCAATGGCATGATCCATAGGTGAGAATGAAAATGTTACATAATCCAAAATATGACTCCAGTGCTAGCTCCTACTCCTTCAAAGAAGGGACACAAGTGATATCAAATCAATTCATACTATCCAGAATGGCATTCATTAAGGTTTCAACCCTAGTTTTCTCCCTACAAGGGATATGGGTGAACTAAATATCCTCAAAAAAAAAAAGTAAATTATTCACTGCTTTGAAGAGGGGGAGCAACTCAGAGATAAGGATGACCCAACCACTGGTGATTTAAGACTTAACTAAGAGTGATTCAAATAATAACTATGCTTAATGTGCACCTAACACATGGTCATCTATCAAGGCACCAGTGATTGCATGATACTCGATGACATTATTCATATCACTAGTAAAGAAGAAACCATCTAAAACAAGCTCATGAACCCAAATATTATTGATAATCCAAGATGTATCTATTGGTCCTAGGTTGCCCTGACTATCCTCATCTATGTAAATCACAGCTAAGAGGTGCACCATGATGGGGGTCAAGGATGCAAGACTAACAACTGCCAAAAGGCAATCTCAAAGCAAGGTGGTGTAAGCAAGTTGCACTAAGGAAATAAATAATTAAACTAAGCCAAAACCATAGTGGTTGACTAACATTGGCCATGAGAAGAGGCAATAAGGGAAACTGGGGGGAAGTTTAGAGAAGATGAAGACTAATCGGTAAAACTAGAGTATGTCCCGAACCACCACAGTTAGCTAACAACCTTACCTAAAACCATAACAAAGAGAGAGAGAGAGAGGGGGGGGGGATTTATAATGTATTTACTATATAAAATCAAAAAAATGACTAACTAAAAGAAGCATAGTAACTTCTATCCCTAGGTGCCCATGAAATAGGGCATGGTCCCAAGAGGTCAACGGGGACCTGGAAGAGGTCTCAAGGAAAAAAAAGGCTAGAGTGGGACTAAAAAATACTAAAATTAAAAAAATAGGTTTATAATGTGATCAAAATGTGACAAAACCCCTAAGACATTGGTTTCATGGTCTGAGATGTAAAAATGGGTAAAACACCCAAATAAGGGCCCACAAGGTGTATCCGACAAGGAGTACATGGACCTAATAAGACAAAGGACCTAGAGGTCTAAGAGACTATAAAAATATCAAAACACACCCAAAGAGACCTCAAAGAGAGAAATTGACCCCGCCATTGCATCTACAATGGGCCAAAACCTTTAAGATGAAGGTTTTGGGGTTCCAAGAGCAAAAATGGAGTGAAATGGAAGCTCAAAAAGGGCAAAAAGAAGGTTTTGCACCCAGGCCATGGCCTACCTAGGTAAACCATGGCCCATACCACTTCCAAGACATGTCTTAGCCTAGAAGCCCATGGCTTAGGCCAAATTAGGCCAAAAATAAGCCTGAGGAGCCCGATAGGGCCCATAACTAGCCTAGAAAGGAAGGGAAAAGGGGGAAAAAAGAAAAGTATGTTTGTGAGCTTGTCATTTCTTGTTCCAAAAAATTCATGATTGATCTAGGGTCATGTTTATCTCTCATGAAAATGTGAGGAGTCAGGGTGCTAGATGTAGTAAAGGCATCTCAACCAGTATAACCACTCTTGTTATGCAGTGGCTAACTATGAGAGAGTGCCTCAATGCCACCCATAATGAGAGGCATAGAGGGGTTATAACGGGCCCATTATATATGGATACCAGCCATGTAATTCTATAGTAAGTCATAGTAAACCATAACCACTAACCTACACCACCTATATACACTACAAAAAAGGAGAGAGGGAGTCGGTAGAGGGTTGGATATTAGCAAGCAGTAGCCTGACCAACTAAAAGAAGTAAAAGACTTTGATTTTATCTTGATGTGCATCCAAGGAGGAGTGCACAAGCCAAATATATAAGGAGACCCATAAGGTATGACAATGGATTCCATGAGAGGGGAAATTCACCGAATGGGGGCTTAGGGAGGGTGTTTAGATAAGTTTTAAAGCTCATCAAAGCACCATAAGCCCAGGCCAAGGCTTGCCCCCAAGGGCAAACCACCACTTCTCCCTAACTAGAGGCCTACCCCTGAGGCAAGCCAATTTTTATTCTATGAATATGCCAAATAATAGGGATAAGGTGGGAAGAAGGAGATGGAGAAGCCATATCCTTAGGCTCCCTAATCATGACCTAAAACACACGAGTGCTGAAGGTGGGGTCATTATTGGCGAACAAGACCTCTTACCCTAAATAAGAGGATGGTGGCTTGTATGATACATGGGCATGAGATTATTATAATCTCTCCTCTCATTTATTGGGTTGTGGGTTATACCATAGATGGAATAGTACTTAGGATTGGACTCAGTGACTCTAGCAATCTCTACAGGAGATGCATTGAGAGAAATTATACTCCAATGGGAGAAGTGTGATGAGAAGGGAAGCTCAACATTTGAGGAGACATCTTGAAATAGGTCTCTAAGAAGAGAAATCCAACTTGTCATTATAGCACTAAAGAGGGAGTTGGCTTATGCATGCCAAATTTTAAAGGAGTGAACACTACTCGATTCTCAGTTGGATCACAATCTTCATCCTTGAGAAAATAAGACTCAGTAGTGGGGGGTGTGTGGGAATCTATATAACCTTGTAAGGATATATCCAAAGCCTCACTTGAGAGCTTTATATTTTCATATAGCAATGTCTAGGGATCGGGATCAGTCTCTATGGTGTGAACCTCACCTTCATGCATGAACTACACTATCTAAAATATGGCCAATGTGATGGCCTACATGGCAGTGGTCCAAGGATGGCTAAGAATCATGTTGTATGAAAGATCAAGGTCTAACATAAAAAACTTGATTTTGACTATCTTGGGGCCAAATTTGACCTGGATCTTCACATTTTCCACCAACATAACTATGTCATTATTAAAACCAAAATAGTTATGATGAGAATTAGATAGATTCTTCTAAATGATCTCAAGCTCATTAAACACACATAGGGGCATGAAATTCAACACAACTCCTTCATCAAAAATTCACCACTTAACATGGCAATCATCAATGAAAGTCTCAATATAGAGAGGGAATTGATCCCTCTTTGTAAGAATTAAAGTATCTAGAAAAGAGGCTAGGTTAAAAGATAAGATAGAAAGATGAGGGTGCTCACATGTATCATAGTTAAAAAACACTTTGACATCATCACATAGTGAATCCTCATGAGAGAGACCAAGCTCATCAAATATGAGACCCCTTTACTCAGGGCAAAGGTGAAGAAGGTCCCAAATGGATATCCTAGTCTATAGGCTTTGTTACTCCTTTATGACATAGTAAGGATGTTTTCTAGCTTGGGGAGGTATGTTATGCCTAAATTCAAATCTAAATTTAGGATTCCCTGCCCCCATGGTCTAGACAGGAGGTCCAACACCACTAGTCTATCTAACAAGGTCGGTGGCCTAATAGGAGCACATGTTGACAAAGTACTCATACCCAGTAGAGGTTATGTCAATAGTAGAAATGACCTTGATACTATCACATTTGGCTTTCCGTCTCAGGTCATCCTAGGAGGATTTAGAAGAGGTGGAAGAGAAAGAAGGAGAACATGGGGCCTTATCCTTTAATTTATTATTCTTCTTCTCCTTGTTGTGGTCAGGCAGAGGCTCCTTGAAAACATTTAACTTACGGTTGGGTTCTGCAAGAGGAGAACTCTATGATGGGGACAAGGCTTACCCATTGGACTATTGGGTGACACAATTAACATCATCGTGCCCCTTCATTCAATGGTAAATATAACACTTGGTGGGTTCATAAGGAAACATCATCCGTTGTTTTTCTATGCGTGATTCAAAATCCTTTTTATCTAGCTTCTTACTCAAAGCATTTACTTTGTAGCTGTCCTTCTCAGGAAGATAATTAGTGACACCATCGTTGGTTGCATTATGGTTATGATAGCATGAAGAGGATTAATTTTTGGAAGGTATAAGCCATATTCCTGTATGTAACTTAAATAATTTGATCTTCATACACTCAGTAACAGCTTCACCATAAGAGGTGGATTCATGCTTGAGGACCTCAAGGTTAACCTCCTGCATCAATGCTCACGTGAGCATATCATAAAGTCGGTCATTTGATAACCTAGTCCTACATGTATGAATAGCTTGTTGAGGTCAAGATACCCCCATTTATAAAAAATGGGGACCCATGTATCAAATTGTGCAAATTTGTACCTTAAAATTGAAAATCCACTTGATCAAAGTGTCACTAGCATGTTTGCGCATTATTTGTATTTGAAGATCATCCACACCATGTTCTAGTTGACTTAGTTGTTTATGGTTATAATATAATCTTATCTAAGGTGTTAACATTGAATATATGTGTTTCATGATGTAGATTTAATGGAACCCATTTGGGAAATAACATGCTTAGGGTTGTGTGCTTCAATGTTAAATTGATCTTTTACTAACCTTAGTTTATAATTAATTAATTAAATTCATGTTTGAATTGATAAAACCTTAGCCTAATTTTTTACCTAGGCCTTTTAATTCAAATTTAAAATTGGAAAGATATTTTATTTAAATTTAAGTGGGAATAATTTAAATGCCATAGACTTTGTTTAATTTTTATCCTAAATATTGGTCATGTTTTTCAATACGACCAAACCTTAGGATAAAAATCTTATGCTTGGTCTCTTTTATGTCCCATGATCCCTTTGTTCCTTTTCATCCTAGCTTGGTCCAAGTAATCATATGGTCCCTTTGTTATAAGTCTTAGCCTAAAGTCTTATACTAAGGTTTATCGTATTTATTAATACGATAAAAACCTTAGCCTAAGACTTTATGCTATGTCTTTTCATAGGGTCCTTTTGTTTTATGTTTATAGCCTTGGCTCATAACCTTCATGCCTTGGTCCCTTTTAAATTCATGGGGTGGCCTTATATATGTTAGGAACTTAGCTTAATCTTTTTATCCTAAGTCCTTTATATTTGCTCGTGAGCTTAAACTCATTCTTCTATAAAGGATCAACAACATGTGTTTAAGCAGAGGACCAAGATCAAACAGAGTGAGATCAGCATTGAAAAGTTGAGTAGTGGTCCCCAGATTAAAGCTTTAGAAATTTTAGATGATCAATGGTATACATTACAACATACACATTGAATTGACAGAGCAAAATCAATGATGAAAATCCATGGTCCTAGTTTAAACATGGAACACCTTTTAGAGATCAATAGTATGCATTATAGCATACAAATCTAGATCAATGAAGACTTTTCAAATGAATATATAAGTTAACATGAGACTTCAATGTGGCAAAAGCATGTGAGCTGACAAAACTGACAAGATAAAGAGCTCAAAAAGTCCATGGGACTGCAAAGTGGCACAAGATCAGAGTCTATTATAAAATCACATAAGCACCGAGCATTCAACATGTGTCACATTTAGAGTGCAGAATGAACTATAAAATGACAACTTGTAGGCTTGGCAATCAGTCCCCATAACATGTTTAAAATTGGTAGTCATGTGACTACAAAAGATGTTTTCATGGACGTCAAATGATGATCACATGGATGTCAATTTTAATATAGCTTCTTAGATCCAAATTTTAAAATGCAATGGTCATATTTTGGATAGTGATGAACATAATGACATAGAGACACCATGGAAATTCCATGTCATATCCATGTGAGTGCAATAGGCAAAATTAGAGACCTTGTAGACCTTTAAATGTAAAGGCTGGGATCTAAGCTCATAATGTTTGAACTAGCTACAACCATTGGAGCACTGTTATAACCTGAAAGAATGGCCTAGCAAAGCAAGGACCATAACCAAATCCTATGAACATTATAATTGACCCAAGGGAGGTTAAGTTACTATCTGTGTAAAGGTAAGTCAAGCTATTGTCCATTGTTGAGTAGTTTATAAGATATTCACAACTTGAAGAAGGGCCCCAAAGATCAATGAAATAAGAATTTTTCTTTTATAACCAACTTTATATAATATTTTGAAATAGGATATTATTTTGTATAGACATGTGTAATTTTTAAGAGCACATTTTTTATAAACTAGTCTACTAAAAGGAAAAGGTCATTTGTTCTAGAATGCAATAGAAATTACACCTATCTTATACACTTGTACAAATGTAATTGGATGAAAATGACCAACATGTTGCCTTGTATCTTATAAAAGGATATTATCAATTGTCAAAGGGAGAGAGTTCTTAGAGCCAAAATTACTTTGTAAACTTGGAGAAATTAATATAAACAAGGAATTCTACAAAGATTGTCCAGTATTTATTTGTGTTCATTATTATCATGGTTTCTCTCCCACTTGTTATATTGATTTCCAAATTTGAATGGTTCTTATGGAATCTTGGTGTGTACCTTTGATTTTAGAGTTGTTAACTTTTGATAATGCTAGGTTGACTAAAGTTTCTTATGTTCATTTCATTTTTTTTGTTCTTTTTGCATTTGGGCCAATGTTGTTTTCTTGTAATGGTAAATATTTAAAGTGAGCCTAGTTTTTATCTACATTTTTTCATACCTTCCTTAGAAGTTTGCCTGTTGAGTGATATGATTTGGGCTTGAGATGTTTCATGTTACACATTGGTTAAGTGCACGCCTAGATGTAATTTGAACTTTGTCATGATGTTTGGAATGAAGATCAAAAATATTTATTTCTTCCCTACCCTTCCTTTTTCTTTTTTTATAAATATAATCATCTTAGTTTAATTATCATTGTAAATTTATATCTTAGATTATTTCTTGATCATAATTCACTATTTTTGGCATAGAATACTACTTATTTTACATAGATCTGCTATTTGGCCATGGTGGATACCAACCACCAAATAATATAAATATTTTGAAATAATCACTTGTTCTACCTCTATTCCACCAACAGATAATAGGATTATTGTAATCCATAACTTATGCACTGAATTCTTAGAATTCTAAAATGAGAAGTGTTTCTTAAACACTCTAGGCACCTATGGTACACATTTAGACATCAACAGAAGGAGCATTATTGGTGCTATAAGGAGGGCTCTAGTTAGATCTTTGTGAATTTGCAGAACCTTTGCTCATTTTGGTGAATTATGTCAAAATATTGGCTCAATATTTGTATATTTGTGTTTTTTTAGCATATGTGTGCAAATATCATTGATCTTTATGGTTTTAGACCAATATTTGTGATTCTTATAGACTAATATCAACATTATTTGAATATCTATGAGTATTTGTGGTAAAAAAATAGCTTATATCCAAGGCGTTTGAGGTTAGTAATAGTTTTCTTATTCAAAAATTGATTAATTTGTTGTAAATTTGAGTTCATTTGAGCTTAAACATGTAAATATAATTCATATTGATGTATTTGGACATATATTTGAGCTAATTTAGTTAAATATCGATGTCCTTTGCTATTCATTATACATATTTGCACAAAATTTGCTTAATGTGTGAGTCTAATCATTATTCTTTGTAAATATGAGGCTTACACATCATATTTCAAACAATATTTGGAGAAGAAACCACTATAAGTAATATCCTCATCAAATTATGGCATGGTTAGGTGGATCTGCTATCAATGTGCCTAGTCAAGTACATAACTTACCAAAAATCCCTAAAAGGTATTTACCTTATTTCAATCCTAATGGTGTTGTCATTACTAAAGAACATGTTAGATATTTCAAGGCTACTTTAAGACTCTTAAATGTTATTCATTAAGATGTAACATGTAGATTGTTCCCATTTAATTTCAAAGATGTTGCATACAAATGATTCCTTAACCTTCTAGAGGATTATATTTCTAGTTGGGATGATTTTAACAAGATCTTTATTGATCAATTTGGTAAAATAATTAGTCCATTCATTTTGTATCAGCAATTCACCATTGTTAGAAGAGACCCAAATGAGCCCATTAGAGCCTTTAATTATAGGTTCTAGAAGATGTTTAGCAATATTGTAGCCCCTTATAGACCTAAAGAGGTTTTAGCCTTAGATATTTATAAAGATGCCTTGGATTCATTAACCTCTATGTTTCTTATAAGGTATGTTGGAGTCATAAACACCTTAGCATTGGCTTATGTTGAAGTTGTAATAATTAGTGATCAAATGCAACCTCAAGGTTAGCTTCCATATGTTATCCCAAATGTCAACTCCAATTTCCCAATACTGAACATCATTCCTAATGCCAATCAGATTATGTCTACCTTCAATCAAGCACTAGTATTGAAGCAATCACCCTTAATACATGCCTATCTTGGCCAAAACTTGGGCTTCTTGAACAATGATACAAATGGATTTCATCTACAAGGATAGAGAGCTTTGGTGCCCACTAGTAATGATAATCAAGTTCATAAATTAGAAGCACCAAATAATGAGGATGAATCCATACTTAAGATCATTCAAAAGTTGAGCACTAATTTTTTTTAGTTTCAAAATCAAGTGGGCAATTCCTGGGAAGGCTCCAATAATGGCTATACTTCTCAAAGGTATAATAAGTTTCATGATAACAACCATAATGAGTCTTCTAAAGACATGCATGAAATGAATATTTGTGATATAGGCCTAGATAATCATTTTAATATCTTATAAGCATGTCAAGGTGAAAGGTATACAACTGAACCTATGCTTAATCAAGACTTTGTTGTAGGGACATCTAACTTTGTAGGAACTTATAAATCCTTCATGTAGGCTTTTGATTTTCCATTTAACAAATAAATTAAACCAAATAATGATTTAGAATATGAAATAGATGTTCAAGATGAGCAACCCCATGAACAAGATCAGATACAAGCTAACTTCTCTTTAGAAATTAGGTGGAAGGACAATTCATATGAGGTCATTACTGAAATAGAGGCTACCTGTGAAGAAGAAGACTTGTGGAAACATTTATGCCAAGATTTTTTGAAATAAATTGAGATATTTCAAGATAACAATATCATTCTAAAGATCCTCAAGAAGGATGAGTTGGGACTCGATTAGGTAACTAAGATGTCACTCTACATAGAGGATGAGGATGAAGCAATGAAACAAATCAAGAATTTTCATATGACACCTTCAGAAGGGTGGACATATATGATCAACATGATTCAAATGGTAAGGTTTTAGATAAAATTCATTATATTTCAGCTAATTAGGATTAAGTACCCTTTTAGGATGATTTAGAAATTTGTGGTACAAATATTGACAGTATATCCCCACCTCAAGTTGAATGTGATGAAGACACCCACCAAAGAATGTTAGCTAAGTTGCAATGGTTAAATGAAGATTATATATGCCTCTATCTATCTATGACTAAAATGAAATTAAAACTCCTGATGTAAGATAGAAGGATTTAATAATAAGATGATTGGATCTTAGATTCATACCTTCGATCCATACATTCGAGAATGTTAATATGAGGAAAAGCTACATCACCTAATAGACACAAGCATACAAGTGATCATATTCACAAGAAGAGGCCACTAAGAGAAATCAATCATCCTTAAAAAAAATTTAGTAGGCTAAATAAATTTCCATTTGATCCTAGAGGTAATTACTTTATGGAGTTAGTGTAGGGATTAGTTTAGTTTCTCTCTTGTTCTTTGTTTCTTTGATGTTTATTTCTTTCCTATCCCTTGTTTATAAAATAATGTATGTATATATTTATTTGCCTTTTTTGCTTTTTTCCTTACTTTTAAATAAGTCCTTTTGGATGGCCCTTAACTCAAGTTTTACCTAACTGATCAAGAAATTCATGTTCATAAATACAGGTATGACTTCTGAACATTGGTTGATCACGGATTGTTGAAATATGAGTTTGATGTTGTAGTTTAGAGAATCTAGAAAATACTAATCGATAAGTTAATGCTCCTTGAGATTTTAAACCTTGTTCTAATCTAAGATTGGTTTTATAAAGGATTACATATGTAGAATGAAAGCTTAAATTATTAAGACACAGTTATGCTTGCACTTAAAAAACATTAATTGTTGGGGATAAAGTTTATATCTAAGAATGATTGTCTAAAAATCAAACACTTGACCAAATCCCTAAACCTAGCTAACCTGGTTCCCAAAATTTGATAGAAAGTCAAAATGACTTAAAAAATCCAAAAAATAAGATCATTATTGCAAAATGTCAAAAGCTTTCTAAGTAAAGGTGATTCTGGTAATCTCCCCCAAGGCTATAGACTCCTGGATGGTAGTGGACCAAGGCCTTAAGTGGATCCAAAGGCATTTATATCAGTTCTATGGATGCTTGGATAATATCATAGTAGTACCCAAGCCTACCTTGATCTAAATCATGGTTCTTAAATAAATATCCAAACTTGTTGAAAGTTAGTGTTAATGATTAAAGTCATGAACCTGGAATTTTTTCTCTAAATCATTTGGCAATTAGTAAGTGGAATCAAAGCACACACATAGCATGACTGAGGTCTTGATGTTTGATCTTAATTCTTCATATACAAGATTTTTTTTAACCATAAACTGATCTTAATAATGGTGCCTAATCAAACAGAATAAGTAGCTTAATTATTAGTCTAAGCTAGAGTCTCTGAATTCTAACATATTTATATGTTTCCCTTAGAATTTACCATTTGTTGAGGTCAACATACCCCCATTTATAAAAAATGGGGACCCATGTGTCAAATTATGAAAATTTGTACCTTAAATTTGAAAATCCACTTGATCAGAGTGTCACTAGCATATTTGTACATTATTTGTATTTGAAGATCATCCACACCATAGTCTGGTTGACTTAGTTGTTCATGGTTATATTTTAATAGTATATAAGGTGATAACATTTATTATTTATGTTTTAGGTTATAGGTTTAATGGAGACCATTTGGGAATGAACATGCTTAGGGTTTTGTGCTTTAATGTTAAATTGATATTTTACTAACCTTAGCTTATAATTGATTAATTAAATTCATGTTCGAATTGATGAAACCCTAGCCTAATGTTTTACCTAGACCTTTTAATTCAAATTTAAAATTGTTGAAATATTTTATTTAAATTTAAGTGGGAACAACTTAAATTATATTGACTTAGTTTAATTTTTATCCTAAGTATTGGTCATGTTTTTCAACACAACCAAACCTTAGGCTAAAAATCCTATGCTTGGTCTCTTTTATGTCCAGTGATCTCTTTGTTCATTTTTATCTTGGCTTAGTCCAAGTAATCATATGGTCCCTTTGTTATAAGTCTTAGTCTAAAGTCTTATACTAAGGTTTATCATATATAAAGTTAAATCAAGCTATTATCCATTGGTGAGTAGTTTAAAATGGATTCGCAGCTTGAAGAAGGGCCCCAAAGATCAATGAAATAAGAATATTCCTTTTATGACCAGATTTATATAATATTTTGAAATAGGATATTATTTTTTATAGACATGTTTAATTTGTAAGAGAATGTTTTCTATAAACCAATCTACTAAAAGGAAAAGGTCTTTTTTTCTAGAATGCAACAGAAAGGACACTTGTCTTATACACATGTACAAATGTAATTGGATGAGAATGACTGGCATGCTGCCTTGTAACTTATAAAAGGAGATTTGTCAATTTTCAAAGAGAGGGAGTTCTTAGAGCCAAAATTACTTTATAAACTTGGAGTAATTAATATAAGCAAGGAATTCTACAAAGATTGTCCAGTATTTTCTTGTGTTCATTGTTATCATGGTTTCTCTCTCACTTTTTCCAATTTGTACATTTGAATGGTTATTATGGATTATTGATGTGTACCTTTGATTATAGATTTGTTAACTTGTGTCAATTCTTGGTTGACTGAAGGTTCTTAGGTTCATTCCATTTTTTTTTGTTCTTGCATTTGGGCCAATGTTGTTTGCTTTTAGGGATAAATATTTAAAGTGAGCTTGGTTCTTATTTGCATCTTTCCATACCTTCCTTAGAATTTTGCTTTATGTGTGATAGGATTTGGGCTTAAGATGTTTCATGTTACACATTGGTTAAGTGCATGCCTAGATGAAATATGAACTTTGTCATGATTTTGGGAATCAAGATTAGCAACATTTCTTTCTGCCCTACCCTTTATTTTTCTTTTTTTTAACCTAATTATCTTAGTTTAATTATCATTATAAATTTCCATCTTAGATTATTTTTTGATCAAAATTCATTGTTCTTAACATATAATACTATATATTTTACATATATCTATTATTTGGCTATGGTGGTTCCTAACCACCAAATAATATAAATATTGTGAAGTAGTCACTTGTTCTGCTTTTATTCCACCAATAGATAATAGGATTATTGCAACCCACAACTCATGCACTAAATTCTTAGAATTATAAAATGAGAAGTGTTTCTCAAATACTCTGGGCACCTGTGGTACACATTTAGGCATCAACACAGTTGAAAACCATCTTCACACAAAATTAAAGTTTGACTCACCCTTGGCCTGAGCCATAGAGGTGAGTGATTGGATGTTGATGTAAAAGGGCCTAGAGATATAGAAATACTAAATAAATTCATCTAAAAGGAGATAAAAACTAGAGAGATAATCTAGAGATAGATTCTAAAACCAAATAAGAGCTTCAGCTTGTAGATAATGAGTGAATAACTTCAACATCATGCCTTCATCTTATTCCCAATCCATACACGCCATCATGAATGACATAATATGATCTATATGAATAGAGTCCCATTGAACTTAGGTAGTTTGGGGATAGGAGTAGGAAGGGGAATAACACGTACCCAAGGGGCTTAAGGATCTCCAAAAGGATTTTAATGGAGATCCTTATAAACATAGTTAATAGCATGCTGGTAACAAACTCTAGGAGGGGGATCATAATGGTAATGATATTACCTATGCCTATAGAGATCATCATAACCATGGGCATAGAGAGGATGATGTCTAGGTGGCTCCTGGTAGGGGGACACTCATGATGGAAATCATCTCTACCATGGGGTGGAGAATGTCCATGATAAGTGTGACAATCCCCATGGAGATGATGAGAAAATGTGGAATACTCATGGAAATAGTCATGATGACTAAAATCTCCATGATACTAGTCACATGCAATCAGATGAGTCTTCTTGATGGGAATTGATGCTCCTGATAGGAATCCCATGGATCTCTAGTCTGTAGGTGATGATCAAAATCAACACACTCATAAAAAAACTGTAAAGGAAGGGTTAGGAGATGGGAGGACTCCCCATGATGGGGATACCTCACCAAGTTGGAAGACCTATGACCTACAACATGGATATGAGGGTGTTCTTGCTTAGAGTCTCTATCCAAGAAAGAGGTAGGGAACTTGCATGAGAACTAGTCAAGGCACTCAAAATTGAACAAGTGTGAGTTCTATCTCTAAAAGAAGCATTTCATCAACACCTAGGGGGATAAGGATGCACTTCATTCACCTGAAGGCATCTATGGAAATTTTTAATGATCACACATATCTCATCAATCCCTCGCTATACAAGAGGATCCTCATCACCTTGAATGGGTAAATGAGATGTGGCATGAAGCTAAGATGAAACATCCTCAGATGAAAAAATCTCATATTGGTGAAATTGAGACCATGTTCATTGGTTATAGATCTACTAATATTTTTCCCTTTTGAATGAGAGAGGATCTATTCCACCATGTTGGGTTGAGAGAACCTCTTAGGTCCTATGGTGTCTATGGCATTCCATTACAGGTATGGCTTGCTCATGAGTGAGCTCAGGGATGAGACCTTGAATCTGATGGGATTGGCATCCCAAGGGTGGGAGATCAACCATGGATACATTGAAAAAAGAGTAACATAAAAGATAATAAAAAAGGAAAACTAATAGAGAACCAATAGGGAGAATGACATAGAACCAAAGTAGGAGAAAATGACCAAGGTGAGATCCAAAACACAACTGAAAGCAAAGCCTAATAGGTGATAGAGGGGAGTTAGCTAAGAGAGTACTAAATTGGATAGAACTAGTGTGAGACCATATGAAGGGTCCTAATGAGCAGGCCATAATGTATCTCTAAGAATCTGAATGGAACCATCAATATTTTGTAGGGTGCTAAAGCAAACCACTAATAGGCTAGAGGGCTCAGGGGTTTTATGGGCTATAATAAATCTATAGTGGTTATCCTATTTTTTTGGTTTGCACCAAGCTATATATAGAATTGTAAATGAGGTTTGGGATAGAAATAAATCACCCAAAGGACACAGGTATCTCTATTAGAGCCAACCACAATAAAATAAGTAGCTAATACTAGACTATTGACTGCATATACAATGCAGAAACAACAATACCAAATGAAGAGAGCTAACTATTAAAATGTAAATTTAGAAGCTAAGGAAATTTGAGGCCGAATGAAAGATGTTTTAAGTAATAAAGACATTTTCAATAAAGGGTTAAATATCATGTCTATTCTAGGTTTGAGCTATCTTTCAAATTCAACACTATTATTTTCTAACAATACAATGTTCTAGTTTAGCAAAAGAGATAGATTATTTAAGCAAGTTGTCTAGTTTATTTTGAGCATGTATATTTCTAGTATATAATGAGGGATTATTTCAAAGAGAGAAATGACATGTAACAAAGGAATATTCCAAGTATTGAAATTAATCTTTAACCATATACATATGAAAGAAACTTTAGAAACTACTCTAAGCAATGCACAAAATAACTATCTCACTAAAATAAATCAAACCCTAGCATATGTACTACTACAAATAAACATAGAGTTTCACTTTGTAAATAAAAGTACCCTCATATCAAACTCAAGAGATATTTTCATACTTTCTACCAACCGATTTTCTAATATAGGAGGCAATAGAGGAAGAAGATCAAGTTATGTGTAAGCTAAGTCTAGACCAAGAGCCAAAAGCTATGGAAGAGGTGAAGGATAAAATGCCAATGTGAGAGAGCCAATGCAAGGAGCATAAGAGACAGGTGAAATGGAGTCTTTAGGGATCAAAGAATAACCCACAAGATTTAAGAACACTATAGATAGCAATGTGAATCACTAATAGATGTTGTAATAGAATAGGGTATCCCTTGTCACCAAAAAAGCTATTATGCCAAGCAAGAACCAAGAGAGATTTAAGGAGACAACCAAACTTTGAGTGTGAATGATAAATAGAGAAGATCAGAGTAGAGATACCATAAAAATTTAATGTAGAGTCTCAAATGAATGAGGGAAAGCAAATATATCTCAGCCCTAATTAACAAAACCATAAAAAACTAGCCATTTTTTACTATTTGAGATAAAACTGACCTATTTTCATGTAAATTGCCTAGGCCACAACTTTCATGTAAGAAACATGTGGCCTAAGCCATGGGTTTCCTCCCTAATTTGTGTCTTCAGTCAAATAGGGGCCTAAGGTGGTCAACAAGCTCTCAAAAGGGTCATGAGGGGTCCCTAAAGAGCCCATCTAGCATGAGAAAAGACCAAGCTGGTTGGAGGATGTGTAAGGGATGATAACAACATGTGGGAGAGGTCCAAGTGAGTGGAATATGTCTTTAATAAGGATAACCAAGGTCAGTAGTCTGCCCATGAACTGATGTGTAATCATAGGGAGGAGTAGGGTCGTGAATTATAGTTATAGATATGTGACCAAAAGTGGTAAGAATTGATTGTGTTGGTGTTTACTTGGTAATTTTATATTACATTACGTTTGAATAATGTATTGATTATGTTGGAGTTTGGTAATTTAGTGTGTAGTTGTATAGGTACTTGGTCTATTGTATAGGTAATAGAGTAATTATTTTTGTCATTTTATATGTTTGAAAATAAGAAGGGATTGGTTTTACCAATATGGTGCAGGGTATATCAATATCAAGTCCTATGTGCAAGAAATGGTTCACAAATCAAATATATGGTTCTTGAAATATTAAAATAATAAGATAGTTGTATTAATTGATGAAATTGGCATGTAAGGGTAATTTTAATAGGGTGGCATTGAGTCAGTGATGACTTAAATAGATCGTTTTGAATCATTATCAATTCATTTGCATCATTTGAATGAGAATAAGTTTGAGTTTGAGAGAGAAAAACATGTTAAGGAGATGAGATGCTAGGTTATCATACTATGATGAGGTCAAGGCACTTATTCAAATTGGGAAGGAGGTGCATCTATTAAGAGAACCTAGATCTTCTTAGTTTTCATCATTTTAGTTATTTGTATTAGTGATTTTTCTAGAGAAAGGTTATTTTTGGCCAATTTTGCAAATGGTGGCACTATTATCATTTTTTGGGTGTTAGTGTCCATCTTCTGGTGCTATTTTATAGATTGTAGTGCTATTGTCCACCGCCATTGTCCTTTGGGTAATGTTAGTGTCCTATAGGCCCTAGATATGGTACTTACCATTATTGACTGGTTTTTGAATTTATTTTTTGTTTTATGGTAGTAAGTTTTGTTTCACTGATGTCAAATTTGGTTAAAATGTTTGTAGGTTGATACTCATATGAGGGAGTTTCATGCTAGTCAAATGACAGATACTATCTAGGGTTTGTCCTTGTCTAAGGTAGAGATAGATGTTTTTGATAGAGTAGGGTTGTGACATGTAAATTTTTTGGAGCTTATGCTCTAGGATAAGCATATGATCATTTCACTATGTGAGAGTGTTAGGATCTTAACAAGAACAATTGATTACTATTGTGCAAGCAACTAAACACAGAATTAATCAGAAGTAATAAGTAACTAGAAACTAGAATCAGCAAAGAACATGAGATACAAGAAACAATGAAAACTTGTATTAAACTCTTCCAGAAGGAAATACAATTGAAGAAATCTCTCTTTCTTCCACACCTCTCAGATGTACAGATCTCTTTCCCTCAAGAGTTCTCTCTCACAATTACAAACACAATTCAGCTACTTGAATTGTTTGTTACTCATAATTACAAGATATGAAGATCTATCCCTATTATATAAGATTAGGGATCATGAGCTATGCATTCTCAACCATTAGATACACCTCCTAATCAAAGGTCCAAATCAGTCCTGCCAAAAATAGAAACGCAGACTTACAACCAACAGTTCAACTTATCATGCAAACAATCCGTTCATCCCATGAAAATAGAATTCTGGAACGCACAGGTGACTGACGTCGATCCCTATCAGTCTGCACATGACTGACATTGGTCGATCCATAACCGATGTCAGCAGCCTTCAATCGATCCATGATCGACGTCGATGATTGTGTAAAACTAGCAACCTTGCAATTTGCTCATTGGTGAAGCTTTTAGCTCCACACCTTAACAATCTCCCACTTGGAGATAAATAGTTGCATCTGTACCTATACAAAAATATCTTCTAGCTTCTCCTCCATATTCAAGCTCAATCTTGAAGACCAAAAAAATTTGAATGAAGATTCAACTTCTCCTTTGTTATCGGCTTTGTTAACATATCAACAGGGTTCTTATCTGTATGGATCTTTTCTAGCTTCAACTCACCATCCTCCAATACCTGTCTAATGAAGTGGTACCTAAGCTGTATATGTTTGGTTCTTGAATGAAAGGCTGAATTCTTTGCCAAATGAATTGAACTCTGACTATCACTATATAATCTGCAACTCTCTTGCTCCTTTCCCAACTCTTCTATGAACCGTGTCATCCATATCATCTCTTTGCTAGCCTCTGTGACTGCAATGTATTCTGCCTCTGTAGTAGACAAGGTAAAAACCTTCTGCAACTTTGAAATCTAGCTAACTGTCATTCCACCAATAGTGAAAACATATCCTATGGTGCTCCTCTTGCCATCTAAGTCACCTGCCATATCCGCATCTACATATCCATGTAGAGAAGTGTTTGACCCTCCATAGCATAAATGCCTAGTGCTAGTCCCTCTCAGATATCTGAGAATCCACTGAACTGCTTTCCAGTGTTCCTTCCCTGGATTGGCCATAAACTTACTGACAACTCCCACTACTTGGGCAATATCAGGTCTAGTACATACCATTGCATACATTAAGCTCCCAACTGCGGAAGCATATGGAACTCTACTCATGTACTCTACCTCATCATGTGAATTAGGACACTGATCTTTGCTCAGCTTGAAGTGTCCAACCATAGGTGTACTTACTGGTTTTGCATCCTGCATATTAAACCTCTCCAACACCTTGTTCACATAATCCTCTTGAGACAAAATCAACCTGTGATTTTTCCTGTCTCTCTTAATACTCATGCCAAGGATTTTCTTTGCTGCTCCAAAATCCTTGATGGCAAATGTGTGAGATAATTTTACCTTAACCTCAGAAATATCCTGCATGTGTGAACCTGCAACAAGCATATCATCTACATACAACAATAGGATAATATATCTACCATTATCCAATCTCTTAAAATAAACACAATGATCATATTGACATCTACAGAAACCATGCTCAATCAGAAACCTGTCAAATCTCAAATACCATTGTCTAGGAGCTTGCTTAAGACCATATAAGCTCTTCTTCAACCTGCACACAAGTTTTTCCTTACCTTTGACCTCAAAACCCTCCAGTTGATCCATATATATTTCTTCATCCAAATCTCCATGAAGAAACATTATCTTAACATCAATCTACTCAAGATGCAAATCATCAATAGCAACTAAAGACAATATAGTCCGAATAGAAGTCATTTTTACTACAGGAGAAAAAACTGCACCAAAATCAATACCTGGTTTTTGTGAAAATGCCTTTACTACCAACCTGGCTTTGTGTCTCATTTGTCCATTCTCACCTTCCTTTAACCTGTAAACCCATTTGTTCTTCAGTGTTCTCTTTCCCACTGGCAACTCAACCAAATCCCATGTTTGGTTCTCTTTCAGGGAATCAATCTCCTCATTCGTGCCAAGCTCCCACTATTTTTGGGTTTCTACCTGCATTGCTTCATCAAAACTCTATGTTTCTCCACTATCAGTGAGCAATAAGTAGAATAATGAAGGGGAATATCGAATTGGAGGTTTACTTACCCTTTTTGACTTCCTTATGGGCGTTTGAGACTCATTCATTGCTTGTTGTCTGCCCAAATTCTCTATCAGTGATCGATCTCGATCATCTCTAGGCCTATACCTGACCGATGTTAGTTCCATCCGATTAACATCAATTCTTGTATAACCGATGTCGGTCTTTATCTGACTTACATCGGTTACTGTCTGACTTATCTGACCGATGTCAGTTCTTGCTTGACCGATGTCGGTGTCTGTGTTTTTCTAGAAGTGATTTCCCATGAGCTCATTTTGGATCACAATCTCATCCAAATCTCCATTGCCCTGCTTAGAATCCTTCAGCTTCTTGAGCTGATCACTGTACATCACCTTCTCATTGAAAACAACATCACAGCTTCTAATTATTTTGTTAGTTTCTAGATTCCACAACTGAAATCCAAAATCTTCGGAGCCATAACCAATAAAAGTGCACCTCATAGATTTAGCATCCAGCTTCTTTCTATTTTCTTTATCAACATGCACAAAAGCTTCAGAACCAAAAACTATGAGAAATGAAAGATCTACCTTTTTACCTATCCAAGCCTCTTCTGGTATTCCACCATCCAGAGCAGTAGAGGGTCCTCTGTTAATCAAGGAAACTGCAGTGTCTACAGATTCTACCCAAAACTATAAGGGCAAACCAGCATGCAACCTCATACTTCGCACACGCTCCAATATTGTTTTGTTCATCCTTTCAACAACTTCATTTTGCTGAGGTGTCCTTGGAACCATCCTTTCCTTGCATATTCCATACATAGAATAGTAACTTCTGAACTTATTGCTGTAGTACTCACCACCATTGTCAGATCTAAGGCACTTCAATCTCAAACCTGTTTCATTCTCAACCAAAGCTTTCCAATTCCTAAATGTGTCAAAAACATCAAATTTATTCTTTATGCAATAGACCCATACCTTTCTTGTAGCATCATTAATGAAAGTAACATAATACTGTGCTCCTCCAATAGAAGCTACCTGAGCTGGTCCCCACACATCTGTGTGAACAAGCTCCAACTTGTGCTTCCTCTTTGTTGACCCAGTTTTGATAAATCTTACTCTCTTCTATTTTCCAAAAACATAATGCTCATAGAAATCTAGATCTATGTTTTTCAAATCTAAAAGCTTACCTTTTGACTTAAGAATTTTCATTCCCTTCTCACTCATGTGGCCAAGCCTACAGTGCCACAACTTTGCATCCACATCTAAAGTAGATAATACAGAAGGAGAATAATTATTAATACAATTACATAAATAGAGAGTACCTACTCTCTTACCTCTGACTAATACAAGTGCTCCCTTGGTAACCTTCCAAGATTCAGCTGTGAGAGTTACTGTGCAACCCTCATCACCCAACTTTTCTATAGAAATTAGATTTCACTTCAGGTCTGGGACATGCATGACATCCTTCAACACCCATGTGTTGCCATTCTACAATTTCAGCTGCACTTTTCCTTTGCCAACAATTTTACAAGGCTCATCATCCCCTAAATAAACTTTTCCAAAATCTCCCTGGACATAATCATTGAAAAATTCTCTATTTGGGGTAGCATGGAAAGAGGCCCCAGAATCTAAAACACAAGATTCTATTTTATTATGCAAAGAAAGTGAAAGAGCATCTTGTGCAACAATACCTGCAACTTTTGCTTCTTCATTACCTTCATGTTGATTCTCTTCATTAACCTTCAACCAGAAATCTTTCTTTGCATGTCCTCTCTTTCCACAACTCCAGCAGGTTATTTTTCTTTTTCCATTTCTGGATTTGGATCTATTGCTCATCTTTGACTTAGACCTTGATCTCCCTTGCTTGCTCTTCTCTCTTTGCCTTCCCCTGCTTTCAATACTTAAAGCATTACCTGATGTTTCCCCTGTGCTTTTCCTACAAGTTTCTTCATTCAAGATTACACTAACAATATCATCTACTTTCAAGATATTTGTAGCAGATGCAGTATTACTAACTGCCATTACCAAGCTATGTCAACTTTCAGGTAAAGAGCATAAAATTAAGAGAGCTTTAATTTCATCATCAAAAACTATTTTGACTGAATTTAATTGATTTACAGTACCATGGAAATCATTTAGATGATTAGATACAGATCCACCTTCCTGCATTTGCAAATTAAATAATTGCTTCATAAGATATACCTTATTCGAAGCTAAAGGCTTTTCATATAAATTTTCTAAAGTATCCATTAACTCTATCGTTGTCTTTGCCTGTGACAAGTTAGAAATCACAGAAGATGCCAGACTCAATCTTATAGATTCAAGAGCCTTTCTATCAAGAACATTCCATTCTTCATCTTCCATATTTGTGGGCTTTCTATCAACCCCACCCAATGGTAAGTATAGATATTTATGATATAGATAATCTTCTATCTGCATCCTCCATAATTGATAATTCTTGCCGTTAAACTTCTCCATTCTCAGTTTACTTTATTCTCCCATTGCTTTACTCCCACTCAAACAAAAAACCCCTGTGAGTGACCTGTAATCAAAACACACTAAATAGATCTGAACCACCTATTAGTGAACCTAAGCTCTGATACCACCTTGTCAGGATCTTAACAAGAACAATTGATTATTGTTGTGCAAGCAACTAAACACGGAATTAATCAGAAGTAATAAGTAACTAGAATTAGCAAAGAACATGAGATACAAGAAACAATGAAAACTTGTATTAAACTCTTCTAGAAGGAAATACAATTGAAGAAATCTCTCTTTCTTCCACACCTCTCAGATGTACAGATATCTTTCCCTTAAGAGTTCTCTCTCACAATTACAAACACAATTCAGCTACTTGAATTGTCTGTTACTCATAATTACAAGCTATGAAGATTTATCCCTATTATATAAGATTAGGGATCATGAGCTATGCATTCTCAACCATTAGATACACCTCCTAATCAAAGGTCCAAATCATTCCTGCCAAAAATAGAAACACAGACTTACAACCAACAGTTCAACTTATCATGCAAACAATCTGTTCGTCCCACGAAAATAGAATTCTGGAATGCACAGGTGACCGACGTCGGTCCCTGTCAATCTGCACATGACCGACATCGGCCAATCCATAACTAACGTCGACAACCTTCAATCAATCCATGACCAACATCGGTTACTGTGTAAAACCATCAACCTTGCAATTTTCTCATTGGTGAAGCTTTTAGCTCCACACCTTAACAGAGAGATGGAATGTAGATACATGTACATTCTAGCTACCTATTGGTAAGATGACCATGACATTGGAGGATGTTTATAAGATCTTATAGTTGTTGATTTATGGGTAGTGAACTATGTTACATGGGGTGACTGCTGTGCAGGCTATACATAGAGCATCTAGGTGCTTTTCTACTATGGCTAAGGGTACTCATCACATAGTATTCAGAGTGACATACTGTTGATGTTAATTGTTATTGTCGATGTTTTTTGGTTATGAAGATTTATAAAAATGCTATTTTTATCAATTATTACCATAAATACATGAGATAGTATATGATATTGAGCATCATGGCATAGTATATTCTTGGGGTCAGACTATGTTAGCTCATCTATATAGGGACTTTTACCATTTTAGTCAAGAGATAAGTGGTGGAAGTATTAGTGCATCGACACTATTACATTATTGGGCATACAAACACATAGTAGTGAGTAGGCTAGTAGCACATCCATGGGATGGATGGTCTCACTCATAAGTATTTGAATCTAGATGGACTAAGATAGGGCATGCTCTAAGGAGGATTACTACCTACTATCATAAGTTACTAGATAATCTAAGAGTGGAGGATATTGATTGGAGACCTTACATGGGCTATTAAGGATGCTCTGAGGACAGCATTCAATCGAGGTATATTTGAGTGAGTTATTAGATACATGATCAGTGGGATAATGTATATGAAAAATTCTAGTATGATAGGGTTACCCACCAGTTTGGTGTCCTAGAGGATATGCCACCAACACTAATAGTGTGTTTGAATAGTTATCGAGCTCTTGTAAGGCCAAAGAGTAGGCCTAGTCTATTGATTATGGAGCTAGATCTTATGCCAATGATGGAATAGGATCTAGATATTAAGGTACCAAATGTGGATGATGTTGGGTGATCAAGGCCTATTCGGCCTGGTGGAGTGAGCATAGGTGGGCACCTCTATTCCCATGAGATGGGATGGTTGTAGAAGAGGTACTTGATGTGTATCCCCTAAGGGTTGTTGATGGTAAGTTAGATAGTCTATTTGTATGTTTTGTGTAATGTTTAATCATGTGTTTTATTATAGTAAGGTTCTTATTAATTATATGGAAACTTATAGGTACATGAGATGATGATTATTGGGAGGTCACCCTTGAGCCGGTGATTCATAAGTTGACATAGCATATACTAGATAATGTTGTGGATGATGGAGTGGTGGAGTGGTCCACCAATGTAGCTAGATTGCATGCTCATTTGTTTAATCATTTGGTGATAGTGACTATGGCATACAAGTGATTATCAGTAGATAGATATAAGTTATGTGCATAAATACAAAGGTAGACCATGCCCTTTCCTATTGCTCTAGGTTGGGTAATTAGTCGTATCATAGATGACTATATATGATTTTAGTGGGAGTACATTGAGTGTAGGGATAAGTTAGCTATGTACTCTGAGAGAGAGAGAGAGAGAGAGAGAGAGAGAGAGAGAGAGAGAGAGAGAGAGAGAGAGAGAGAGAGAGAGAGAGAGAGAGAGAGAGAGAGAGAGAGAGAGAGAGAGAGAGAGAGAGAAGGTGTAACCATAGATTGAGGTCTTGTGGACATAGTGGGGCCTCTAGTTCTAGTGGTGATGTGACTGAGAGTGAGAGTGAGGGAGTTGGTCCCAATAGTAATTTTTACATCATTGAGTGATGCATCACATTTATATTTGAAATGATGATATGATTTATATGTATGGAAATGGTTGTTATGTAATTTAGCATTTTTTGTTGGTATCTAGATCTGGTTAGATTATGTAATTTATTATATGTTTAAATTTGGTGATTTGTTTGAAATGTTTGATGCTTGAAATTTTGTTTTCATTGGAGTAATGTTAATTATTTTTTATATGTGTTATGAATATTTTAGGCATATGTGTAGGATATTTTAGTTTTGTATTTGTATATGGTGTTTTTTTCTTAATTTTATATATCTCATAAGATTTATGAGTGTATACCCTATGATGGCAAGATGCCCTGTTTGAACCCTAATGGCATAGATGACCAATGACCATATTGCTAATGTTGTGTTGGTGTAGATGTAGGATATGAAAGTGGAGCTTCCTATGAATCACTTCTAGTGGAAAATTGTGTCAAATTTTATGCAAAAATATTGATTGGTTATCACTCTTAAACTACACTTTGAGTTGCCTAATTTCAAGAAAATATCTTAATTGATGTTCAAAATAAAGTTAGATTCTAATATTTGTACTGATTTCCATAAATCTTTATCAGTTGTTGAATTGAAGTTGGATTTTGATCTCTATACTGATTTCCATAAATATTTATCATTTATTGAACTAAGACTATATCCTTGGGTTGATAGTTATTCCCAAATATATTAATTGTTTTATGCATAGGAGGTATATTTTGAGATCTGTGATTATTTACAAATATTTTGATTGGTGTTTATATCGACACTATGATTTTGGGTCTGTAGTTATTCCCAAATATATTAATTGTTGTATGCACTGGAGGTCCATTCTAAACTCTATAAACTAGTTGTCATCACTGTTGAGGTTGTGATGTAGGGGACTATTGATAAACAATTGTCTTAGAAGTCACAGAGATCATATGATGAGTAACCAATGGTTCCTTAAAATGAACATCATATGATAATTATATCATAGAGTGTGTTTTAGGGGAGTATGAAGAATGAGGGATGGATGCCCCTTGTGTGAACTTTATGATACTTCTACTAACATGTTGATTGATGCAAGCTCTGAGTGCATAGAAATGATCATCTGAATGTCCATTAATCCAATGAAAATGACAATAATTCTTATGTGAGAAATGGTTTAAATGGTGAGGTGTATGATGATTAGTTGAAGGAAGTGTAATTATCCCCTTATCTAGTAGTGTAAGTAAAATGTCATGAGTCCCAACCTTATCTAAAACTGTGTAATCCCTCTATGTATATTTTGTGTGCTACTCAGTGTAGTTTATTTTATATAGAGTGGCTCTTTACCCTTACTAATTATTTTTATTGGTTGTTTGATTTCCACTAGTTTTTGAGTTATAAGTGTAGTAAGATCTTGCACCAAATTTGATGATTGAGTTTCTAAAGGATCTAAAGCCAAGCATACCTTTGACTATTTAATAACTAATCACAACTATGCCTCTAATGAGATAGATGCATTGCATATATGTCTGAATGATTTATATGTTTGATATAGCAATATGCCCTTGAGAGGAGGAATTAAACCTCTAGCAAATATGTATTGCACTTCTAAATCCATTGGTTGATAAATTAACTGATGTAAACAATCTTTGAACTATAGAATGTACTCTGAGGTAGGATATGACTTTCCCTAATGTAATGAAGGTAACCTATCATGTGTGACTATAGGTCCCTTATTCTTTATATAATACCTGAGGAAGACTACCTCTAACTCCTCATATGTATGTAAAGATGCATTAGGGAGTGTATGGTGGAACAAGTCTAGTACTTTGTCCTTTAATGACTTTGAAAACACTTATAGTAGGATTAACTTATTTGTAATATGATCCATGGATTTCTCATAATCATGAAGATGTAAATATGGATCGTTGTGTCCGTCAAAGATAGGTAACACTAGTATTTGAAATTTATGTGGCACCTCATAGTTATAATTCTACATGGAATAGGATTATGATGGATAATATTTGCATCATCCTGAGATTTGTATGCTCATTCTCCAAAGTGAGATGATGTGCTTGGTTTTGAAAATGACCCACAACATGCATTAAATAAATTAACACTTGTGAAAGTATATTAGCATTATCTATGGGTTCATTTAATGCTTAAATTTTATTGTTTATTTTAGCCATTGGTATATAACATTGGAAATCTTGTTTAGGAAGGGTCAGTGTGATCTTAATAACCTTTAAGGTGTGATAACTTGGACCTAGTTAGAGGGAAATAAGTTATCACCCTTGTTTTGGTTTGTTTGAGAACTAGGTTATACTATAGTAAGGGGGTTTAAGGGGGATTCATTGGTATCCTTTGTATTGTTAGTTTGAATAGAAGGTAATTTTTTTATAATGAATGAAAATTATGCACATAATAATAATTGTGTGTGTGTATTTTAACTTGTGATCTATTGTTTGGTTTAGTAAGATAAATATGTGAAGTAAGGGAATAAGTAGAAGTGGTAGATTCTATGTCATCTTCATCATAATCAAAATAATCATCATTATCCCATTGTTCCTCAAAATCAGAATTTAATTCATTTGAAGATGTAAGAGTAGAAGAATTATCATTCACATGCTCATTAAGAGAAGGATAAGGATAAGATTTTAACTTTTCACTTGTACGCAATCTATCATCTTGTGTAAGTGTAATGCAAGGTATTTGTGCACTAGTCATTTTTGAAATACAAGAATTATTATCATTTTCTATTTGAGAATCAAGGGAATAAGGATTAACAATCATTTTTTCTTTTTGTACATTATGACATATAGGAGAAGAGTTAGAAATACATTCATTATCTATTTGAGGCAAGGAATCATTGCATTGAGCTTGAAATGTGAATGAAGGTGATAAAAGAATTGCATCTACCTTAGGTTGTGCATTGCTAAAAAGTGTAAACAATTTTGTATTTGAATTTTTGAAATGTAATTGAGAAGGGTAAATAAGATGAATTAGTTTTATCTACTTTCTTTGAACATGTAAAAGTGATTTTTCGTGTGGTGTATTTATATTGATTTATTTTGAACAATGAGGTAGCAAAAGTATTTGAAGAACAAGGATCACATTATAATAAAACACTACCAACAAGAGATTCCTTTGGCATTATGTTGTTAATTTGATTTTTAAGAATAAGAGGAAAGAGAATATGATTTATCTAATATATCCTCATGTTTATTTATATTACCATGTGAATAATATTCCTCACATCCATCATTTTAACAATAGTCATCATCATCATCATCATCATCATCATCATTATAAATGAAATCATTATCATGATCTAATGTACAGTCTTAAAAATTTGTCCATTCATTGTTATAATCATGAGAAAAATTCAAGTTTGCATCAAGTGGATGAGGGGTAGAAGACTTTTTAGATGTCATTTTAAACTTTCCAAAAGAATATAATGTAAAGAATGAATAATAAACACACAAGAGGTAGAATATAATCTAACATAAGTATGTGTGCAATGTGTGAATTTTTTGAACAAATATTGTAACAAAATAAGGTTGTTTTGGAAACCCTAGTTACCAATGTTTGTGTGTATAAAGACCTAGTATGTGGATCTAGGGTTTGAAGTGAGGGTTGTGTTGTAAGTATTTAAATTGAATTAAATAAATAAAACCCTAGTATTTAATGAATTAAATTAGTTAGGTTAATCCAAAAAATCATAAAAATAGAATTTTTTATTTAATGTTCAAATTTTAGAAGATAAACCCTAAGAAAAATTAGGGTTTTTGAAGCTATGTTTGAATTAAGATGGGTTCACCAATTTTTTTAACCATTTAGGGTTCTAATATGGAAATCTTAAGTTTAGTTAAAGGGCTAGGTCTTTAGTATATCTGGAATAAAATTAGAATTGATTGATTTTATGTATTTTTCTAAAAATAGTAAATATAGGGAGAAGATAGACTTATCTAGATATATACAAATTTTTTCTTAGATCTGAATACTAGAGATGACTGAGCAAGCAGAGAGGAATATTTCATCTATAGATTATTTTTTGAGATCTAGCTTAGAATAGTATCACCCCCTTTAGGAAAGTAGTACCATGTGGCACTAGTGTCTAAAATTGATGCTAGTGTCCCTCCTGTAGTGACTGTCTACAACTTTTGAAGGAGTTGCGAGAGTTATTAAAGGTCTTGTAGGTGATTTACTGTTACATGAGGGCTCATCTATGTCATTGTTTGGGATGATTATTCTCCAAAACCCTAATGAATACTTGCACACATGAAATAATGAAATAATCAAATGCAAAGGAAGGGAAAAAATTAGGTTGTAGGATGTTACAATCGCACAGAACAAAAACCTTGTTGTCCTAAACACTGCTTACATTAATCCCAATGATAGGGGTCTCATATTGTATGCAGTTATCCCTTAGGGAATGTGCACCATCAAATAACATGATATTCTAGGATGAATTTTTTCCTAAGCCTTTATTTGATCAAGCATACAAATGTCTAGGTATGAATGTTGAATAGTATACAGACTATTTGAGTTGTACTATTGATTGATCTTATATAAATAAGTGCCAAGATAGTAAGTTTTAGATGTAAAATGGTTTGTGAGGATATTTATATAAGAGTATCTTTGTTATAAATATAATACCTTATTTGTTAGATGACATGTTGTGAAAAAAATATAAAAAACATAAGATAAGGGTCAAAGAGGGGTTGGGACTCAAACACAGGTGAAAGGGCCTATCAAACAATGAAGGCAAAAGTGGACAGTAGAGCCATGTGGTGATATTGTCCTCAAAATGGTGATAAGGTCCAAGGGCTCATAATAGATCAAAAATCAAGGATGATAAGATAGGGGCCCTTGAGACTGGGAAAAGGTGATCAATGACAGTTGGGGGCATCAAAATAATGAGAAAAAGGCATAAGAAAGATCAACATACTCAAGGTGACCATGTGAACAAGGACTATAATCATCAATAAGACCCTTTGTGTGAAATAAAATTAAAATACATAGTACTTTTGGTTGCTTGACCAAATTAGGGTGTTTACAGGACATAATATTTTCACAAATAAAGATGATAGAACTAGTGCTTAACTAATAACACCCCCAAAGATCAAAAACTCACAAAAATTGGATAAGTGAACATGTAATTCTCACTGACAAGTAGCATTTAGAAAGGTTGAAAAGTGTTTGGTGACAGAAAATCCATTGACTTATCAAATAGTGGATTTGAATATCAAGTTTATTGTATACTAATTTGTGTTCAATAGACTATACATTGGTTATTTATGTGTATTTATTAGGTTTAATTTTACTTGATATTGTAAAATTATCAAGATATCAATGATCAAATTTAGCCCTCCCCATAGGGATGCCTTTGTTACATAACTTTAGACAATTATCACACATTTTTAGACAAGTATTTAGTAAATAATAAACATTAAACACTAAACATGATATTATGTTCCATTAAGTAAAAAAGGCCATATTTATAAATTAAACCCACCAACCCAAAGCACATCCATTATTTTACATGGTAAAAAACTTTACATATGCTAAAAATTCATTAAAAATATTCATACATCTTGTACTAACATTTGAATGGGTTACCTGAATAATCAACTGGTGGTAAATTATTGTTGTCCCATCACCAATGAAGTCACCAACCTAGAAATCCACTACACAAATATCTCAAAACATATCAGTAAAAATCCAAATGAGTAGCAAATCAAACTAAATTATTATACAGATGGTATTAATGTGGTCATCCCAGGTGTGGTCCTTATTATAGATGATGGCATCTCCCAAGCTTTGAGCAGGGATTATGCATGTTCATGTTATGGGAATTGTTACTAGATGGATGAGGAAAATAATGAACCCAATGGGAAGGGGTGCCATAAGCTATAATATTATCACAAGGGTTAGGGTTAAGGTGAATAGTAATAAATAAATAAAATTAATGATAGTACTGATAGGAACATGAGAATCCCTAATGCTTCACTTAGCATTGGTGGAAGTAAAGATAGTGTAAACAAGAACTAAGTTTCCCATAATCTCGGCACCTAGACTATCTCCTTTGGTGTATTCATGAGCCACTAAGTTAGCTCTACCCCTTATCATTTTGTAGGAGTGCCTCTAGAATCCCTTCACTACCTCTTTTGCATAGATGGATCCCAATCATTGGTATATCATGTAGAACATCTCTCATCAAAGAAATAGATTTCTCACTAGTAATAACCCAAACGTCATAGCCACATTGATGTGCTCACTTACCCACATATAGACAAACACAACACTCAAAAAAATATAAAAATCCCTAATTTAATCATCCATGTAAGAAAAAGGATACCTTAAATTCTAATCATATAGTATATGAATGTAAGCAAAAGGATACCTTAAATTCTAAGCATGTAGTGTATGAGAGCAAAGATCATTCCTCCAAATGCCCAGGCAATGGCTTGTATTCCAATAGTACTAAAAATGTCATTTGATATTTTCACACCCATGATAGTGAGGATGGTGATGTAGAGAAACAAAATGTTTTCCATGTGTAATGTCTATTATGTAATTTTCAAGATGCATAATTTTAACACTATGAAGGCCATCAAAATGAAGGATACACTCATCAGTCATAATTTCAAAGAAAAAACAACCAATCAGTTACCATTGTTGCCTCTTTTCAAATCCCAAAACACATCTTCACTTGCATCTATTTGAACTGAAGATTTTGGTCAAATAAATTTGGTAGAAAATTGAATTTAGAAGTAGATATGGTGGCAAGGTTTGTTAGGTTATTGGCATATAATCATAACAACAATCCTCCAACCTCTACATATTTTGATGGCGCAATAGTTACCAAATTGTAGACTCTAATAAACACAACCAATGGCATCAAGACATGGCCATCTTTATTGTAAGCTGACCCATAACACAAGGGATAATTTTTGGTAAGCCTTTTCAATAGATAAACATTAGTCTATTTTGTGCATTGAATTTAGAAGCAGATTTAGTTTTGATGTTTGTTAGGTTGTTGCCATATAAGCATAACAACAATCCTCCAACCTCTGTATATTCTGATGATGCAATAGTTACCAAATTATAGACTCTGATAAACATAACCAATGGCATCATGACATGGCCATATTTGTTTCAAGCTGACCCATAACATGAGGAATAATTTATGGTAAGCCTTTCTAATCAACAAAGATTAGTCCGGTTTGTGTTGGCATGCATCTTTAACCGTATTATGTTAATTTGAATTTAATGATCACTACACCAAAGTAGTAACCAGCAATGGGATGAGATTGATAGCGTTAATTATTTAACATTATTTATCAAAATGTGCCATGGTTGTTAGATGTATGCCCAAAATTATGAAATGAAAAACATTTTTTTAATTCTAACTCATGTCTACCCATTTTTTTTATCCATACACTCTGACAGTGTATCTATTTCCATGCACTATGCATGACATCTTCACTTTGCCCCTTAATAACATGCCCACAGTCTCTACCAATGAAAAGATAGATAAATATAATTTTTCATATTTTTTTCTTAACAAATGTACAAATTGACTATTGAAAAATTACAAATATTCCAATGCACAAACAATAATGGATTTTGATTGGTGAAAAAAGGAGAGTTTAATCAAGAGTTAAAGCAAATTGATTGCTTTAATATACCCTTCGGGACTAATAAATTGGAATGTTTGTATATATTATATCACTTTGTATTATATCACATGTATTATATTATATCAGTTTGTGGCATAATCTTAGGGACTCAAGGTCTTTAGGAGTTTCGTTGCTCTACATTGGCTTCTCCAATGTCTAACCTCTGAGATCATGCTATGTGGCAGAGTATAGGAACTTGACATGGTCTGGAGTTTGGCTCCTCTATATTGGCATCCTAGACCCTTGACCTCCTGGGATTGTGTCACATGGCATGATCACAGAGGTTGAAATCCTTCATGCCTTGGCCAATTTTGTTGTGGATTGCTCTTGTTGTTGGTATTGATAGATGCACTACATTTGGAGCTTTCGAGTTCAACCTTGGCTCTATCTATAAAAAGTAAGGACCTCAGGAGTTTGGAGTTCAAATAACCCAATGCAAAAAAATCAAACTTTTAAGATCCTTGAGTCCTGCTAACTATTGTAATCACTTTTGTCTTTGTGGTCTTGAGCTCTCGAGAACTCACCACGTGGTGGCTTCTCAGTCCCCTAGAGTCATGGGACTATTAGCCCATTCCCAAGTCACCTTAGTCCTCATGGCCCTGGACTTCTGTGAAGTCACCACGTGGCATCTTCTTGACTCCTCAGGGCTACATGCCTATTAAACCATTAGACTGAGTTTCCATGGTCCTATCTTCTCCAGAGGTCGGCATTTGACAACTTCTCGGACCTTTGAGGCCACGTGACTATTAGACCATTAAACTTTGTTCAATTCCTAATTGGGCCAGGTTACTGGGATCATGTTGTGTCACACAATCTCATAGACTTGAAATCTTCAGGAGTTTGACTCATTTGTATTGGCCTCCCTAACTTCCAACCTACCAAACCCACTTCACAAATAAACACTTTGATAACTAACATCAAATACCAAAACCACTTCACGAAACTTATTTATTTCTTAATCCTAAAGAATCGTGTGATATTTAAAAATATATAATATCAATCTAATAATTTTTTTTAGGTAAAAATTAAAGATATATACTCATATTATTAATCGAAAACCTTTTCAATAAATTAAAATAAAATTGCCGTTTCATTCAATACATTCTTCACAACATTTTCCCAGTATTTTATGGTCATTGACAGGCCGACAATTAGGACTTATCAAGTCGAACTCATGGAGCAGCCGCTTGAATTTAGGCGGCGCGAGAAAGGGGTTTTTTTTTTATTTTGATTTTGTTTTATCATGAGTTTCCAAATAGATTCGTATACATTTTCTTCCATGCACATCAAATTTTAGTTTGTCTACCTTTTCCAAAATTTTCATAGTTCGGCGATTGCTGGAATATAAATAGTTTTCCAAACACGTGAAAATCAATAATCTATTAACTTTAATTAATTAACAACAATAAATATGTTCATTTCAGTTGTGTTTTTAAGTTAATTAATTTTGTTTTTATTTTTATTTTTTAAAGTAATTTAAAAAATGTAATGAGGATATATTATGTTTGAAATATTTTTGGGCAACTAAATTTTATAAAACATTTATAATATTTTGTAGTTTTTGTGACAGAGGTATTTATTGTAATCACTTATTCATATTAATTTTTATTGAAAATTATGTGAAATAAATATTTTTAAACATTCTAATATATATAATGAAAAAGTTAATTTTTTTATTTTTTTATTGGTTAGAAAATAAGGGTAAGATAATTTATCTTAAGAAATTCAAAAATATATCATTAAAATATTAGGGAAAATTAAATGTCTTGTCCATTAAAACAAAGTCTCCATCAATTTTTTATTTTTATTTTTCATTATTCTTCTATTATTTAATTATGTTCTCCATTAATTTTATGTAAGTGGCTATGCCAGTGCTTTCAGTGACCTTATTCCACTTACCTACATTGTACGGTTCTTGATATAGGAGCCTAGTGTTATTGCTCGCATGGGGAATGAGGAGGAGCAAGATGAGATTCCTGCCCCAAAGGTGCTAGACTAATTGGGATTGTGGCCCTTTAAGCTCCAAGATTAAGAAGACCTAGTGCTCATCAATGACACCTCATTTGCCACTGCTCTCATTTTCATTGTCATCTATGACACCATTGTCTTGCTCCTCCTAGTCGAAACTTTGTGTGGAATGTTGTGCAAAGTGATATTTGGTAGAAAGGATTTTGTTCACCCATTGATCCATAAGATGATGCTACAGTTGGGGCAAATGAAACTGACAACACTACTCGAGTGGTTGCTCCCTCAATACTTTCCAAAAGATTTTGCGAGAGTACTACAACATCAATAAGCTTAAAAATCTGAAACAAGACCACTATGCTCTAACATTGTTCCTATAGTGGCTTAATCCTCTAGTGCAGACAATCAGAGAAACACCACCACCACAATGGAGATGAAGATCAATCTCGCCAACAACAATTCCATCATCAACCACAACAATGATAGGTCATCCACTCATTGTTTACCATGTATTTCATCCATAAATTTCATTAAATTTATCCTTCGTAATTATATACATGTCATAATAATAGCACACTCCATGGGGCTAATTTCCAAGGCAATGTCATTGAATTTTACATGGACTACATGTGAATTACAGTTGTCAAGGTAGGGAAACTCTTGTTCACTCAATTTACGGAGCTCGTGATCAAATACTATAGTAACAGCCTCTCAAGGAACCTCTCGCTTGATCCAGATTTGAGTGTAAATTATAATATTAAGGGACTCAACATCGCCATGGCCACCTGCAACTCAAAGCTCCATTACATGGCGAAATCGATAGATGATATAACTATAATATCAACTCTTAGGGCAATATGATGCCCTTGACGCTTAGGGCTCTTCCTTTTTTTATAGACATTTGATCAGAATGCTTCTTTGTTGTAATGCCAATGATGAATTTCCATCGTGGAGTGATAAGTTTAAGAGATTCATGCGGTGAGGAGGAGAATGGTCTAATTCCTTCGTAAATAAGGGAACCACCTTTCGGAGTCAGAAATGGAAAAACTTGTTCAATAGGTTGAAAAAGACTAGTAATATAGGCATTCACAACAACAATCAGAGTAACTCTGGGCAGTTTTAATATGATCCTTTCAACTATAAGCTTAACTTTGATAATAAATCTATAAATAAAAACGAGTATTTATTGCACAAATTTTCTACAAAATTTACTTGCCCCATTACCAAACCTAAAAAAAACAAAACACCCCTTAATTTAACCCAATGTAAAAGAAGAGAGATTGATCAATAATATACAAAAAGCATAAACAAGTTTACCCGAATAAAAATACCATTGAAATCGGGTTTGTTTGAACAATAATCATAATTACATTATATTATTTTTATGTTGCCCACGGTAAGTGTTAAGGTCACCCGCATGAGGGTTTGAATTCAGAGCTTCTACAACATTTCGTTTATAGATTCAAGAATTTATATTCTGATATCCTGTTGCGCCCGTATCAAGGCACTTGCATTATTAATTGAAAACCTTTTCAATAAATTAAAAAAAATCCCCGTTTCATTCCATACATTCTTGACAACATTTTCCCAGTATTTTATGGTCATTTGACAGCCACGACAATTACTGCTCATCTTACGCAAGGGCCTACGACAGCAAATCAAGTACGGTTCTTCCGGGGCCGCCGCCTCTCGCCACTGGGGTGATCCCTGCACCTCTGTGTTTTGACCGCCGACACAGTTTTGCTATATACATTCCCTGTTTTCTTACATCAGAACAACAGTCCAATAATACATTGTTGTTTGGCCTTCCGTTAACATGGAGGAAGTGAAAGTGCTGAACACGTGGGCGAGTCCCTTTGGCATGCGCGTCTTGATTGGATTGGAAGAGAAAGGTGTGAAATATGATCACCGAGAAGAAGACGTACTTGCCGACAAGAGTGAACTGCTGTTGCAAATGAATCCAGTCTACACGAAGATACCTGTGCTCATTCACAACGGCAAGCCCATCTGCGAGTCTCTTATAATTCTTCAGTACATAGATGAGGTCTGGCCTTCCAAGCCATTCTGCCCTCCAAGCCATATGACCGTGCGCTTTCCCGATTCTGGGCCGATTTCGTAGGCAAGAAGGTAACCCCAAGTTATCCTGTCTCCTCAGAATATGGTAGCATTTAAAAGATGCGATGCATTTTTATGTTAGCTATCATTTTTAAGAGTTTTTCCAAATCTCCGGAGTCTACTAATGCTTTTTGTTTGCAGATCTATGATTCAGGATCTCGTATAACAAGATCAAAAGGAGAGGCTCAGGAGGAGGCTAAGCGTGACTTGTTGGAAACCCTCGAATATTTAGAAGGGGCGTTAAAGATGATTTCAGCAGGAGGGCCTTATTTCGGTGGAGAGGAATTCGGGTTTCTGGATATTGCCATCATTACCTTTGCGTCCCGGTTCCATGCTTATGAAACTATTGGGAATTTCAAGCTACAATTGCAGACTCGATTCCCGTTCCTCCATGCCTGGGTTAAGAAATGTATGGAGAGGGAGAGCGTGAAGAAAATTCTTCCGACTCCCGAGAGGGTTTTGGAGTTTTGCGTCCAAGTCAGGAACAAATTTCTGGTTGATTAAAATGACTCTTGTTATTAGTTTCCAAGGGATAAATAAATGGATTCAATTCAGTTTAACTCTCAATTAAATTTTATTTTCTAGACCATTAATTTTTTCTTTTATGCATTCAAATATTTGTAGTTTTCCAATAATTAACTTGTGCATTTTTTAACTGAAAATATGAAAAAAAAAAAATTGTGTTGTGATTGGTTAAAATTGTTAACATGTTATTCAAGGAAAACTGTTGACATCATGTGTAGTTGACGATAAATAGTTAGAAATAGAAACAACGCTGACAGGGACTGATATCATCAACAACAACAATAGTAACAAATTTAAATTCTATTGTTGGAAAATTTGATTGTGTGAAGAAATGCGACATTATTTTAGTAAATTATTTATTGAGAATATATACATAGTAAATCCTCTGACTAAATGGGCAGTCTTATCTAGTTTTACTTATGCAGCGTATTTTATTTAGTGTTAATGCCCCTGAGAATACATTCGTAATCAAACCCTGCCCAAACGCAAGAAAGAAATGCATATTAATCAAATTAGTACCCCAATTTTAAATAATGGGGAGTACCAAACAAGGAGATTAGCTAATCACTTACTGCTGATACTCGATTGTAACTTTGCTAGCATCAGGAATGACAATAGTAGAAAATGCATTTACAGATAAATCGAAAGTGTCTTGACATCCAGCAGGATAATAATCAACAATTTTGACGACTATGGAGCCACTCTTGTAGGCATTAGAATGCCTTGATTCATTGTGCCGATGCAGGGGATTTTATAATTTATTCCATAAGCTGCTCTGTTGTTCTAGATTGCATTGCTTGTTGTCATAAACAGATTGCATGATGGAAATTACGACGGGTTGTTACCATAACATGATGACGATGCCACCATTATTATGGCTTCAAGCAACAAAAAGAGCAATTGGAGATAAAATATAGTATGCACACATAAAGTATGAGGAGGAGATCCAGATGAGCAAGATCAACAGTACCTAGTTTGTAGATTAATATATATGGCACCCACATAGGATTGGAGAGAGAGAGAGAGAGAGAGAGAGAGAGAGAGAGAGAGAGAGAGAGAGAGAGAGAGAGAGAGAGAGAGAGAGATTCTTCTTGACACTTTTTATAAGAGCCTATGATCTAGAAATGATGGATGATCATAGGCTTATACTATAGTCTTTCTTGGTTTATTTGATGTAGGTGGGGTTCTCTTCTCCCACGCAGTTTGCAATGATAGAGGATCTTAGCCTCACTCTATTTCAAGTTTTGCTAATACTCTCTCGAATGTTTTTTTAAGGTTGGTCTTCTGTAATTTTAAGTAAAATTGCTTTTTATTCTGAATTGCTGATAAATGAAGTATTGGTTGAAATACTTCTTATATGTTATATGAAGTCTTATTCCCTTTTTGTCATTTTTGTTCATTTGAAATTTCAATATGGGATCAAATTATCATGGTGATGGGCTAGGAAGACCCCAAAACTTTGTAAATAGAAATATAATAGTAGTGTTGGCCTTGATTTACTTTTATAGTGACAACATTTACCCTTTTGACAAATCCTTAATATTGTAAGTCTTTTAGAATCAACTGATCAGGAACTATTTGGTCCTAAAATTTTGGGTCTCTCTACAAGACTTCTAATATTTTTGTGGAATCTTTATGTTTCCACTTTTTCATTCATCCAATTCTTCCCAGTCATGTAGGCTGCTTTCTTTTAGCTTCACACACTTTGTGAGTCATAGATTTGATTTTTAGCCTCCTCTTGTGGCTAAATCAAGCTTAAACTATATGACATCTATTTTATCCTAGAACCCTATGGCTAGCTGATACAAAGTTGTTAAGATCTGAATATACTATGAATTTAATAAATATGATTCTAAATTCATCTCCTATATGTTCTTATACAATATTATACTTTTGGATCCCTGTTGACCATAGGCACCATGATTGGTGCAATAACCAGTGGTTGAATTATAGATTGCATGGGTATAACAAGGGTAAGTGCTTTACTTCCTCATACAAGTCTCATGCTTCACTATCATTTACTAAAAATCAAACATGGTGGGATGTACTTTAGGACTAGATAATGATCAAAGTATGGTAAAAAAGTTGGAATTGAAAAAAAATCCATCAGTATTCTATGACCTCAGTCCAATAAGTTAAAATGCTACTGATTTGACAATATAGGCATTGTGAGTACCTTCAGCCTCTTAAATCATTGGATGGATTATCATAACATTTTCAAAGGTTTGGTGGACCCTTTTTTCAACCCTTTTGATATTTCAATATGTGCATCACATATAGATCTTTCACAAATTTCAATATGTGCATCACATAGAGATCTTTCTGTAATAGTTACAAATAGATCTCAAGTTTTTTTATATGTAGATTATGGCTATGCCCTGAAAGAGCAGGGGATAATGAAAATGTGGGCCTTCATTTTGGAATACTCATAGTTAATGGCTCAAAACTTGCTCAAGTAAGGACAACATCCCTTTTAACTCCATGACATGTAACTCCAAGGTCAAGAATCCGCTTGCATTCATGAAGATAAAATCCAAAAAAGGATAGTCCCAAGGTAAACAAATTCAAATTATTATTGTAAATGTTTTTGGTTTGAATCTATCGTTTGCTTCCATGTTAATTTTTTTTCTATGATTAACATTGGCATTTGGCATTATTATTGTTGTGCTTAACATTACTCCCATCCACTCGTTCATACTTCTCCCTCCAAGTGAGGAAATAGGTAAATATATATGTGGATAAATAGACTCATCACTCTATCACCATTGTTGAGCTCCAATTTTATAAGGTAGCATAGAATTATAGAACCGTATGATACTTTTAATATTGGTATGTATATATTATGTGGATATTTAAAAAAAATTAATGGGTATTTTTTTTCATTTTTTAAGTTTAATGTTTTATATATTTTTTCTCTTTCTTACCATTTTATCATTATTCAAGCTCTTCTTTAAATAAAATGTCTCCTCATATAGTTCATTTCAACTTTATATGAAAAAATATACAATTTCATTTTGTACTATCATCCTCATTAAAAATATATGATTATTATTTCATTTTATACTATGATCATCATTAAAAATATATGATTATTGTTGTTTATTATTGTGTTGTATAAAAAATGAGATGGAGGGAAACAATCATGTATTTCAAATGATACAATGCATATCATACTTCAAAATTGGGTTTAGCTTAGTTGTTGAATTTATATGATTTATATACATTATAAAGAGGTATGCAGTTTGCAAGTTGCCTATATTTTTGATTCATTATTTTCTCTTGTTAAGAGTGGAAGATATATCATGAGCATTGATTTGATTATGATATAGTTCCATGTTCGATAAGGTTTGAATATGTATTACAATGCATAGCAACAAAACATGTAATTAAATACTTGAACATTTTTTCTCTTCTACTCTACATTAGATTCTCCAACCTCTGGCCTCTAAGATTGTACCATGTGGCATGATCTCAAGGATTCATGAATCTAGATAGTTTGACTCTTCCATGGGCTCTCTAACCTATAAGCTCTCAAGATCATGCCACATGACATGATTTTAGAGGTAAAAGGTTGAAGATACAAATGCATATCATCAAAACTCTTGAGGACATTGAACTTTAAGATCATGCCATGTGGCATGATCTTTATAACCTAGTGTAGTGAGGAATTCAACAAAGTTTAATGGTCTAATAGTCATGTGGCCCCAAGGGCCTAGGTAAATTCTTGGGAGACTTGGACCATAGAGACTCAATCTACCATGGCCCTGAGGGCCCTAGAAGATGCCACCTAGTGACTTTTCAGGAGCTCAGGACTACAGAGTCTCAAGAGATTGTAAAAGTAGATAATATTCCTGTGATCCTAGGGGCTTGAGAAGTCACCACATGGTGACTTCCTAGGATCCCAAGACCATGAAGGAAAAACTAATTACAATGGTTAGCTCAAAGGCCTAGAAATTACAATTCTAAACATGTCATTTATGTGGTTGCAAGGAATAGGTTAATATTAGTTGAAAAAGCACATACATATTGATTTGTAAAAAGTATTAATTCATTTTCAATAGAAACATGTAATTGGGTACTTGAATATATTTTTCTCTTATACTTTACATTGGATTCACCACCTCTAACCTCTAAGATCATACCACATGGCATGATCTCGAGGTTTTAATTCTCAAGAGTTTGACCCTTCCACATTGGGCTCTCTGACATGCAATCTCTCGAGATTGTTCCATGTGGCATGATCATAGAGGTTAGAGGTCAGAGAGACCAACATAGATTAGCCAAACTCCTAAAGACACTAACTTCTGAGATCATGCCACATGGCATGATCCTAGTAATTTGATGTAATGATAAATTCAACAAAGTTTAATTATCTAATAGTCTCGTGTCCCTAAGGGCCTATCACCACATAGTGAGTTCTCATGAGCCTAGAACCATATAGACTCAATATAAAGGTCTAATAACTTCTCATAGCCCCAAAGGGCCCAAAATATGCCACCTAGAGATTTCTTGAGAACCCAAGACTACTGAGACTTAGGAGCTTTTGGAATGGGTTAATAGTCTTGTGATCCCATAGAACAAGAAACTGTCACGTGGTGCCTTCTTGAGAGCTTGAGACCATAGATTAAAAATCAAATAAAATAATTATCTCAAAGACCTAACAATTATAATTTTGAACGTGTCATTTATGTGATTGAAAGGAATAGGTTAATATTAATTGAAGAACTACATGCATAATGATTTGTAATAAGTATTACTTCATTTTTAATAGAAAAATGTAATTGGGTATTTGAATTTTTGTTTTCCTTCTATGTTTATTGATAATATATTTTTTGAATTAGTATCGATGCCTTTATTTTCTTTAAAATGTTATTTATTCATCAAATAATATTCACGTGTTTTTTGTTCCCTATGTAAACTAAACATCTAAAAGTTTAATCCATTTTTACATCAATAAAATATATGTTAAATTTATATCAAATAAATATATCATTATATAATAACAAAATCATCATAAAAAATATTAGAAATGTAATTAAATAAAAATTACATTCAATAATATGTAAAGAAACAAACAAAATATTGATAATATTAGAATTTTTAAAAATATCTCAAAATCAATGTAAAATGAAATATAAAATTTAATATATTATCATACTGTAATCAACCAAAAAATAAATGTTTTTCATGTTCATTACCCAAAATCAATCAGGGCAATTATCTATACATTTTTTTGACATCCAAAGATCAAAATGGTATTTTATGGTATAATTCAATTCTAAATTATATATGAAAAGAAATAAAATAAAATAAAGTCCTTGCTAGATATTATAATCTTAATAATTTGGCACATAATATGTAGTTTTTAAAATAAATATGTATATGATCAAATTAATTATTAAAAAAATAAGTGAAATGAATCATTCTAACTTATATGGAGATTTTGTTACAATATCCATAATTGAATTTATCACTACATCAATGGAAATTAATATCTTTAATTCCCTAGTTATATCACATACAACCAATGGAGGATAATAATTGTAATCATACTCAACAACATCCACACCAAATTTAGATCAATTCCAAAATAACCGTATAAACCATGAACAAAATCATATATTTGATATTGAATAATGTGAACAAAATTATCTCATCCAAAATATAAAATATAAAATGATAATAAATTATTAATAAGAATAAATTCAAGTATTATGAAAATTATTGTAATCTTTATAATAATTTTAATTTGACTGATTAAAATTATTTTATAAATATTATGAGCTTGAAAAATAGAATAATTATTAATAAAATTAGTGCTCATAATTAATATAGTAAAATTTATTATATTAGTTTAACTTAAAAACTCACATTCTAATTTATAAAAATTAAAACAACTTGGATGCTTTCATTTCAGCCAAGCTCAAATAAAAAATAATATTATAACTTCAAAAGTGAATATTATAACTTCAAAATTGAATAATTATTTAATATGGAGAATATTTCTTAGAAGTTTATGATTAATTATTTTTTTATTTTAATAATTATCAAAATAACCATGTAAACCATAAACAAAAGTATATACTTGATATTGAATAATGTGAATAAAATTTTCTCATTCTTTAAAAATTAAAAATTAAAAAATGAAATGAAGATAAATTATTAATAAGAATAGATTGAAGTATTATGAAAATTTTATTAATCTTAATTTGACTAACTAAATTTATTTTTTATTTAAATATTAGAAACTTGAAAAATATAAAATATTAGTAAAATGAATATGAGTGCTCATATTAACATAGTAAAATTTATTATATTATTCTAATCTAAAAAGTCATATTCTAATTTATTTAAAAAAAATGAATACTTTCACTTTGACAAAATACAATAATTTTAACCCTAAAATTAAAATGTAAGAAATTAAAAATAAAACTACAATCTAATCTCAACCCAAAATATTTAAAGAAAAGAAACATTGTATCGTTTTAATGTATAAATCCTCTGCTAAATTTAGTGACACTACTACTAATATAAAAATTCAATATGTTCTATTTAACTTATTTATTTGAAGGTATCTAATCATTTTTGTGAGCTTACTCTATAATTTTTTTGTTCATGACCTTGTATAATAAGCCTATAAGCTTACAAAATTTAGAAATAAAATGTTAAGGCAATTACATTATGTGAGGTAAGCGTCTATCAAAAATGTATCGAAGAAAAAAATTATTTGTGGTTTATAATTGAAATGTTTTTAATTTTTATTCATGGATTATATTTGAAACAAGTTTTATGCAAGGTTTAATGTTTGATTTTGTTTTATATATGGTCTGTGTAATGATGACGGTAATACCTATTTATAATCATTTGTGAATCACTTCCTGATAGAATTAGATTTCATGCTTAAGGTTCAAATTTCAATGATTATATTTTATTCATGTCTAACATTCCATAGGTAAAGAATGTTAGTTTTTTGTCTCCATACTTTTGTTGAGGTAGTGGCAACACACTTGAATGCTTTTGTTGTCGCATTATAAATGAATTCCTAGGATGTATACCTGTGATTAACATTTAAGTGTAAATGAATAATACTTAGTTCTTGTGAAATGTTCTAACCAATACAAGCTTAAACTAAAATAACTTGTCATAAAAAGATTCAACTAGTTTACTTACAGTGGTTCATGAGCATTCATCAAGTTTAATAAATTTTGATGTGTTTTTAGCCATATTTTTAACTATGTCCAAAAATCATAAGATATTTATGTAAACCAAATGGACATGAATTTTCTAACGCTATTCATGTTGGAAATCATATTATCTAGTAGGTATACATAATGACTAACTATTAGCATAATTAGAATTTTAAGCATTTGAAAATATAGAGGATCAGTTCTAATAAAGTTCTATAGCATCTACAAGGAAATCAATCAATAATCACATGGATCATTTGCCTTAATCTTACAATCAGAGATGTATTTAAACCATATGCCAATACAATACGTATTAAAAAGAAATAAAATAAAAATATTTCTATAAATTTATTAAATCATTCAATATTGTGTCTCTGAGCATATCACAAAACACAGATCAAATAATGAAGTTAATCCAATACTATGATATGAATCAATACTAATACCAATACTATATATGAACATAGAACAATAACATATGTGATATAATCTATAATAGTTAGATAAAGAAAGATTAAGAAATAAAAACATGCACATTAATTATAATAAAAAATTAAGATATTAATAAATGACATTTGCTTGGAAAGAAAACATGTTAGCGAAATTTCATAGCTAATAGATATAGATTATGTTTGAGTTATATGTTTACAAAACATTTTGATTAAAATGTATGATAGTACCTTTTGTTAAAAATTATCAATCACCATCTAAAGACTAAAACAACTAAATTTAATACAAGTTTAGTTTAGCAGAACGTGCATATATCAGTAGTAGATGAGATCTTCAAGTTCTAATAGCTTAGCAAAGCATTATAAAATTCTAGACAAAAAAAAAAAGTCTTATGCAACAAATTATATATATAAGCATTGTCTTTGTAAATATCATTTAGGATTTTTCCCCTACTCATGTTATGTAACATCCCGCCTAGTTGTACTAAGAAAATGCAGTAATTTTTTTTAAAACTAAATATTGAACATTCAATCAACCACAGTTGCTAGAATACTTTAGTTAGTCATATAATCAGTAACTTCAAGTAATAAAAGTTTCAACATTCCAATACTACAAGCAATAAAATAAAATGTAAGATACAAAAAATTTACTGTCTCACTAGGGACATAAGCATAATCTAAATTTCCACTAATCACTAGTACTAATTCAACCAATCACATAGATTGTTATGCAATCAAGTTTACCCTAACCTAGCCTAAGGATCTAGACCCAATGCCTTCACCAAAATATTGGGTATAGCCTACATATTCGCTCCTCAGAATCAAGGTCTAATGTAGTTCTCCTTTCAAATGTGATGGTCTCCTCTATGAGACATCACCACCGAAGGGGTTGACACTCTAAGACAAATAGGGAATAAACTACTCATGACACAGATGAGCTTCTAAATCTTTGGTCTATAATCCCATAGCTAAATGACATAGTCTAGAATAGCATCTTGCTACAGGCTTGTGTGCTTACCCAAGCACTCTCACATAAAAAACTAGATATAAGCAATGATGAAGGAATCCACATTCCTAGTTCCATATAAAATCACATGCTAGACATAGAAGTAAGATAAGTATACAAAAAAAATTAAGGCATACAATACATAATAATCAAACCTATCATTCATTTGTACTCTCAAGATTGTATGCATTTTTACATGTTGTCCTGTTAACTGCTATGAATATATTACTCAAGTAATAACCAAAATAATTGTTATAAAAATCAATTTAGGTGAGAGTCCAAACATATATATACAATATGTACCACCTGAGTATATACATCTAAGCTAAAGTATCCTATGATATCCCATACTATCATAGTTCATGATCACTCTACCCAAACATTAAAAACCATAACATAAATATTTATTTAGGTATGGGTCAAGACGTAATGAATACAATATGTACCATCTG
>JARHVA010003114.1:1827500-1880000 GCA_037957365.1 Torreya grandis | reverse complement strand
ACATACAGATATGTTATGTATGACCTGAGTATATACATTTAAGCTGAAGTATCCTATGATATCCCATACTATCATAGTTCATGATCACTCTACCCAAACATTAATAACCATAACATATTTATTTATTTAGGTATGGGTCAAGACATAATGAATATAGTATGTACCATCTGGGTAATTTTCATATTATAAAACTCTATGACATCCCATATTGTCATAGGTCTTTGTGTTTAAGTATTAAACTCAACACCAACAATAATCTTACACCCATGCATAATAATAAAACAAGTCAAGATTATACTATCTGAATATAAATTCAATAATAATCTGAAGAGAACATAATCTCCTAGGCACAACTCACGATACACTATGTTATTCTATAAATGTCTAGTCACACAGTTAACTTTCTCATGAAATATGTTGCATACAAGTTTTCATCCCTACAAGATATGACAAACTTGATCCTGTCGACAATTTTGCATAACAATATTGTGCTACATAAAGGATATTTTATTTCATTATTATTTATAATAGATGTCATACTAAGGAATACCTATCAAGGTTAGTTTCCAATGCTTGTGCTCATTTCTTGAGCTACCATACATATATGTGATGTCACCTACATACACATAATTAGGTCTAGATGTAGTTCTACCAAAAAATACTAAAGGTATAAATGTTTACTCAAAAAAAATTCATACAAATTCATACAAGGAGAAGGTATAAATGCATTCCTTAATTATAGAGAGAAGACTCAATGGTCTTTACAACCCTATCACCTACATCAAATATGTAGCATCTAGGACTATTTATGTCCAACAACATTCTTCTATCCTCATATACTACCACGCTTATGGCTAATCACATATAGATGGGTTTATCTATCCATAGATTAAATATACTTTTACTCTTACAACTATACAACTCAAGAGTCCTTACTTAATTACACCATTTAGATATATGAATCAACTAACTTTAACATCATGTATGAAATATCAAATATCAATAAGTATTACTCGACTGTATCAACTGAGTATGATCAAAATCAGTCTATAATGGATAATTAAATTAGATTCTAACATCCTTCATGATAACCAAGTGAAACAATTGAAAAGAAACTCTTATGTTATTCTCAATGAGTTAGTTAACTCATACCTAAGTTATACCATGGCCTTTCATTTAAAATAACTTAATTCTATTATAATGAGGTTGTCTTTATATGGTTATAGTTATGGCTCCTCGGCTATCTTAAACTAATTTAAATGTCATTCCATCTATAGGCATAAGACCCAATACAATTACATATGTAACATTTTCATAAGGCTAATTCCTCATCTTATAAAATTAGTATAAATAGCTATTGTCAATGATCGTGTCAATCTAGGAAGAACAATGTGTTATATCAATTAAGACTTGGTTAATTTCTAATACATGTATTACATTTGAATAATTATTTTAATACAATTTTAGGCTAATACCTAATCAATTAAATTTTATATAATAATAGCTAATGTCCAAGTACTAATACAGCTCTTTGTATCCATAAGCATGTTTAGCTATACTAGTTGAGCATAGAATGTTTTGTGGTGTTTAGTCAACCCTAAGTATTACAAGACCAAATTATCTACTCTTGTCGATGAAAAACTAACTCCATGATGTTAAATCAACCATATCATCATGGTTCTACCTTAAGTATATTACCCCCACATCCACACTAACACATAATGTCTTTAACACACATTAGTATACTTTCATCGGTCTAAACAAAACCATATAAACCATAAGATCACAATACATCTCACCATTAATAAGTAATTTTACCATGTCATAACTCCATAAGGGTTTACCGTCTATTAAAGAGGTTCAATTTAGCTAGTGATCATTTTTCTCATCTCAATGAACCCATTCATATACCTTAATGAAGATACATTAAGTGTGAACATCATTTGACCCAAGTAAGAAAATTTACTCATATCCTTCATGTCCATGATGTTATCAGAATTTTTTATCCTATAATAGTGGGGTAAAATATTATGTGAATTCTCTTAATATTCTATGTGTGCTCATATCAATGTGGCCAATTATCATAATACATTGTCAACTAGAATTTAAACATAGACCCATAAGGGTGAAATGTGGGAAAATATAATTACATAAGTTATCATTTTCAAAGATTTATCTTTATTTATTAAATACACAACAACATAAAGATATAAATAGCAGAGAAGAATGTATTCATGCATAAATATATCTAAATTTATTTTTAGGCTACCCAAAACCCATTGATTTAAATAAAAAGATAGCTCATTAATATCTTAGCACACCATTTAATGATACAAATTGCATTCCAGTTTGGAGCATGGGGTTTCAAGGTTTAGCATGACATTTCTACTAGTCTTAGCATCATAATTTCTATATAAATTAATGAAATGATATACACAGTCCATTTTATACTCATATTATGTAATGATCACATCTTTTTACATATACAGATAACATTAAGGCATTGTTTAAGCATATACAAAGAACACTTTAATTTTCCCATCTTTCATTAAATAAGACACTTTTCAACAAGAAAATATTACACAAAAGAAATTATTATAGGACGTACCTCTTTATATATGCCTCCCATCTGCTATACATATTCTACCTACTATGTTGATTTTCTTTCAGCTCTGCCATCTCTCTCATCTCCATACCTCCAGTGATCATGCAACCCTTCTACATTCTCCTCCTCACTCATAAAGAACCAAGACCACAATACATATACATTATATATAGGTCCTATCCAGACATGGAGATAAATGCATATTTGCATTCTATTGAAAATGCAGAGGGTTTTCAGAATCTATTAAAATCCTTGACTGAAAAGGAAATGTGGTTCTACTTGAGTTGAAATAGCTAAGATAAAATAAAGGGTGGAGACATTGCTCTTAGGTTGAGTTTAATAAAGAACAAAATTTGATATCAAAAAAATGTTAATGCTACTAGATGAAAAGGCTACTTTTTGGAGGTTTGAACCCTAGACATGGTGATAATGAGGATTGCATGTAAGCAATGAATAAGGTAAGATCAATGCCATCCTTAGGCTTACATGCACTCCAATCTCTATTGCCCCGCTTGCCACATGCATCACCCTAGATTACTGCTAATATATATATATATATATATATATATATATATATATATATATATATATATATAGTATTTATATATTTATTCTTCTAGATGACACTTTTTCCCCCCTGAGACACTATAATAGCTCTGCTTATATAAAAATTTACATCCAAAAATTGGGAGACAAACCGTCTTACTTACGGGACTAGTGGAGGATTGGTCAATTGGTGGAGATAGAGGGTTGGTAGAGTGGATCTTGTGGCGGAGTGTAAGTTAGACAGTTGGGATCATGTAAACCATGCATCCACCTTCCTTGTCATTTAATTTTCTATGTTTAACTTAATCTCCAAATCTATAGTTTGACTCACCGACTAATTCTTTAATACAAAAAATTTGTTTAGTATTGAGTAATAAAATATTCATTTTTTAATTTCCATGAAAAACAATGATAATTACTTATTTAGTTAATGTATATACATATAAAATCTCATATTTAAAAGATAATTTTATCTTTAAAAACTAGTGTGTGTGTGTGTGTGTGTGTGTGTGTGTGTGTGTGTGTGTGTGTGTGTGTGTGTGTGTGTGTGTGTGTGTGTGTGTGTGTGTGTGTGTGTGTGTGTGTGTGTGTGTGTGTGTGTGTGTGTGTGTGTGTGTGTGATGATTCTATCAACATATGTTGTATAATATTTATATAATGAATGTCAATAATGAATTGGCTAAACATTTAAATATGATGATAATGACACACTTATTTTAATAGTTTATTCAAAGAATCAGATATATATTTTCTTGATTTACTCATGAAAATCACAAAAATTTAAAGCATATCAAGACTAAATCTATAAATAAATGTAATCACATGTAGCAAAACCCACACATCACATGGATACATATGCCACCATTGACAAGGGACAATAGTTCACTAACCAGTACCATAAAACCTTGCACAAGAAAATGGGATGTAACATGTTAGTTATAGTTTGGCATGTTAGCCGCAGAAGGGTATTTATACTCAAGTTGTTGGTAGCCTGTAGAAAAGTGGAAAACAAAGCAAGACATTAGTTTTTACTTACATCCATAGATAAGTGGGAGAAAAATTAAATTTAATGTAAACTTATGTCTCAGAATTTCAAAGTTAAGATAATATTATCAATTTCTTCAACTAATTTAGTACTGCAATTGATTGACTAACTTTCTAATAGATACAATGATATTGCTCATGGAAAGTATGAAATTTCAATGTATTTGGAATCATTTTAACACAAAAGTGTCATTTTAAAATCCTTGCTTATATTCATCAAAGGATTTTTTAGCTAATTATAGGAGGTTTTCCTTCAATTGTATCTGATTCAAATTCCATTCAATTTGCCCATTTATGTTTGTAGAATGAATTGCAAAGAATGTTGGTATATGTACATTCAGTCTTGTTAACAACTTTTAAAATATGAAAAATCTTATGTTGAAGTCATGTCAGTGAAGACCTGCTACCCAAAATCATTAAAAAATGGTTGGAAACATGACGCATGATTTTTTTTTGGTTTTAAAACACCTTTGACTTGCAAATCAAAATTGTTTTTTGTCCTGTTGTGACATTAATGATATTGTCAAAATTATCTAAACATATTTTTTTTCCTAAGTAATGAATATGGAATATATGCTTACCTAAGTATTTTATTTTGATAGGTTTTGAAAATGAGCCTCTGTATATTTGTCATTTAATATATCCAAAAAAGTGGATTGACATGCACTTAACAATGGAGTGCCTTTAGTTCCTTTCTAGAAAATGTGTTTGAATATTGTTATTGGTGTGTTTTTTTATAATAATATTTGATGTAGGCTAGGATGTAGGTGTTTGTAATTTTCATTGATTATAAGATGTAAAATAATTGTTAAATGTCAATGCTTTTGATAATAGTATGCATGTGTATATGTTTAGATAAATCAAATGATATTTCAAAGGATAAAGAAAAAGAAGCAAGGGTTTTTGGGTGTGAGGATTTATTGTTGCCATGTCTTTCTCACCTTCTCCATATTTGATCCATAGTTCATATTGGTTGTATCATTTTTTATAACCAATTACGATGGCATCTAATGAACCTACTACATATGTGTTATGTGATTGCACAAGATCATGTATATTGGTATCTGAAGTAAGAATACATTCCTTATATACGATTGTAAAGTTTTCTACATTGGTGTTTATATTAATATAATATAATAATCAATGTCACCTCTTTCATATTGGCTTATATTTTTTATAGTGAAGTCTATGATATGAACATTGTTACCAGGTGATAAATATGGCAATAATTTCTCAATTTATTTATTGTTGATGTTCACAATTATTGTCAATTGACCAAATTTTTTAGTGAGATAAACATTCCCTATTTTTGAATTTTATGGCAAATTTATATTCTTTATGAACCTAGGACCATAAACAACCAACACATCACCTTCAAAAACATTGTCTAATTTTTTTGTTGAAAGATCAATAATTGAAGAAGAGAGAACTTCAAAGATAATACACATAGTATTTTTGTTATTGTGTATAGAGAACAACCCATGATGTAAATTATTGTAAAAAATATCTCTTATTTATTTGAATCATATTTATAAACTAGGTTTTACACCACTTGAAAAAAATAGCAAGAAAGATGGACTATTGTCTGGATTGTTACTTTACATGAAAAAAGACCAGATTTGTTAATTGTTTATAGATGATTGTACATTTGAGTAAATAATTTATTTTAGTCTTACCCCTCATTATAGGTTTTTAATGTCATGTTTTACTTTTATAATATTTTTTTATAGGATAAGAAAACAATAAAGTATAGTATAACAATCCAGTCCCCATAACATTTCAATCAATGATGTACACTATTACATCTCAACAAGAATTAATATTAAAATTATTGTTGTTGTTAAAAAATAGAAATCTCAAACACCTCACAGGCACAATCTAGGCTCTAAATTATTTCTCTTAAAATCATTTATTTTTTATTTTTTCTTGCCACCCATCATGATTATGAGTTATTATGCACATTTTATTTAATTGTTATTGAATTAGATTTATTCTATAGACATTTTATTTTGACATAGATTAAAGGAGATGCCTAAAGTTGAGAAAGATTTTATGATTTTTGTTTAGTGTAAATAATTTGTTTAGTGTAACACTTTGAATAGGTCAGAGATGATGTGGGTATTTACCCTCCTCCCAATTTTTTGTCATAAAACTAGATATGATGGGGTTCAAAATTGTATTTCTTATTAAAATTATTGAGTAGGAAAATTAATAAACACATATCATTGGCTCATGATTAGATAGGGTTTCACTCAAAAAATTACTATATAATGAGATATTTCTACAAAAAATATTTGACTGACATGTCTAAGTTTAACTACGCAATAAATTCAAGTTCCTTATAGAACATGCACATGTTCCTCCAGATTGTGTTTGATACATCTATATAGGATTCTCATGAAACACCATAGAGTTGAAAAGAACCATAAACCTTCAAACTACATTAATGATTGAGATGTAGTAAAAGATTAAAATTGAGCAATAAATGACAAATTGACTATTTGTATGGCTATTTAATTTCACCAACTATTTGCATAATCAAATTTTAATTTTTTTAGAAAATTTTCCTATAAAGTTGTTGCCACTATAAAAAAATGTAAATATTTATAAATATTCACTTTATATTAAAAATGTTGCAGGCATGCTTCACATTTAATTTTTACTGATCTTGTACAATGAAAAAAGTCTCTAAACTTTAGATGAGCTTTAATTCTAGGATTTGATTTTACAATGCATTTTTCCCTAAATTTTTCATCAAAATACATCTATTTTCCCCTAGAAAATAGTCTTGTCTCTATACAACAACTAGTAAAAATCCAAGAAATTTATAAATTTTAAATTTTCAAATTAGAGTGTAAAATCCCCATACAATCCATAAACTTTAGAAACTACCAAATATTTGCTTCACACATTATCCAATGCAAAAATTATTTGATCAAGCTAATTATAATATTACCTATGTATCAGTTACTAAAAATTTAACTAATAAATTAATATAGATATAGTAAATATATCTAACTGAAGGATGTGGAGAGATATCAATCGTAAAGTTCTTATCTCATATTTTTCACATAATATATTGATTAATAATTCTATTACCTTCTCCATCAAATTTTCACTAAAAAGTGATAAATGAAATCAATCTAACTACACCATTATGTTTAAGGTAAAAATTATCTTTCAAAGAAAATATGGGAGCTCCAAACTCCACCATATGGCCAAGATATTATGATATTTCAATTGAATTTTCTAAGAAAAATAAAAACCTTCTACGTAACGATCAAATGGATGTCAAAACTAAGGTTGAAATTTCCATGTGATAGTAAAATAGGCATCAAATTTAAGATCAAACATAATTTTAAACAAGCTCACACCATTACATCTTGCCCCCAGTGCCATTTCAAAAACCCTATTGGCATCAAAGTAAAAATAAGGCTAATTAAATAACTTTCCAATAAATAAAAAATTGATATTTTTTTACAATGCTCAATAAATAATCCAATGAAAAAACCAAGCACTAATAAAATCATAACACCAAGGTAGAAAATGACTAAGCAAGAGGATCAAAAAGTAAAGGTGTAAATTGTGGAGGATCATATGGGTTGTCACACTTTCCCCAACCACCATCAGTAGGAAAAGTTGTCATATCAAGTACCAACTCCCACTCATCATTAATTTTTTCTTTATCTACATCATTTCTAGTTCTTTTCTAGGTGGGGAAATTTTTAAGGCTAATTGAGGAAATTTTCCTTGATGTTCATACATTTCACCACCATGAGAGTTGTGTGTTAGTAATTGATGCCAAAAATGTGACAATACACTTCATCACTTGCTTCATGACTAGTGTTTGCCACAAGTTTCAAATCCATGGACCTATGAAGGTTATCATCAATGTAGATAGTCTATGGGTGGTGCAACTAACTACACATGCATCACTCCCCCAATGGTCCAACAAAGAATAATGGTGTTCAACCTCCAACCAGAACTTCTCAAATTTCACTTGAATATGAAGCATCACATTTGATATTTCTTGCACATTTTTAGTAATATAAAAATAACCATCAATAGATAAATGGTTAAATATTACATTATTCTTTTCTTTATATAAATGAAAAATAATTTTAAAATGAAAAAATTCCATACTTTTTTGTACTATGTAGGTAACATGACAAAATTCACTAGAAGCACCACTTTCCAAGAAAATAATTTTTGATGAAATGGTTGAAAACATGTATGAATCAATTCCATGGCTAATTGAGCCTATTTGCAAAACTAAAAAAATGCTTGAGTCACTTTAGTTGGTGCTAGAAAGATGGGCATAAGGAATTAACCACACCCAAATGAACAAGGCAGATACCAACAAGAAGACCTTGGTGAAGGATAAACCACAATAAATGCAACTATTTGAGCCCAATAATAGATTTCCAATTTCTACAAAACCTTCACCACCAAGTATTGATAGAATAATTCAATTTTTAGGAGCATTCAGAGAATCTACTTGATGCACTAAGGACATAGTAATTTATAACCAATTTATGGTTTATATTGATTGAAAAGATTTCAGCGTGCCACTTATAGTCAGTCCACCACCTTGTAAGAGGTCAAACTCAAGTCTTGTGGAGGTGTTCATTAGGAATAACTCTTTAAATCATAGTAAGCAAAGAGATATCAATGTTATTGAGTTGAAACTTATACCTTACTCCAGGCCAAGGTAATGAATCTTGGGACCATTTATAAAATAGGTTTGAAATAACCTTTATCCATTTCTTAAAAAATATAAGTCTCTTAACCCTAGGGACCATGGAAAAATGGAGACCATAGTATGATAGATGACATGCCAGATTATATTCAAAATATAAATGAATATTCTATTTCATGATTTAATTAAGCAAAGGACTCAACATTACATTATAAAATGTAAAATAGTTGTTCACTTCATATTCCCAATGTGACTCTTCCTATTCCTATGGGAATGGAGAAACAACTTTTTGGAAAAAGACAAAAGCTAGACACCTAGGATTAACAACTATATAAAATATTGTTACATCCCCCCCTTAATTTGTATGGTTCTTTGTTAGACCAAGAATTCCTCCAAACTTTAAAAAAAAATCTTGTCCAAACATTTTTGTCAGGATGTCTGTAGGTTGCTCTATTTTAGGGTAATGTTACAACTTGACACTGCCATATTCACATAGTACCGAATCAAATGAAACTTAGTATGTATTTGCTTGGTTAAATCTTGAAAGACTAGATTATTTTCCATCTAGATTGTATAAGTGTTGTCAACCATGAGAGGTGTTGAAGAAACCTAGTATTCCTACAAATCTGAAAGACCCCTTCTAAGCTACAAGATCTCTCTAATTGCCTCTGAAGTGGCCATATATTTTGCTTCTACTGAAGAAATTACTAGTAATTATAACTTAATATATTTCTAATTGATAACTATCATTCCCAAATTCATCATAAAACCCATGGTGGAATTTTCATCTCCATGATCACTAGCATAGTCAGAATTTGAATACCCAACTAGTTTGAAGTCTCCTACCCTAGAGTATTTGAGTCCAAAATTGTGTTCCTTTGAGATATTTGAGGTCCCTTTTTACTATTTCCCAATGATTGTCCCTAGGTTATTACATAAATCTTGAGAGGACAACAACTATAAATGATATATCTAGTCGAGTTATGGTCACATAGATCAGAATTCTAGTGAGTTATCTATATTTAGTGGCATCAATCAAATCTATTGAATCTTCAGATGTCAATTTGAGATTATGTTCCATGGGCATGTTGAGAGGCTTAAAATATTTCATTTTAAACTTAATCATAATGTCACTAATGTACTTATACTGAGTGATAAATAAATATTTTGGTTTTTGAATTATTTCAATACCCAAATACTAATGAAGATAGCCCAAATTAGTCATTTCAAATATTTTCATCAACTCTGATTTGAACTTTGTAGTGTACCATTCATCGTTCCCTATGATAAGAAAATCATCAACATACACCACCATAAATTCAATTATTTTGATGAAAAGAGTGGTATACTTAAGCTCAAAATGTTTGAATTTCATGTTTATAAAATGCTCATCTAGTTTGTTGTACCATGCTTGAGGAGCTTGTTTCAAACCATACAATAATTTTTCTAGTTTTCATACCTTGTGCTATTGTTTATTTATTGTAAAACCTTTGAGTTGTGTCGTGTACACAGCTTCCTTGATGTCACCTTTCAATAATGAAATTTTTACATCCATTTGGTTAACTTTACATTAGTTTTGAACTATCAAAACCAACATGGTTTGAATGATAGTCCATTTTACTATAGGTGCAAAGGATTCAGTGTAGTCAAATCCTTTTTTTAGCATATCCTTTGTGATAGGCTTTGATTTATTCTTTTCAAGTGAGCCATCAACCTTGTATTTATTGTGATAGACCCACTTATAGCCACTTGGTTTGCAATCATATGGAGGATTAACCAATTTCTAAGTCCCATTTTTTACAAATGCACTATACTCATATTTCATTACTTTTCTCCAAGATTCAATATTCTTAGCCTATTTAAAATATGTTGATCCTGAATCAAACACAACATTGAATTCTTCTTCTAGATATCATGAAAGGTGAGGTTTTTAATTATATCTTAAATTTGTTCAAGGGACTTGTTTAATTGTGATACAAATGCATGTGCACATTTAGTGCCTATTTTCCCAACTTCATCAAGTTTCATATCTTTCAATGTTTGAATGGCCCACTTAGGCATCTATTTATATGTTTTAGATGCTTCAAGTTAATCCTATGAAGTTCCATCACTTTGTACCCTCCTTTCTAGTGGACCATGTTCATTTTCTGATGAAATTTCACTCTCTCCTTTAGGGGGAGTTTCATTCTCATGTATAGGAGACAACAAAAAATCAATAGGTTCCAAACTATGTGCCCCCGACTCATTGTTTGGCACATCCAAATCACTATCTTTATAGACATCAAAATGTATATATTTGTCAAGTTAACTCAGCTACCAATCAATGTGCTCTTCACATTTTATAGTCTTGTAAAAGACAACTTCTCTTGTGACAAAAAAAGTTTTCTTTCTCATCATATAGTCTATATGCCTTGGAAGATTTAGAATATCCCGTGTGGATGAATTTTTAATTCTTATGGTCCAAATTATTTATCTTCTCATTTGGAATCAATTCATAATAAGTGGATCCAAAAATCTGAAGATTTTGAACTGAAGGAAGAAGACTACACCATATGTCATATGGAGTCTTGGATTCAAGAGTTGTGAATGGTGATCTGTTGTGAAGGTATATTATTATTTTATCTATTTTGGCCTAAAAATGAAGATTTACCCCTTTGTAGTACAACATAACACAAACCATATTCATCATAGTTTTATTCATCCTTTCTATAAATCCATTATGATGTGGAGAGTGAGGAACTATGAGATGGTGTTTGATCCTTTTTTGATCAAGGTAGGATTCAAACTTATTTGATGTGTATTCACCACCATTGTCTATCTTGAATTTTTCAATATAGATTTGAGCTTCATTTTATATTATGTTTTGAAACTTTTGGAAAGTCTTGAAGGCTTCTAATTTTTTAGTCATAAAGTATATCCAAGTCATCCTATTGTAGTGATCAATGAAAAACATGAAGTAGTTATGACCACTAGAAGATAAGATTGGAATAGAACACAAGTATCAGTGAACCAGTTATATTTCTATTAGCTTTCCACTATGACTTAAAGAATGGTTATCTTGCATGTTTGGCCAATATTCAGGCTTCACATTTTTCATTTAATTTTTTTGGAAATGTAGGCATGCCAAAAACACCATTATTTTTCAATAAATTAATGTTTTTATAGTTAGTGTTCCTAAATTTATCATGCCACAACATATTTAGAGACATTTCATATTCCACGAGATGAGCATAATTTGTTGAATGTGATGGCTCACCCATGAGTTTGAATAGTTTCCCTTACTCATATTCAATCAAAATGATTGTATTGTCACTTTGTATTCTAATAGTGACATCACCATTATCCAAAAAAATGCAATGGCCTTATTGTCTTATGAGCACTAAGGACAACAAGTTTTGTTTCAATTGAGGAAGGTAGAGGAAATTTTCAAGTTTAAAATCTAGAATCCCTAGACACTTTTGAGTCATATTATACCTCTTCCATGTGGTTACAAACTTGATCTATTTGTGAGGTATACTAAGCCACAATTTTCTTCATTATACTCATCAAAGAATTATTTTCTTAAATTCATACGTTGAGTGGAACCAGTATCAAGAACTCAAGCATCAAACCATGAAGAATTGATTGAGACACTATTTGCTTCATCATCTCTACTAAAAAACATACATTCATTAGTGAATTATGTTGAGTTTGAATCTTTTAATTTATTCAATTTTTTATCTTTCTTCTTATACTATGCTTAAATTTTATCCTATGTATTTTTGCATTCATGATTTCATGGATTCCTTTTCTATCACATCATTCATAATAGAGATCCTGCATATCATCTTATTTTTTATTTTGACCACCATGATTTTCATTTTTAACACCTTTTCCCTTGTACTTATCTTTGTACTTGTTATTACCTTCATTTTTGGAATACATGACCTTATTTAATGTTTTGGAATAATTTTATTATACATAACACACACTTTCACTTGTTGTGGACTCAATTTTTCTTCCAAAGTCATTTCCTCTTTCTGCCATATTTTCAGCCAATTGATCAAATGTGATAGTATTTAATTGATTGATTGTTTATAGAGACTTCAATTAGGTTGAATAGTTGGGAAGAAGGGATTTTATAAATGTGATCATATAGATGTCAATTTTGACACTCGTTACTTCTACATCATGCTTGATAGTATGTATCTTTGAAGCTAATCTTACCACATCACCATCTTTCAATTCAAGATTGAAAAAATTCAACTTTAAATGAATGAAATCCACTTTTAAGTGGGAATCATATATCTCCTTTAGTTTTTTAAATGCTTCCCATGGAATACTTCACCCCTGAATATGATGAAACACATCTCTGTCCACTGAAGCCCTCATCCAAGCCAATGTTTTCTAGTTTTTATGCTTCCATATCTAAATATCCTTTGCATTGCCTATTTGTTCAAATGGTTGTTTCTCCTTGTCATAAATATTGAACCATAGATCATTGAAGATGAGTGTGTTATCCACTTACCAAAACCATTCTAACTAGTTGTCTTTGTTGATCAATGTTTTTCCAACAATATATTTGATAGAATGCATGATTTTATTTGGGTTTTTAGAGTTTTGAGTTTTAGATGTTTTTAATTTTTATTTTAACCCCAATTAATTCTTTATCACTCCAAAATGGTCTGATTTATATATACCAAAATTTTACATGAAAATGATTCACCTTATTATTAGAATGGCTTAAAAATAAAACCTCGTACATCAATATATTATTTTTCTTGATTTCTAGATTTACACCTTTTGATAGTAATGAATGTGTAAAATAATAGCTCTCCTTAAATTATGTAATTTGGTTGTTTTTTTGTCTAAATTCACTTGGAGTACCTTGTTCAAGGCAATTTCAGTAAAAATTGCTCCAAATTAAATACCTTCAAATTTGAAATTTAGAATTAAAAATCTAAAAAATTGAAAATTGATTTTTAAATGAAAAATCATAATAAAATGTATACCTTATCTCCTCCAATTTTGTTTTATGTGAAAAAATAATATTACAATATATAACTATGAATTCTCCAAAAAATAGGAGCTCCTCCATTGAATACGCCATGCTCTAAAATGAAAATTTGGTAGTTTTTGATAGGTACATGACAAGTGTGAGGTGTAATATCCCACACATATCACCAAAGTAATTTCAAATTAAAGAAAATAATAAATCATGCTTTAAAAATCAACAACCCATGAAAAGAACACACAAACTAGTCATGTTGAAATATTGAGACTACATTGTCAGGACATGATATCTTTATCATAATTATTTGAGAACCCATCCACTATTACACTAGTTGTATCTATATAAAATATTTCCAAGGTCTAAGTGTAGGTCTATCAACACTATCAGGTGAAACGTTGCCACCAAATGAATGTTACAGTCTATATTTCATTCCATAATTATCACCAATATTCTTTTAACTATCTTTAGGATTGTGTTGAACAAAAATAGCTAACACTACTTCAAAATTAGATGATGAAGTGTGCCATTTTACCAAAGAATAGAGAGAATTAAATATGCATGTTATATAGCAATATTAATGGAGATGAGAATAAAATTAATTTTTCTAAGCTCTAATACCAATGACAGGCTAGATTATATTCAGAATGGCAATGAAATTTTTATTTTGTGATTTAATAAAACAAAGGAATAAAACTTACATTGTAAAATCCAAAATCTTTTTTCACTTTACATTCCCAATGTGACTCTTCCTATTCTTACGAGAATCAGAAACAACTTGTTTGAAAAAGACAAAATCTAGACACCTAGGATTAATAACTATATACAATATTGCTACAATAAAACTCAATCCTGGCCAAAGAGAGTTAGAGTTCATAGAAAATAGTTAGCTGTTGCAAAGGAAAATTTTGGATATGAAGGATAATGAATAATTGCATATTTAAGTTTTTATATTTCCTTGTTTGAAGATGACCTACATTAGCTTTTGAAAGGTGGTGTTGAATGAGTAAAATTCATAAAATATTTACTTTATGTGCACATCGATCATCAAATTTAACAATGTTAATAATGTCAAGATGTGTATACCCACATGAACGATATCTTAAATATTATAAACAATCTAGAAACATACACCATTTACATTCGTATGAATGATAATGTATTTTTTAGATCATCATCATCATCATCATCATCATCATCATCATCATTATCATCATCTATGAAATTTAAAGGAAAGTCCTTTTTAAGGTTCATGACACAAGGTGCCTTGTCTAGGGTATGTAGGGTATATTACACCATATGAGACCACCTGATACTTATGATATGTAGGAGGCTTGTAAATATACTGTAAATATGAATAGTAAATCTTAACCCTTACAAAATTCTAGCTTGTGACCTCCATTTCAAGAGCATAAATTATTCACCATAAAAATTCTTTACATGATTGACTGATTATTTTTATTTTATTTTCATTTTATTTTTTTGGTAAGATCACAAATAAAAAGGACCCACCTTACACATAAAACCATAAAATATTGTTATGAGGAGAGGCTTGATGAATGTAATCCTCTCCTTTAGGTTTCTCATCCTCTAATTTTCTATATTAGGAATAAATGGATTTCAATTAAGTTGTAAAATAAATAATCATAAAAATTTCACTAGGACTTGATATATACAAAATAGTAAATCATACATAATTAATTTTTTAAAACCAGAGAAATAAATGAAACAAATAAGGTTTAATTGAATACCTTATTTTTTAGGAGATTTAAAGACAATAATCAATGTATGCCAACATAAAATAAGGTTTTGTGGCAAGACAATGAGAAACTTGAAAACTTGTCACATACAAAGGACCTTGTTGAAACCATCTAACTCTATTTATGGTTACCAAAATTAAAGATAATATGGTTTTAGTAAGTTTTAGACATGTGCAAACCATTTTAAGAAGTGTTTTCATTAGATATGGGGATCCAAAAATGTTTCTATGTTTTCTAGAACTTTGTGGCAATTACCAGGAAATTTTACCTCTTCTCTAGAACCTAATTACACAACTGAACCTCAAAATAATAAGGAAAATGATGTGTTTGTGGGCTTATAATAAGGGTTAGCATGGGTTTTAAGCATCATCTACTTATCAAGCCCCTCAATAATGTATAATATTGAAAACAACACACCAAAAAATGTAATGTGTTGTTACTATGAAATTCATTTCTACAATAAGATCTCTGTTAATGCTTGCTTGATTTCTCTAAAATACTTGTAAATGCTCAAAAAATCAATGCAATTATAAAAATTGATAGATTTTATTTTATATTTTTCTAAAATGCACTAAGATGCTTTTTTATTTATATATGGCTTGAATTTAAATGAGGGCCATATTAATGTACAAACCAACATCAAACGATCTAAAAAGTGGATAAGACAAGACCAAAAACTTATTACTAAGGAAAATAATGCCTAGTATATTGTTTAAGGAACCTATTGACCACTAAATATGAAATATAAGTTAAAATATCTAGGAACCAAGAAATTGCTAAGTATGAATGACTTATCTTGGTCTCTTAAAACCTAGCAGTCACTAGGTTTGAATAACTTGTTGGGATCTTAAGGAGCCTAATGACTACTAGATATGAATGACAGGTCAATATGATTGGGAACCTAGAGGCTACTAGGTAAAAATGACATGTCAGAATGTTTGACAACCTATCAAACACTATGTATCTATAACTTTTCATATTTTGTGGGAATCTTGTGATCATTAAGTATCATTAGAATTTTTATTCTATGGTAACCTAGTCAACACTCACTAGGTATCAATGACTTACAATATTCTATGAGAACTTAGAAACTACTAGGTATCAATAACTTAGCATATTATTTATGAACCTAACAATTGATATTTATTGGTTATGGTCCCATATGAGTAACAGTTGAGCCCATATGATTAATAGTTGGGCCCATGTGTGTAATAGGTCATAACTAACTCTTTGGGAATATAATAATTTAATATACTTGTGTAGTCTACATATAAGGAAATTTGGGTTTTTCCACTCCCATTTTACTATTAAAGCAATATATGTGTGATATAGTGTTTTAAAAAATATTTGATTATTAAAGTGATCAAATGTGTATTTTGATATCTTCAATATATCTTTTTTATCTATGCATGTTATTCTCCAATATATAATGTTTCTAACATGGTATTAATTCCAATGGTTTTATCTTGGAAAATTATAAGAAAATGCGAAGAGTAAAGATAGTGAGGAGGATTATAATCTACCAAAGCCAAGAAGAAATTATAAAATAATGGAATCATCTAAAAATAGAATTAATATCTTCACATTGGTATCAAATTGAGTTTATTCTTATTCCTTTGGAAATTAAACTTTGATAAATTTCCAGCAAGTGGTCATTCTCTAATTTTTGAGTGGTTTTGAGGGAGTTATGAGACATTGAAGCTTTCACTTTGTTATTAGGGATAACTTTAAATAATCATGTATGTCTCAAGAAATGTTACAATTTTTTTGGTGAATTTTCCTAGGAAGTTGTGGATTCATGCAAGGAAGCTATGGTTCAAAATTTTAGACTTTTATGACATATTTTGACAAAGTTATTTCATGTTTGGGTTTTCAATAAAATTTCTCCCCATAAATTTTTTTTTACTTATTAATAAACCTCATAAAAAATTATGTTGGGTCCATTCTTGGTATTTTTTTAATTTAGGAGGCCAACCTTATCTAAAATTGGCTAGGGTGTATGTTCAAGGATGGAGATAATCTTTTAGTTTCTTATGTTGAAGGGACATAATTTCAAGAATTAAAAGTCATTTATGAAACATGCATTAAGTATTATGAGATTTTAGAATATGTTTATAGGGATTTAAAGGGTTATTTATATGAAATAAAAAGAGAATTTATAATTCAATAAGAAAGATCAATTGGTAAGAAAGATATTGATAAATATTGCACATGAGTTTGTTTTCATCTTTAAGTGATGGGTGTGCCAAATGAGATGTAGCATAAGTTAAATAAGTTGTATGACAAGGAATTTTTTGAGGATGACCCTATTTAATGTATAAAATAAAATGAGAGATTGAGGGAACTCTATTCATGTCTTTCAAGGGAGATAATTAAGTTAAGTAATAAGAGTGAGGACTCTGAGAAGCATGTAAAAGAGTGTGTTTATGATCATGTTGAAAAATGGTCTCCTTATCTTAAAATTAAAATATTTAAGAATAACACAAAATAACTTGGAGAATTGTTACTTCAGAAAATGATTTGTGTAGGTGGTGGATTGTAGACACCCAAATTTGGTACAAGCCCAACTTTAATGCCATTTATTGTAACTTTTCATATATAGACTATTAAAAATGAATAAGGTATCTATTAGTTCATTTTACTTGGGTCTTTCTCTTCTAGTTTTTGTGTTTGTCTATTTGTTATTCATCTTCCCATTTTTTCATGGGGATCCCCAATTCTAGTCCTTTGTATTTCTAGATAAGTCCACTTTTGATAGACAAGACAAGGCTCGTGGTCATGTCTACATGGAGCAAACTTGTCCAAGCATAATTCTTAAAACTTATTTAGAGTCATGTTTTGTATGAATATTATTTTTGTTTATTGGTCTTATTTGGGTTGGAATTTGTGTGCCTATAGGTCCCCTAATTCAAAATTAAAACCATTATAAATACAAAGATAATATAATGCATTTGGATGACACTCCTCACTTTCAAAATCTATTCAAATATTTACATGTTCAATCTATAGATGTTTTGAAGCTAGATTAAATATTTTCAAAGGATAAATTCTCATTTGCATGCTTATGCCAAGGGTAAAATAATAGAAATAACATCAGAACTTGTACTCATAATTTCACATATATATTTAAGTGAGAGAAATACATTAAAATTTTAACCTCCTTTAAAGTATTTAAAATGTAGTGCAGCACTTGATCATTTAATGAGGATTAACCAAAGTCAGTCTAACTCAATTTCTTTTAATCAAAACCCCCTTATTTGATGTAAATGTTGTTTATGTATATGAAACTAGGGTTTTCATTGTAGGTACTCCATGCATTATTCTAGATCTAAAATTGCATCAATAACCTTAATTAATATAGGTGTAACTGGTGAAACAATCAAATTTTCATCACAATCAACTATGAAAATTCCATAGTTAATAGATTTGAGCAGCTTATGTTTCTATCCACTTATAATGCTCATATCCATGAATATTATAAGATTTTTTATGATTTATGGCCATCAAGGTTCTACATTTTTATATATTTTCATGTCATTCCTTAATCACAATCAACTAGGACAAGTTTGTGGTCAATGGACATAAGTGACTTGCATTCTTATCCACCTATAGAGGACATCTAGAATCAATTTCAATTTCTATTCCTAATCTTGAGCATGCACAGTCATATCTTTTTATAATTTATACTTTCATATGTCTAAAACAGTCAACAAAAATATCAATTTGAGTAAAGTATATTTCCTATTACTAATTTACAAAATTAGTATTTGTCCATATTTATCAATTTCCAAAATCAAAATTGTTGATTATTGTACATGTTTAGCATTCTAATAGCTATCTCATTTTATACCTATTAGCATCATCATAATTTATTTATTTTATCAAAATAGGGTAAAACATATTAATCAACGTAATGTGATAGCCCCACTTTGCATAGAACCTCCAGGGTAGGAAGCTCATCTTACTCCTCCTTGTTCCCCATACGAGCAATAACATTAGGCTCTCATATTAGGAACCCTAAAATGTAGACTAGTGGGATAAGGTCATTGACAGCATTGACAAAGCCACTTACATAAGATTAATGGAAAAATAACAAAATAATATAAGAATGATGCAAAAAAGTAATCTTGATGGAGACTTATTTTTAATCGACAAGCCATTTATTTTTACCTAATTTTTTAATGATAAATGTTTGACTTTCCCAGAAATATTATCTTGTAATTGTCCTCTTACCATTAGAAAAGTATAAAAATATTTTTTTTCAAATTTTATTTTTTTTTAAATACAATTATTTTTAGAAAGATAATATTAAAATTTTAGAAAATTTAAAAATATTTACATTGACACTGTTTAATACAAATTAATATGGAGAGGTAATTACAATATATACATGTGCAATAGGACTAACAAGATGTAAATGTTTTTTACGTGTCAAGATATTATTAGACATTATATTCTCATTACAATTTTGTAATTACTCTTAAGAAAGGGGGGGAAACTTAAGAACAACTTAAATAAACATATATGTTATTATTAGTTAATTAAAGTTAATAGATTAATATTTTTTATGCATTTGGAAAACTATATTTATATTACAGCAATAGCCAAGTTACTTTGAAAATAATTTTGGAAAGGGTTGACAAACTAAAATTTGATGTGCATATGGAAGAAAATGTATATGAATATAGAAGTCTACTAAATAGAAACTCATAATAACATAAAATCAAAATGTTTTTTTTCTCGTTTATTATGTTACCTAAATTTTTGAGTCACTTCATGAGTTCTACTTGATATGTTGTCATAGGCCCTTGTGTAAGATGAGAACTAAGGGAGAGGAACCAATAGTCTTGCACCCTAACTTCATGCTTATATGGCACCTAAACTATGCCAGTCAACACATAAAATTGACATTAATAGATAACTTAATGTGTTGGCTTTTTGATTCTATATTTTGAACATCTGACATGGTAGTACAAACCCATGGTATCGATTATCATACAAGGGATCATTTTGCTCCAATTTTTGAGGTCCAATGAATCAAAAATGGTAACATCACCCACAAAAATCTAAGTAGGAGCCAAAATTTGGGCATTTAAACTCTAGTTAATAGCACACATCCCATAGAATGAATACCATTGATTCAAGGTGGTAAGGCATTAATGCCTCACCACCCTATAGTTATTGACCACTACCTCACATTAAATTTGTTGATATCCACACTATTTGATGCCAACCTTATCACACCTTCATCCTTATTTCATCCCCATTAGGCCATCATATTGCATGCATATTGTTATTGAAGTGAAAAGGAGATGGAGGGTTTGGGAGATGAGATGATGGGAAGAGTAGTAGCTAATGCATAAGTGCTTACTGTCAATTGCCATTATTATGTACAAGTGAGGTTTTCATACCTCACTAAGGAAGTGACCCAAATCATTTAAAAAATACTAATAATGCTTTGATTATTTGTTGAAATAAAATATTTTTTATTTTCTTACCATCATTCTTCACATTCTTAAACTATAGTTAATTTCAATGTTATAGATATATATATTAGACCTTCTCATACCTTCATCCCCTCTTTGTCCCCATTGGGCCATCACATTTCATGCACACTAATGTTGAAGGGAAGAGGAGATGGAGGTTGTTGGAGATGAGATGATGAGAAGAGCAATTTCTGCATGATTGGTTGTCATAGATGAGTACAGGTGAGGTTTCTTACACCTCACAAAGGCTATTGTCATCGATGAGTATAGGTGAGGTTTCTTACACCTCACTAAGGCTATGACCCAAATCATGAAAATATGTATTTTAATGTTTGTTGAAAATATAATAATTTTATTTGTTAGCTTGCCATAATTCCTCGCATTCTTAAACTATAATTAATTTTAGTATAAATGAACTATGAATCATTCAAAATGAGTTATTTTGACTTAAAAATTTTAATATTAGTGTATTTTTTTTATTATTTTGGGTTTATTTATTTTGACTTATGTAGAAATGGAAAACTGGGTGTATTTCTCAAGATTCACATATGTTACATTCATTTTTTCCCTATGGATACTTGAGACATTATTCAATAGATTATGTGTTTTTTATTGAATATTTGATGTTCATTTAGACCTGGATTAATTTAAATTATTTTTTTAATATATAAATATTTATTTTGATGAGCTATTACATTATGCTTATGATCATGATTGTTATGGATTTTTTATATTTAATACTTGATATGGTTACATGCCAATTTTTATCATGATATGGACTAACTATAGGTTTGTTTGATGAATTGGATGTAGGATATTTCTACCCTCATTGACAATGTGGAGGGAGAGTATCATCATAGAGGGGGATAATATGGTTACATTGGGGGTAAAGAGAAAATACAAGGAACCTAAAAACACCATAGTAGGACTGAATGAATGCTTTCTTCTTATTGCAAACTTTATGGTTGATTTATCAAGTTGAATGAATTTAGTAATGGTTACTTTTCATAACTATTATTAGTAATGTATGATGTCTTATGGGTTGGTTGTAGTGCATAAATATTGTTACTTAGACATTTTTGCATCACTTGTTGAATGTAAAAATCTTGTTTGATTATGATTGCATTAAAAATCATATTTAAGATTAAGTTACCTTATTTCTTTATGCATATTAGGAATGTGTAGGTTATGATTTGTTAAATGGTCTTAAAATGATTAGTTTATTTATTTTCAAGGTTTTGTTAAAAACTTACCACTTGGGGATCTTGTTAGTAAAAGAGGTATTAGGGGAAAATACCCCCCCCCCAAAGCTAATTGTTTGGTGTTAAATTTAAAACTTTGTATTGAAAGGTTTATGGGTTTAAATAAAGCTATTATTTTTGGAAGTTTTAAGACATTGTTAATGCTTATGTTTTGACAAAGGTAAGATATTTGAATTAGGTTTTTTGGTTGTGATGAAAAGGATAACGTAAATGGATTAGGTTTTGGATGGTAGTCATTTTGGTGTTAAGGTTGACTTGGTCTATGAAGGAGGAATGACTCAGCCACTAGGCTTGCATGCAAAGATATAAATACAAGTGGATCATTAACTATGATGGTTACATGAGGATTGAGGGGCCGAGATAGTAGGAGTTTAGTGGAAGTCATGCCAATCATGCACGATTTAGGCAAGAGGATAAGTATAATGAGGGGAATAGGATGGGGACCTAGTTTTATTTTTCCAAGAAATAGAAAAATAAGAAGGAAGTAAATAGCTCAATTATTGAAGCAATAAATAGCTATAAGAGGTAGAAACAAAACATTTATAGCTTTACAAGTTAGTTCCTTTTCTTGGTTATATTTATAAAATGAAATGAATAGGGTTGGATATGGATAATTTTTTATTATTGTTTGAATAAAACCATAATTTCCACCCCTAGATTTTTAGGCCCATAGCCCTAAGGAAGGCATTGAAATCTATCTTTAGGTCTATCATTATAAGGATCAAACCTTAGAAAGTGATGACTAGGTTTGATCTATTTATTTATGTTTTAGAGAATGTATGAACTAGTAAAAAGGTCTAGTTTCTTGTAAATTTTAAAATGTAGGGATATATGCATATATATGTATATGCATACATTTCCTATTATAATTTTGTGTGTGTGTGTGTATATATGTCTATGTGTATTTATTTATGTATGTATGTATGTATACATGAATGCATCATACATACATACATACATACATGCATGTATGCATTCATACATACATTCATGCATTCATGCATGCATACATACAGATGTGTGTGTGTGTGTGTGGTAGTAGAAACAAGCCTAAAACCTAAAGTAGTAAATTTGATATATGGTTACATAATAGTTGAATTTGTTACAAATTATAGGTTTGATTATGAAAATGTTTTGACCATAGTTGGGTTTGAGATTTTACCCATAGAATTATAATGGATAATAATGACTTGTGGACTTGAACATGTGAGATGCATTTATACAGTTGCATAAATGTGATAAAACCTAACATAGAGAAATATAGAAACCTTGAGATATAGTTTGGTCATGTACATGTTTGCATGTGTTTTCTTTGTAATGATAACAACTTCCATATTTGGGTCAAGATTTAAATGTAATCTTCTTTTATTTATACCAATATGCATATTGCTCTTATTTAGAGACCTATACATATGCTAAAGATATTTTATACTCTCTTGTTTTATATTGTTGTAAATAATATTAAACCTTGGCTTTAAGTAATCTAGAAACTTTAAGATATGGAATGGTCTATGTGAGTAGTTTTTAACTCATTATGTATAGGTATGTATGTATCTGGTTTGACTTTATTGTGGAACATGAGACTAAATCTATCTTTTCATAACCATTTAGAGCATGGTAGTGAAGAATTATATGTGAAGTGAGGAAATTTTGATAGTTCTACCATGATGTCATGTTTATTTTCTTAATATAACCTAAAGGTTCCATTTTGATAAGGTAGAATTGTATAATGAGAATTAATGAACTTGGGATATGATAATGTATATGTAAATATTTGTTTTTATTAATATATAAGAACAAGATTATTCTTGTGTGAATATATATTTTCTATATTAAAACACAAGAACTTGATAGTACATTAGATTCCCATCCCAGTGAATATGGCATTATGGACTAAGGGAGAAGATATATATGACTAGCATATATGCAAAAATTTAGTGTTAGTTAAAAATAGAAATTGTATCTAGAATATTATAATATAAATAAAATTTATGTAATGGTTTAATAAGTATTTATGTAGTAGGATAATAATATTTATGTTTCTTATTCAGTTACTATGTAATAAAGGTCCTTCCAAGTCATAACATAAAAATAATTGTTTGAAAAGAAGTTCAAATTATACTTTGACTTAGAATGGGTTCTTCTACAATATATTATAGTATGGACAAGATTATAAGTCTTGTATTAGGATGAGGATTGACCTTGTTCATATAGTAACTATGTTTAGGGTGTTGAAAATAATTAATATTGAGGTTGAATAAATGTTTATGTGTGTTTTAATTTTTGACATTATAAGCATATTATTTTTTTGTTAGGAGGAAATCATAAATAAATTGATACTTGATCTATTTGTCATGAAATAAGTTGATATATGAGAATTTCATGTTGAAAGTTATTTGGTATTATTTGTGCTTTTGGGCATTAAGATAGAATGATATATTGAGATAAAATCATAAAATGACTTGGTTCTTGTTCTAGCTTAGCATACATATCAAATATGGGATGAATTAGATTCTTTATGACTATTTACATCTTTCATTGTTGCATGGTGTTTTATACTCTACTTTTGAATCTTGATTTATGGCTTTGTTGGATAATAGAAGGTACATATATGAGTATACTTATAGGTAACTCACATAAACACCCCCTAATATTATTATTGGCATGATTCATTAGTAGAGATGATGCATAGGGTAAGCTACCAAAAGTTCAACCTCTCAACTTGATAATAATTCACATAAACTATCTCACTTCCTAGTAGCCTTTTTTCACCTTTTCTGATGATATGGACAAATGAGGATTGGTATTTAGAATATAAGGTACTTTTTGAGTACCCTATATTTATTTCCTTACCTCCAATAAGTTTATTTATCCAAATCCACTCAGGAACCACTTTTTTATCCTTTATCAAGCTCCAATTAGGTCTTTCAAGGCCTAATTTATCCTTAGTCCTATATTTTCATAAATAGAAGATCCATACAAGTATAAGACATTTAAAATATATTAGAAAACATTAATTCCTAACAAATCACAATTTTTTGTGAATTTTGGATGGTGTAAACTCTTGTAAAATAAGTTTTGTTTTTAAAAACCCTAACATGGGGTTCAAACTCACTATGCAAACCCGAGAAGGAATAAATTATTATTTCAAGCGTTCAAATAAGTTTTAATATTTTATGATGATTGAATGAGGTACGTAATATCCTTATACACATTATTAAATCATTAGTCCCCTCCTTGACACCTCTATTAACCACTTAAGCAATATTCTTAATTTGACTATGTATAGATACACAGTCACCTACAGGAACTATATTGGTTTCTCACAAAGATTAATGAAAAATCCAAAATAAAATGTATAAAAAACCTTTAGGTAAGTTCACCAAATAGGGGGACAAAATGGGCCTACCTGTGGACATGATTTTTCTAAAATTTTAGAAATGTGAACTTCTACAGATAATTTGAGATGGCTACACTCAAAATTTGAAGATGGTATAAAAACATAAATTGTATCATTTCAAGTCTAGTTTCCAAAAACCTATCTTTTTTGAAAAATGGTTAAGTATAAATAGGTAAACCATCAAAAAAATTAATAGGACCTCTTTTTTCTAAGAAAACATAGTAGATAGATGGTTATGTGACCCACCATTTTTTCAGCATCGTTAAATATTGTTTGAAACCCTTTGGTGAATATTTACATAAGATATAGTGTGTTACAAACTTTTTTTTATATATTTTTTTGATGAATATTTTTTTTATTAATTTTACAATTAATTAGATCTTGAAAACTAACAAAAAATGGATATCCAACTGTGCGGCCCACCCTAACTACCTCAAAAAAATGAAATTTGATTTTTTTTAATGTGCATAGAATTATGCCTAGTTTTTTACCATATGATTTAATTTACAATTAGATCAAAGAAAAAAAAATTAGATAAACATGAATAGACATGTATAGGTGCAACATTTAGTGGCCTAAAAAAGGTATAGTTCAAAATAAATATAGTCTGAAACCTTAAAATTGCCCAAAAATTATAAATTTCATATATTTAGAAAGAGGACAACTTGCTCGTCATGAAGGTAATAATTTTTTGAATTTTTATATTGAAATCCATAGAGTATTTGGAAATTTATGTTGAAATTTGTTGGTTTTTCTCAAAACTCTTGATCTCAACTATAGATGCACAGTCACAAGCCTTTGGCTCAAAAATCCAAGCCATTTCTAAGCCTAAAGGCTTAGTTTTTAATTTAAATTCAAATAACATGTACACATTATTATAAAATTAAATAACACATATAGGTTATATAATGCATTATAAAAAATGTATACATTATATAATGCATACATGTTTCTTTGTTATAAAACCAAAACTATCTCCACAAGCATGTGAGAGTTATGCATGAAGCTAACTTTGGCCATAAGCTTATATTTACTACTCTAAATCTTAATTATAAGTTTACATTTATATATACTTTAAAATTTATTTTAGTAAATATAATAAATTAGGGTCACTCAGCATTTGATAGAGTTGGTTGCATAGTTACACACCTTATGATGTGGAAAATAATTTTTCAAAATCCAATCAGGTTAGTACTTAGGCATTTTTAGGGTCTAAGTATTAAACTTAGGGATTTTAGGACATAAATTTTACAATTAATATCCATTTCTGGTAAACATATAGTCATATTTTAGGTTTTTGTGCCTTTCAAATTGATTCTTTACTTTTCCAGGAGTCTTAAGTTTTTAAAAATTGAAGTTTTAAAACCACTCACTTTGAGATTGATGCAAATTGGTGTTATTGGGGTAGCATAGGTCACATCGATAACTTTCACACATCAAAAAACCACTTTGCATGTTAATTTCACTTGATCATCATCCCTCCCTCATCCTTAATCACTTCCTACTCATCCCTCATTACCCCTAATCACTCTCTCATCAATCCTCCTTGTCCCTAATCACTCCCTCATTCACCCTCACTATCCCCAGTCATCTATAATCACTCTCTTATCATCCATAATCACTCCTCCATTGACCCTCACTATCCCTCATCATCCCTAATCATTTATTTCCCATCCTTCATCATCCCTAATCACTCTTTCCTCATCCCTCATCATAACTAATTACTTCCTTATCCCTATTCACTCCCTCTTCATCCCTAATCACTCCTTCATTGACTTAATTATCTCTCATCATTTGTAATCACTCGAGCTTATCATCCTTAATCACCTCTTTATTGATTATCATCATCCTTAATCACTCACTTCATATCCCTCATAATACCTAATCATTCTCTCTTCATCCCTTATCATCACTAATCTCTCCCTCATTGACCCTCACCTTCCCTCACCATCCTTCATCACTCCATCATTGACCCTCACCATCCCTTACCATCCATAATCACTCCCTCATCATATAGAATATGTGTATACTCTAAAGATATCTTTGATTCTAATCATATATTATTTAATCCATTATAATAGAAATTAACTCTTTTCTAGGACTTGTGTTGTCAATACCCATTTGTGATGGTCAATTTTATTAGTCAATGAATTGGATGATCTTCTAAATTTATAATCAAGTAACATAAGTATTAATACAAAATAGAGTCTAAATTTTAGTTCATCAAATTATCTTTGTTGTGAAGTTGACTAAATGAAAAAAATGCCTTGATATTTAAATGAGGATAATAGTTATTCACTTTAATCTTTTTAATATTCTTTTAATTGATTCACAACTTTGGCACAAACACAATTAGGTTTTTGCAAGGTATTAATTTGAGCATGATGTATCCATTATCCATTATTTAATGTATCTACCACTTTATCTATTCATTCTCTAAAAATGATATGTTATATAAAGAGTTTTGATTTAGATTTAGTTAAGGGATCAAATAAATAGTATTGTTTAGTGTATAGTATGTAGGAACTTATTTAGGTGACTGAAAGATATCCTTGTATATATCTAGTTTATGGTTCAACTATTTTGTCATTGTTATTATTGGATAAACCAAATTATGATATGGTTACATAAGGATGTCATTAAACACTTAATTCTTACCATTAAGAGTATACATATTATTATAATTGATAATATTCTTGCACTTCTTAGAACTAATGACTGAAAGCTTATGGACTAACTACGATATATGGTATTTTAGATCATGATAATTAATCATAAAATTTCAAGTATTTAATTAATAAACTACATGTCAATGTAAAATACATGGTTAACCACATGTAAATCATCACACACCTATAATGGTGAGATGTCACAAAGGATTGCATCTTTAAAAAGTTTGATTTTGTACACCAAGTGACACTACTAGGTGATCCAGTTTTCAAGGCCTACAGTCCATACACTAGTGTATGGCTATGGATGTGTATAAATTTCAAGTTCAATTTTTGAAAATATGATTTAGGATAAATTAAATTATTTTGTCTTCCATTATAAATTATGAAGTTTATTGTCTCACCATTGATCTACATTTATTAATGAAACAATATTTTTAATTCATATAATTTCTTATTAGGGGAAGTAAAGATATTTTTAGTACCAACCATATCATTAGGTTCATAATATATTATCTACTTAAATTTTTATAGTGATATATAACTTGTACCCACTTCTCGAGATGTGCAAGTAGAGAGCTCATAGTGTGACACTCTTCATTGGATTGAATATTGAAGTTATGAATTAAACACCACTTTTCAATATTGGACTACTTGTTCTAATCATTTGAAAATTATTCTCCACTCTCTATTATGATAACTCAATCAATATACATACAAATATAATGCCTTAAATATAATTATTTGGATCATAAAATATCCTCATATGGAAATCAATTGATTGGTTTCAATAAATCACATAGCTTGGTGATCCTCATGTATTTACTACCCATTTGTGGTGCTATGGTGGTTTTACTTGATTCTCTTTTTCTGGTGGATTTTCAATTGTGAATTACATCATTTATAATAAGCCCATATTTTTTCATAGGTGTTAAATATTTATGTTTCAAATTTGCCTCCACATAATTTTGATAACTATGTATTATATGTTATGCTAGCACTCAACTCTCCACTTGTAGCTCCTAACATTTTAAAACCCCAACAAAATACCACCATCAAGGTATTGGATGGAGTAATTAAGGATGAGGAGGAATTGAGTAGAGATGATGAGGGAGTTAATAGGGAAAATGAGGGATGGTTAGGGTCAATGAGGAAGTGATTAGGGAGGATTAGGGATGATGAGTGATGGTGAATATTAATGAGGGAGTGATTAGGGGAGATGAGGGATGAGGAATTAATTATTAGAGATGATGAGGTATAATGAAGCAGTGATTAGGGATGATGAGGTGATGCAGGAACATCACTACCCAATATAAATAGTGATCTAGTTTACATGTTTTGAGTCTTTAGAAGGTGTCCAAGATCACAAGAAGTATGTAAGATTTTTTCCAATTTTCTATTTTTGTGTCAATTTTGAATTAGAGTTTTATTGGAATTTCCTACCAAATCTATCATTTAAATTTTTGAACTTTCACAGAGACTTCAATCTTGTTTTAATAAATCTAACATTTAATTTGGTGCGGTTATACTTTACTGATGATTCTAGGATGTTACAACACATATACATAATAAGTTATTATATTCATTGAGTTATTTGAGGACACTCTCAACATACAAAATAAGTTATAATTTAGTTGATGGTTATTTGGTAATAAGATTCTTGTCCATGTCTTATTTTGTATTCAGAGTTAGATTCCAGAGAGTTGGAGGGGGTAATATTTTAAAGGATGAATTTAAATAACTTCAAACAAGTGAATAAAGAAAATTTTTGACTATTTTTAGACAAGAAATTAAATAGACCTTACATCTTCTTAAATATGTGCAAAGATAGTTGACAGTGTGCATTATCATGAAATATGATTAGTAAAAAGTTATTTATGATATTGGTGTGAGTGGTAAGTTTAAAATACATTTTATTTTATGGTTATTATATCATTTTTAATTTGAGTTTCAAATCTTTTGAATGTTCATATTACAAACTATATACCCTGCGCTTTTACAAACTATGCCTTGAAATCTGAGTGAAGGCCAGAGTCTTGTGGAAGAGGAGATTCTATTTGGTGGTCTTTTAAAATGTATGATTAATTTTTAACTTGAAATAAAAAAATACATAATATTATTTAAACATTTTATGTTGTTATTCTACTAAGGACATTCTATTTTAAACACAACCCTCTCTTTTATGAGCAAAAGTTCTGAGTATACATCTATGTGAGAAGGTATATGGATGTATTCAAGTGAAAATTTAAATGTATATGTTGGTAAGTTGATTATAATATGATAATGAAGTCTTATATTCTTTAAATTAGATTTAATATACTTGGATGAGTAAAAATAACACTAGCATAGTCTTGTAGTCATCAATAAACTTAACACAGACAAAGTGGTATCTCATGGAAATTCATAAATTGAGTGTTATAGATGGAAGGCATTGAATTTTTAAAGTGTGTAAACATTTTTTAGATGAGTTTAAACCTTAATATTGATTTATAACCCTTTTTTTAATGAATTAGAACAAATAACATCTTCCCAGATTACTACAAACATGTGACTAAGTACATAGTTTATTCAAATTTAGTTAAGTCAATCTACTGTAGCTTTAAAAGGTAAATATAACACTTGGAAAACATGAATAGGGTAAAATCATACCTAATAAAATATTCAAAGTCATTAGAAACACCTTTAGAATATTTAAATCTCATTTTGACCCTTCTCGGGTCTTTAAAACCAATCCAAACACTGTATTAGGGTTTTTACTTTAAAAGTGAGTTTTTAGGAGTTATAACCGTCAATAATTCATGAAATTTGGTGAAAATTTTGAGTTAAACATTCACAAAGATAATATAGTGTTTTTATGTTGTGTAAGTATGGATAAGTATGGATGGGGGAGGACTATGTGGTAAATAGGGTAGAAGGAAACCTAAAAACCTAATCCAAGAGTAGAAATAGCCAAAAGAAGTTATCAAATAGTTGAACCAAAGCCTATAACTTTGTGAATAGATGGTATATGTTATAGGTTATCCATAAATAAGGTTTATTTGATTATTTGAGTTTGTACAAGAATATTTTATGATAGAGTAAGAGGTAGTGTATGATATGAGGATTGTGTTGAGAACTTAAGTAGGGTTAAGAAGTTAGAGAGAACTCAAAGGAGTGGAAGGAAGTTTGTAAGAGCCCTATTAAAGCCTAAGGAACTAGAGAAAAGATTTTATCCAATTTTTTATAAATCATAAAGACTAGTAAGGGGGATATTCTCAAAGTAATAGAAATTGAATGCATTTAGTAAGGAGAATAGAATGAAGAGTTTAGTGAGACCATCCAAAGAATGTTGGATAATATAAATGAAATGAATAAAATTGAGATGTGAATTTGAAATGTATGTAGGGTTCAAAGACAAATATCAAGAAAGAAAAGACAAAGTGAAAGTTAGGTGGATATTAGCAAAGAGCTTGGACAAGTAGAGTATGCAATAGGGATTTGCATCATGATGGATGGTGAGGGGAAATGAAGGAGTGATTAGGGATGATGAGGTATGGTGAGAGATAATGATGGAGTAATTAGGGAAGATGAGGGAGTGATTAAATATGATAAGGGATGGTGAGGTTTAATGATGGAGTGATGAGGGATGAGGAGGGACAAGAAGTGAGTTATTAGGGATGAATAAGAGAGTAATCAGGGATCATGAGGGAGTGATTAGAGATGACTAAGGATAGTGAGGGTCAATGAGGGAGTGATTAGGGACAATTAATAATTATAAGAGAGTGATTAGGGGTGATGAGGTATGAGTAGGAAGTGATCAAAGATGAGGGAGGGATGATGATCAAGTGAAATTAACACAAAGTGGTTGTTTGATGTGTGCAGGTCATCAATGTGACCTGTACTACCCCAATCACACTAGTTTGCATTAATTTCAAAGTTATTTGTTTGAAAACTTCAATTTTAACAAGCCTAAGACTCTTAAAAATTCCAAGAATCAATCCATAAGGCACGAAAACCTAAAAATGACTACATGTTTACCAAAATGGATATTAATTACAAAAGTTATGTCTTAAAATGCCTAGGTTTAATAGTTAGACCCTAAAAATGCCTAAGTACTAAACTAATTAGATTTTGAAAAACTATTTTTCACATCATAAGGCATGCAACTATGAGACCAACTCTATTAGATGTTGAGTGACCCTAATTTATTATATTTATTAAAATAAATATAAAGTATAAGAAATTAAATGTAACAATATAAATGTAAACTTATAAATATAAGCTTAAGACAAAGTTGGTTATACATGAAATTCCCATATGCTCGTGGAGATGATTTTGGTCTTATAACAAAGTAACCAGTACACATTATATAATGCATACACACTATATAGTGTCCTATATAACATGTATGCATTATTTGACTTTATAATAACGTGTACGCATAATTATTTTCTCAATAATGCATGTGTTATGGATCAGTAATTACCAAGCCACAATTTAAATAACGTGTTCACGTTAATTAAATAACATGATCATGTTATTTAATAACATGATCATTTTACCTAAAATGTCCATAAAATTTTCCCTCAACTTTGTGCACATACCCCTTTAGGAATAGAGAGATAAACTTACCAAAACATAATGATCATCACAAATTCATTCTTTATAGTTATTTCTCCAATACTCAATCACACACAGTCATCTCTATTGCTAACACATAGGAAAACAGGGTCTGCAACTATTTTTTTCAAAATGAGGAACTCCTTGATTTTCTTGGAGATTGAAATCTTAAAACTTCAAATTATTCCCCTTAACAAGGATCTAATACATTTTATCTATCCTAGAAACACTCTATTTGATTTTAAATCCTCCAACAATCATTAGAGTGCTAATTAAAGCATTTAATCATACATCATAATTTATATTTCTCACATACATGACTAAAGACTCATGTTTTATACACATGTTCATTTCAATAGTTCATGATAACAATCTCATGACTGAAACATTCTTCCAAACACAATTGAAGATCCTAACTAGGCCTCATAAATTCAAAAATTTAAAAAGTCAATTTTGGCATGAAGAGCCAAATTTAAAATTTTAAACACCTAGAGCTAAACCCAACAAATAGAAATGAAAGATAAAGGTTATATAAGTATCCATAAATCACTTATACCACAAAACAAACCAAAATTTATAGGAAAACCAAAATTTTCAATAATTTAAGCCTAATAGTGATGTTCCTACATCATACACCCAGGGGAAAGAGAAAAAGTCTCAGGGACTGTTGTCCATGAGTTATCCTAGGTTACTCCCATGCTTCATGATGTTATCATCTATCATCCATATATCATCTTCAATGGGTTTTTGCTTCCACTTGACCAAATACTTGAAGTATTTTTTGTCTCTAGTTTGCTTGAACACTTGCTTGTCTAAGATGCATTCCATTTCGTCTAGTTTGATTTAAGTCAATTGATTTGCCCAATTTTTACCTATTGTATCTTATCCCTCTATTATGTATTCATCTTTTACTCCTTTTTAAGGGTAAAGTTTTAAACATTAAAAAATTATGATATAACTACACCACTAGGCAATTCTAGATCATATGCATTATTAATAAACTTTTTAAGAACCTTAAAAGGACCAATTTTTTTCATCTTAATATTATTATACTCACCTCTTGGAAATATTTCCTTCCTAATATTATCCAAAACCAAATATCCAACTTGAAAACTTATCTCTCTCCTACTTATATCTGCTTTATTTTTGTATTTCTCTACACTAGCTTCTAGATGCTTTCTTACCCGTTGATGTACTTCTTTCATGGCTATTACAAAATCTTCCCATTCAACATTTCTCTTGTCTATCTTACTGATATTCCTTAGCTCAAACACTCATCTATCCTGCATACCATATATCACTTGAAAAGGACTCATGCCAATGCTCCTATTGGAGGAGTCATTGTAAGCAAATTTTTCCTAGGGTAATACAAGATACCACTTCTTAGGATTATATTTAGATATAAACCTCAATAGGTGCCCTAGAATCCTATTAATAACCTTATTTTGACCATCTATCTAAGGGTGGTAAGCTAAATTAAAACTCATATTTTTCCTAGCTTTCTCCATAGTGTCCTCCAAAAGTGGCATAGGAATTCAACATCCCTATCAGATATAATATTTAGTAGCAGTCCATGAAGTCTTACTACCTCTTTAAAGATTATATTTTTCACATGGGTAGAATCATTGGTGGTATTTTAAGGAATAAAATGTGTCATTTTTTTAAAATCCATCCACAACTACATATATGTAGTCAAAACCTCTTTGTGTTCTAGGCAGTCCCATCACAAAGTCCATGCTTATATATTCTCAAGGCCTATTTAGGACTGGTATAGGTTGATATAAACCTACATTAGTCCTTTTCCCTTTATCCATTTGACAATTTTTACACCTCTCAACATATCTTCTCACTTTTGCTTGCATCTTAGGCCAAAAATAGTGTCTAGTGAGCCGTTCCAAAGTCTTATCAAGCCCACAGTGGCATGCCATCCTCCCACTATATTTTTATTAGATCAAGTTCTCTCTTATTGAACTTGTTGGCACACATAGTTGCACATCTTTAAATAGTAACCCATCTTGTATAATATAGACCAGCCATGGTTTTTTTTTAGTGTAATTGGATGCTTACAATCATTATATGCTTATTTGAAGTTTTCATCATCCTCATATATCTCCTTGATTGACTCAATACCAACACTCTAAATTTGTATCTCATGCACTAACAAGAATCTTCTACTCAATGCATCTGCCACCCTATTATTTTATCCTTGCTTATGCTTGATGGTGAAGGTAAAATTCTACATATGCTCCACCCATTTCATGTGACTCTGATTTAGTTTAGGCTTATTAGTGATAAATTGAAGTGCATGATTATATGTATAGATGATAAACTATTTAGGCATTAAGTAATGCCTCCACTTCTTCAAGGCTTACACCATTGCATATAATTCCAAGTCATATGATGAATATTTTATCTTGGTATCATTGAGTTTTTAACTAAAATAATCTATTGTCCTACTCCCTTGGTTTAAATAGCTCTAATTTCCACTCCACTTTCATCACATTCTATCTAAAAAACCTTGTTAAAGTCTAGGATTTCTAGAATGGGTTGATCTATTATTCTTTGCTTCAAATATTGAAAACTCCTTTCAAATTTCTAAGTCCAAAAAAATGTATTCTTATCTGCCCTAATGGTATTTATTATTTGAGTAAAAATTTCATTTAAGTTTCTAATAAATTTCCTTTAAATACTTTCAAGTCCATGGAAACTTCTTACTTCTCTAGTTATTCTAGGTGTTGGTCACTCCATGATTTCCTTCACTTTATCCTTGTCCATCTTAAGCATTCCTTTATAAATCACAAATACTAATTAAAATAGTTATAATTTCATGAGCTCACATTTTTTGAGGTTGATTAGCAACCTTTCCTCTTAAATCCTTCACATGACTAGATGCAAATTATGAAGATGCTCCTCCTTAATAGGGTTGTAGATAGGAATATCATTCAAGTAGACCACTAAAAACTTACCTATAAAATTTTTGATTACTTCATTCATAAGATTCATGAAATTACTTGGTGCATTTATCAATCCAAATGGCATAACAAGCCATTCATATAACCCCTCATTGGGCTTGAAAGTGGTTTTCCATTCATCCCCTTATCTGATCCTAATATGATAATATCCACTTTTGAGATCAGTTTTTGAGAAATAACTTACTTCACTCAATAAATCCATCAAATCTTACATCCTAGGGAGAGGAAACTTGTATCTAATTATGATCTTGTTTATAGCCCTAGAGTCTGTATACATTCTCCACTCACCTTATTTCTTAGGCACCAAAACTGTAGGGACTGAATAAGGACTAAGACTCTCTTTGATTATCCCATTATACAATATTTCTTATAATTTTCTCTTGTTTTCTAAATTCTCCTTAGTATTCATCTTTTAGGCTTCCTTGTTAGGCAAACTTGATCCTGAAATAAATTCTATATGATGAGTAATGTTATTCATAGGTAGTAATGTAATTGGAAGCTCATCAACTACAATTCTTGCATGCTCTTTCAACATGTCTTGAATCTCTTAAGGTAAATCATTCGATTTGGTGGCTATAATAATATTTATAGGCTTGAATACCAATGTAAATCCCAACTCCTCTTCATTCATAGCATTTAGGAACTCTTTTCCACTAACTAACATCACATTTGATCCAACTTGTTGGTCATTGTCTTTATCTTTCATAGGCAGTAAGGTATGACTAACTCCATATTTAACCAAGGTGTACACATTTATTTTAACATCATGAGTGGTTTTCCTATCATATTACCAAGGCCTCCCAAGAATCACATGACAAACATCCATGAGAATCGCATCATAAAGGACCTTGTCCTTGTACCTTCCAACTTCAAAATCAACCCAAATTTGTTCACTAATAAAAACCTGTCATTTATTAAACCATGAGACTTTATATGGTGTCTAGTGAGGAAAATTCTTCAATCCAAGTTTATTGACCATTTTAGTAGAGCCAAATTATTTGTGCTTCTTGAATATATAACCATGTTGAAACACTTACCTTGGCACTTGAAAGAAGTTCTAAAAAGTGTTTTTATTTGTGGTGGATCCTTCTCCTTGGATTTATTTATCATAACTATCATCATAATCAAATATTCTCCTACCTTAGGCTCCTCCATAAGTGATGGAGATCAAACCCTCTCTTCTTCAACTACCTGTGTAATCTAATTTCTACTTTCTATTCTTAGACTTCATGTTGGCTAATCTTTTAGACACCAAAACCTATGTCCAGAAAAATTGTTACATTTGAAACACCTACCTATAAAACCACTTGATCCTCTACCTCTTTATGCATAAACACCCATGAAATATGCCCTTCTACCTTTAAATACTCCTCTTGAACTAGATTTTTTTATATGTGAATTATTAGACTCCCTTTGAATTCTTTATGAATAACATCTACCTCCTTGTTAACCTCTTCCCTTAAAACCTCTACCTCTACCTCTACTTTTTTTAATTTTTCTTCCTATTTATCTTGTCCTCTAATTTTAAGGCCAAGTGGTAACACTCTTCCAATGTTTTTAGACTAGCAAGGCTTAATTCATCCTAAAAATTATATCTCAAACCATTGAGATACCTAGCGACCTTATCATTATCATCTTCCATGTGACTTGATCCAATACTCAATTTATAAATCTCTTTAGTATATTCTTTTACCCCCATCTCTTTCTATTTGAGGTTTTGAAGCTTCCTATACAAATTTGTGATGTAGTCACTAGGCAAGAACTTGATTTTTAGTTTGGAAACCATTCTATTCCAAGACTTAATCTTGGTTTTTCCTTTTTCTCTCTTCTCATCCTATATGTAATACCACCATAGGGATGCATGAGCCTTTAGTTTGGTCTTGGCAAACTTCACTTGTTATTCTTCTAGTACATCCTTAAAGTCAAAATATTTATCCAACTCTCCTATCCAATCAATTATTTCTTATCCACTAAGTTTGCCTACATACATTGGAATATCTAGTTTGGTTTTAGATCCCTAACCTTTCACTACTTTCAACAATCTTTCAAACTTTTATTTTTTAGTTTGTCTCTACTTCATCTTCCAACTTTGGTGCATGTGTATCTTCTTCCTCTTGGTCACTCAAATCACCTATGGATACTCATATAATTTTATTGACCTCAACTACCATGATTATTGCATCAAATTTGACCCTAATGTTTCTCAACTCCTACAATATTTCATCTCCCATTTGTATGGTTGCTACTCTTTCACTTGTTGAATTTCTCCTAGGTGGTATCTTGTCTCCACTTAAGCAATTAACCAAAAAATTGTAACTTATTTTCCTCTTAGATAATCTCACCTCCTTTAATAAATTTCAAATTTATTAGTTTGGATCTGATACCAAAATTATTTAAAGGGTAAGCTACCAAAATTTCAACCTCTCAACTTGATGATAATTAACACAAACTGTCTCACTTCCTAGTAGCCTTTTTTTCACCTTTTCTAATGGTATGGAAAAATGAGGATTTGTATTCAGAATATAAGTTACTTTTTTAGTACCCTATATTTATTTCCTTCTTTCCAATAAGTTTATTGGTCTAAATCCACTTAGAAACCACTTTTATATCCTCTGTTAAGCCCCAATTAGATCTTCCAAGGCCTAATTTACCCATAGTCTTATATTTTCATACACAAAAGATCCATACAATTTTATGACCTTAAAAATATCTTATAACACATTCATTAATAACAAATCACAAAGTTTTTAGAATTTTGGATGGTGAAACTCCTGAAAAATAATTTTTTGTTTGGAAACCCTAACACAAGGTTTAAACTGACTATGTAAACCTGAGAAGGAATAAATTGTTGTGTCAAGCATTCAAATGAATTTTAATATTCTATGATGATTTAATGAGGTTTTTAATATCTTTATACACCTTATTGAATCATTATTCCCCTCCTTTACACATAATTTAACCACTTAAGCAAGATTTTGAATTTGACTGTGTATAAATACACAGTCACCTACATGAACTATATTGGTTTCTCACAAAGATTAATCAAAAAACCAAAATAAAATCTATAAAAAAACCTTTAATAATAGTGATATAAATTTAAAAAATACAATTATCATCATAAATGCATTATTTATAGTTTTTTCTCTAATACTCAATCACACACAATCATCTTTATTGCTAACACATAGGAAAATAGGGTATGCAACTTTTTTTTCAAAATGAGGAACCCCTTGATTTTATTGGAGCTTGAATTATTAAAAATTATATTGATCCCCCTTACTAAGGATAAAATACATTTTATCTATCCTATAAAAACTCTAACTAATTTTGAATCCTCTAATGGTCATTAGAGTGCTAATTAAAGCATTTAATCATACATCAAAGTTCATATTTCTCACATACTTGACTAAAGACTCATGTTATAGACACATGGTCATTTCAAGAGTTCACCCTAAAAATATCATGACTAAAAAATTCCTCCAAAAACACTTGAATCTCCTAACTAGGCCTCACAAATTCAAAAATTCAAAAAGTTAGTTTTGGCAGGAAAAGCCAAATTTAAAATTTTGAATACCTAGAGCTAAAACCAAAAACTATAAATGAAAATTAAAGGTCATATAAGCATCCATAAAGACATTACATAAAAAAATAAATGAAAATTGATATTGAAAACCAAAATTTTCAACAATTTAAGCCTAGGAGTGATGCTCCTGCACCAAGAGAGTATTGTGTGAGTGAAAATGATTTAGATTATTTAATCTAAATTCTATAATGAAAACTTTGGTCAAAGTAATGTTATAGTTGTGACATTATAATTTTATTGTACTTATAGTTTACATAATTTTATTATATCATTTAGATAGATAAATGGATTACATGTTCTATTTAATTATTGCATGTAATAGTGTTAAGTATACACATGGATTCTAGTTGTTTCTCAATATCTACACTATTCTTATCTACCCCTCCTTGAAGGGTAGGGTTATTCCCATAAGGGAGGCGTGTGGTAGGTAAATCACTTAGATGAATCTATTTTTATTTTATTTTATCCAACCAAATGTAATTACACTCAGGCTATGTGATGTCTCATGGACCTGATTTATGTAGCTCATTCTATATTTTATACTTATTAGTATGTATTTTGGATGCCATACTTTATTGTAACTTATTTGGATGTATAATCAGTAAAACCATGGTTGTATATTTTTATAAATATTATGAATTATAAAACAATAGTGGTTGTATTTGTATTTATGATTGATTCAGGGTTTATATTTATACTTATAGTACTTGGTATACCTTAATTCATAGTTAATTAGTTTCTCAGCTTAATGATGTGTTTAATGATTGAGTACTAAATGAGGTTTATTATGCTACTGGGATAATGTTATTTATGCATATATTAATTAAATTAAATTTAGTTTTAAGGTTTTAAACTAATGGCTATAATTAATCTTAGCAATAAAGTTTAAAAAAATTAGTGACGTTATGAGTTAAAACCAGTTGGTTCTTAAGAATGTGGTATCAGAGCTTAAGGTTTAGCACTTAGACCTAATGAGCCCACTAACATAGATTTTATTCTCTTAATTTTATAGAGAGGATAATGGTATGAGGAAGATCTATTGGTGAGGGTCCTTCCAATACGAACCCTCAAGCTAATCCTATTTAGATAACAATAGAGCAAGTTACAAAACTTGATCAAATTCTTACTATTATGAATGAGACTAGTGATTATATATAAGATCTGTAATGAGAGGTTCATGGCTTAGAAGAGCATAATGATCAGGAAGTTCTTGAAAAAAACCCTATTAAATAGTAAGTTCATCAGGATCATAGGCATGAGGAAATTTATCATGATATTAGTGCACAAGTAGCTACAGAACTAGCATGGGACATGAAGAAGGTAAACCCATGCAAATTTGATGGCACAATTTTGGGTGATGGAGTTAAAGCCTAGCTAATAGAGATGTAAAATTATTTTGAGATTCAAAATTATTTTGAGGTCACTAAGGTAGTTTGGGGATGTTACTAATTAGTTGGTGAAGCAATAACTTGGTGGGATAATAAAAATCTTGAAATTAATCTGGATTCAACTACCACCACATGGAAATAATTAATGAATTTTTAGAGCATGGTGGTTACCTCAACTATATTTCAATCATAATTTTATATAATTTTAGAACCTAAATTAAGGAGACTTGTCATTAAATGAGTACTAAGATCAGTTACTAAGATTTTGAAAATGTTCTACATTCCATAATAGGAAGCTTATTATGGGCTTAAAACCCCAAATTAGTTATGAGGTGGATGTGTAGGGACCATCTATTATGGAATAAATGTTTGAAAAGGTTGTAAAGTGGGAATATAAGTTTAAATCTCTAGCAAAGGTCAAAGATAAGTATAATAAAAATTTTGGTAGTTATAAGACACCTTTTAAGAAGAAAAACTAGAAACAAAATAAAAATTCCAAGAACTAGTTCAACAGCCAGAGTACAAGGTTTGCTAATACTTCAGTGAACAAGAAATCAAGAGAAAATTTTATAGAAGTTTTTAAGGGTGTAAATTAGTCTGAGAGGAAGGGATCTCTAGGATGATGTTTTACTTGTGGAGGTGATCATTACACCAAATATTATCCTCAATGGAATAGAGATGGAAAGAATAAGAATATAACTTATTCTTCATAGTAGGGAACCTTCTAAAAATGTATCCATGTAGTGGTGGATAATCAATAGGATGAATTCTAGGCCTCTTCCATTGAATTATCATGTACTCTTTTTTGTCATTTAGCTACTATTTTTATTAATATTGGAGTTATTAAATGATTTCTTTCTCCTAAAATGTTGAGTAAGTTATCTAGGAAAGTTGGTTATATGGTAAAAGCATGGTCAGTATAGCATGAGAATGAGTCCAAAGTCAAGTTTAACAAATGTATTTTAGAGGCTAAAATCTAGTTTCTAGAATTTAATATAGTAGTAGATCTTTATATGGAACCGCTAGGGTCATATGATGTGATCCTAAGAGTCACTTGGATTTTTGAGCATAAGGCCAAAGTGGATTGCTTCCTTAAAATGGTTAAATATTTGGATGATTTGGGAAACCAAACCCAAATCTAAATAATTTAGAGGGATTTGATGCTCAAGAAAATGTCTATCATTCAGTTAAAGAGGGATTAATGCAAGGGATGTCAAGCATTCCTTGTTAAAATGGATGAAGTTACAAAGTCCAAGGATCCTACCTTAGAAGATTATCCCTTTCTACAATCAGTTTGGGATGTTTTTCCAGATGAATTACTAGGTTTGCCTCCAAAAATGGGATTTGATTTCACTATAGATATCATTCCAAGGTTAGAAATATAATCTAAGGCACCCTATATAATGACAATAATAAAGCTAGTTGAGTTGAAGGCATAACTATAGGAAATGTTGGTCAATGTTTTAATTCATCCAAGTGTTTTTCCATGGGGTGCACCTATAGTTTTTGTCAAAAACAAGGATGGAACCCTTCATCTATGGACTGATTATTGCATTATTAATAAGGTGATGATAAAAATATGCAACCATTTCCTTGCATCAATAATCTTTTCTATTAAATGTGTGGTGTTACACTCTTTTTGAATATTGATCTTTGAGTAGGATAACATCAATTGATGATTCAAGATGAGGATATTCTAAAAACAACTTTCATAACTCACTATCAACACTATGAGTTCACAATGATACCTTTGGGTTAACGAATGCACTAGTAGCATTCATGAACCTAATTAATAGTGTGTTTAAAGATTATCTCAATAAATTTATTTTGGTCTTTTTATATGACATCCTTATCTATTCCAATAATGATTAATAACATGTTGAGCACATATGTTTAGTTTTGCAATTGTTACAGAAACATAAGCTATATGGTAAGTTGTCCAAGTGTGATTTCTTTCATAAAAGATTATAGCACTTGGGACACATCATCTTTGTAGAGGGAATTTTAATTAATCTAGATAATATTATGGCCATCATGGATTATCCATCACCTAAAAATGTACATAAGGTGCATAGTTTCACGAGATTATCAGGATACTACAAGAAGTTTGTACCTAGTTTTTCCAAGATAACTAACCCAATAACCTCTCTTCAATGGAAGGAGTAGTAGCTTGTTTGGTCAGATAAGTGAAAAGAAACCTTCTAAGTTATAAAATAGAGGCTTAATTTTGTACCAATGTTTTAGATTCCTAATCCTAATGGATATTTCTCAGTGATAAATGATGCTTCAAGAGATGGTGTAAGAGAAGTGCTTCTGTAGTATGGTTTAGTTGTGGCTTATGAATCTAGGAACCTGAAGTCATATGAGGTAAATTATGTTCCTCATGATCTAGAATTTACTTCTATAATTCATGCCTTATAGGTTTAGAGACATTAATTTTTGGGTAAACCCTTTGAACTTAAGACTAATAATCTAGGTCTTAAGTATATTTTCACTCAACCTAACCTCAATGTTCATCAGAGGTGGTGGTTAGAGTTTATTTTAGATTATGATTTTGATATCAACTACATTAAGGGAAATTAAAATAGAGTATTATATTCCCTTAGTCACAAGATATATATTGTAGCTTTGGCTACCATTGGAAGCACCTTTAGAGATCAAGTAGTAAAATTTTAACCCAGTGATGATTTTTATGAGCAAGTTAAGAAAGTTTTAAATGAAAACTTGAAATATCATAGACATTAGGTTTTTCAATTAGAGAATGATGGGATTCTAAGTTTTAACAGTAGTATTTATGTACCTAATAAGGATAATTTGAGTAATATTATGATAAATAAATTGTACAATGCATCTTATTCAGGATATTTAGGAGTAACTAAGCTAGTAGCAATGTTAAAACCTTTATATTTTTAGAAAGGACTTAAGAAAGATGCATCTGATTTAGTTTTGAGATGCTTGGAATCTCAGTGAGTCAAGGCTAAATGCATGCATCCAGTTGGGTTGTTATATCCATACTCCATACCTAAATGGAAATGGAAAATGAACAGCATGGAGTTTTTCCAAGGCTTACCTATGTATAGGAATCATCATGATATGATCTTGGTAGTTGAGGAAAACTAACCAAGGTATCTTATTTTATTCATGGTAATATAACTAATGATGCACCTATGTTTGATAAAATATTTATAAAATAAATTTATAGATTATATGGGTTTACTAAAAATATTATCTTAAATAAGGACACTAAGATGACTTCCATATTTTGGCAATCTTTAAATTCAGCATTTGGAATTCATCTAAATTTTATTACAGCTTACCATGTATAAATAGATGGACAAATAAAAAGGATAAATCAAATATTGGAGGATTTTTTGAGAATGTATTGCATGGACCAGAAATATAAGTGGGAATAATACCTAAAATTGGTTGTGTTTTCTTAAAACAACTCATACCAGTCATCTATTAAAATGGCTCCTTTCAAGGTATTATATGGTAAGAGATGCAGAACACCAATTAGTTGGGACAAGATGGAAGATAGGGTGGTCTTTGGACTTGACATGCTTTTTGAAATGGAAGAGAAAGTGAAATTAATAAGTCATATATTGGTTGAAGCAAATGATACATAGAAAATCTATGTTGGTCTAAAAATAATAGTAAGGTAGTTTTCAGTTGGGGACAAAGTTTTTCTACTGGTTAAACCCCAAAAAAAATTTAGAAAAATTTAGAAAATATGCAAAGTTTTCACTAAGATATGTGGAGTATTTTGAGGTCCTAAAAATTAATCAATCTTGTAGATTATAGGTTTGCATTGTCACCATCTCTAGTAAAAATTCATAATGTTTTACACATTTCATATCTTAAAAAGTATATTGTTGATCCTACCCATGTTCTGTATTGGAATACATTACAAATTCAGGGTCTAGGGGTGGTCACAATAGAACAAATTATAATAATTTCTACTTGAAAGCTTAGCTTGCATAATAGGTAAGTATCATAGTGCAAGGTCTAGTGGCACTAATATTCTGAGGATAGTGCAACATGGGAAGACCATGAAGAGTTTTTGAGTTTGTTTCCTCATCTGTTTCCTTGATTTTCTACTGGTTATCATTTGTTTTTTTCTAAAAAATTATTTTATTATGATTAACTTAATTATATTTTAGAACTTTTGTTTGAAATAAATGTCGGTCGGATGATGACCAATTTTAAGGGGGATGATGTTATATCCAATTTTTCCCCTATGGATATTTGAGACATTATTTAGTGGATTGTGTGTTGTTTATTGATAGATTTGATGTTCATTTAGAGTTGTAATAATTTATATTATTTGGTCAATAGATAAATATTTCTTTTGATGAGATGTTAAATTATGCTTATGATCATTATTGTTATGTATTTGTTACATTTAATAGTTGTTATGGTTACCTACTGATTATTATCATGATATGTACTAACTATAAGTTTACTTGATGAGTTGGATGCAATATATTCTTGACCTCATTGATAATGTAGAGGGAGAGTATCATCGAAGATGGGGGAGTAAATTAATTACATTAGGGGTAAATATAAAATATAAGGAACCTACACATGCCATAGTAGGACTGAATGAATGCTTGCTTCTTATTACAAATTGCATGGTTGGTTTAACAAGTTGAATGAATTTAGTAATGGTTACTTTTCATAATTGTTTTTAGTAATGTATGTCGTGTTTCAAGTTTGTTTGTGTAGTAAAACCATTACTTAGACATTTTTACATCACTTGTTGAATGGAGAAATCTTGTTGGGTTATGATTGCATTAAAAACCATCTTTAAGATTAAGATACATTATTTCTTTATGCATATTAGGAATGTGTAGGTTATGATGTGTTAAATGGTCTTAAAATGCTTAGTTTATTTATTTTCAAGGTTTTGTTGAAAACTTACCCCTTAGGGGTCTTGTTATCAAAAGAGTTATTAGGGGAAAATACCACCCCCCAAGGTAATTATTTGGTGTTAAATTCAAAAATTTGTATTGAATGGTTTATGGGTTTGAATAAAGCTATTATTTTTAGAAGTTTTGAGACATTGTTAATGATTATGTTTTGACAAAGGTAAGAGATTTGAAATAGGGTTTTTGGTTGTGATGAAAAGGATAATGTAAAAATATTACATTTTGGATGGTAACCATTTTGGTGTAAGGGTTAAATTAGTCTATGAAGGAGGAATGGCTCAGTCATTGAGCTTGCATGCAAAGATGGAACTATGAGTGGATCATTAATGAGGATGGTTACATGAGGATTGAGGGGTCATGATAGTAGGAGTTTAGTGGAATTCATGTCAAGCATGCACAAGTTATCCAAGAGGATAAGCAGAATGAAGAGGAATAGAATGGGGACCTGGTTTTATTTTTCCAAAAAATGGTAGAAGGAAATAGCTCAAATCTTGAAGCAAGGAATAACTACATAAAGTAGAAGCAAAACATTTACATCTTTATAGGTTATTTCAGTTCTTTGTTTTATTTATAAAATTAAATGAATAGGTTTGGATATGGATTTTTTTGAACAAAAACATAATTTATACCCTTGGGGTTTTAGGACCATATCCTTAAGGAAGGAGTTAAACTTATTCCTTAAGTCTATCATTCTAAGGATCAAACCTTGGAAAGTGATGATATGGTTTAAGCTATTTATTTATTTTTTAATATACCTATGAGCTAGTAAAAATGTTTGGTTTCTTGTAAATTTTAAGATGTATGGATATATTCATACATTTTTTTCTTTAATTGTGTGTGTGTGTTTTTTTTTTTTGGTGTGTGTGTGTATGTGCGCACACGTGCGTGCGTGCGTACATGTATGAACATGCATATTTATCTATGGTATTAGAAATAAACCTAAAATATGAATTAGTTAATTTGATACATGGTTACATAATAGTCAAACTTGTTACAAATTATGAGTTTTCTTATTGAAATGTTTTGACCATAGTTGGGTTTGATATTTTACCCATAGAATTATAAGGGATAATAATGTTTTGTGGACTTGAACTCATTATATGCATTTATATAGTTGCATAAATGGAATAAAACCTAGAATAGATAAATATGGAAACCTTGAGATATACTTTGGTCATGTGCGGGTTTATATGTGTTTTCTTGGTAATACTGGCTTCTTCTAGATTTGGGTCAAGATTTAAATGCAATGTTTTTTTATTTATTTCATTATGCATATTTATCTTATTTAAAAACCTATACATACACCATAGATATTTTATACTCTCTTATTTTATATTATTTTAAATAATATTAAACCCTAACATTAAGAGATCTGAAAACTTTAAGATGTGGAATGGTCTGTGTGAGTTGTTTTTAACTTGGTATGTATGGGTCTAGATGTATGTGGTTTGAATTTATCATGAAACCTGAGACTAAGTCTATATTTTCATAAAACTTTAGAGCATGGTAGTGGAGAATATATGTGAATTGAGTCAACTTTGATAGTTCTACCATGATTCCATGTTTCTTGTATTTTCCTAATATGAATTGTAGGTTCCATTTTGATAAGGTAGAATTGTATAATGAGAGTTAATTAACTTTGGATACGATAATGTATATGTAAATATATTTTTATATGAATATATAAGAACAAGATTATTCTTGTGTGAATATATATTTTCTTTGTTAAAATCCAAGAACTCTGATAGTACATTAGATTCCTATCTTAGTGAATATGCCATTATGGACTAAAGGAGAAGATATATATGACTAGCGTATATGAAAACTATTAGTGTTACCTAAAAATAGAAATTATATATGAAATAATAGAATATATATAAAATTAATGTAATGGATTAATAAGTATTTATGTAGTAGGATAATAAAATTTATGTTTCCCATTCAGTTACTATGGAATAAAGATCCTTTCAAGGAATAACATAGAAACAATTGTTTGAAAATAATTCCAAATTATGATTAAAATAAGCATTGTTTCTTCTATAGTATATTTTAGTATGGAAAAGATTATAAGGCTTGTATTAGGATTAGTAATGACCTTGTTCATATAGTAACTATGTTTATGGTGTTGACAAGAAGTAATATTGAGGTTGAATATATGTTTATGTGTGTTCTAATTTTTGACATTATAAATGTTATGTTAAGAGGAAAGCATAAATAAATTAATACTTGATCTATTTGTCATGAAATGAGTTGATATATAATAATTTTATGTTGAAAATTATTTAGTATTGTGTGTAACTTTGGGCATTATGATAGAATGATATGTTGAGATAAAATCATAGAATGACTTGATTCTTGTTCTAGCTCAACATACATATTAGATATGGGATGAATTAGATTTTTATGACTATTTACATCTATCACTATTTCATGGTGTTTTATAATCTATTTTTGAATCTTGATTTATGGCTTTGTTGGATAATAGGAGATACATATATGAGTATGCCAGTGGGTAACTCATATACATACCCCTAATATCATTATTGACATGATTCGTTAGTAGATTGTACTGTGTGAGTGAAAATGACTCTTATTTTTTAATCTAAATTATATAATAAAAACTTCATCCTAAGTAATGTTATAATTATGGTATTGTCATTTAATTATAATTCTAATTTACATGCTTCATTGATATCATTTAGATATTGGAATAAAGTCCATGTTTTATTTGATTGTTGTATGTAATAGTGTCAAATACGTACACAAGTTCTAGTTGTTTCTCAATATCTGCACTATTCTTATCCACCCCTCCATGAAGGGTAGGGCCACTCCTATAAGGGAGCTATGCAAGAACCTATTGGTATATTGTTGGAGGTAAAGCACTTAGATGATTCTCTCCCTCTTTCATCTCATCCAACTAGATGAAATTACACTCAGGTTATGTGTTGACTCATGAAGCTGGTTTTTGTAGCTCATTCTATATTTTATACTTATTATTATGTATTTTGGACACCAAACATTATTATACTATTTTTTATGTATAATTAGTACACCAATGATTGTATATTTGTATAAACATTCTAAATTATAAAATAGCAATGGTCTTATTTGTATTTATGATTGATTCAAGGTTTATATCCATACTTATAGTACTTGGTATACCTTAATACATAGTTAATCAGTTTTTCAACTTAATAATGTGTGTAATGCTTGATTACTAACTAAGATTTATTACACCAGTGGGATGATATGATTTATACATATTTTACTTAAAGTTCATTTATTTATTAGGTTATAAACTAATGGTTTTAATTAATATTAGAAGTAAGGTTTAAAAAATAATAATGATGTTATGAGTTAAAACTAATTAGGTCTTAACAACAAAAGCACATTTTAAGATAGCCATATCTATATCCACTGGTGTTTTTCAACATAATCAATCCATGGATTTTGTTTAGCTATCATTTCTTACATGTGAGGTATTTTATACCTCACTAAGGCTATGAGCCATAATAGTTTAGGGTTTCTAAATATTGTTTGCAATGTTTATTAGAAAATAATTATTTTTATCCATCTATGATTTGTTCTATTGGTTTTTGGAATTACATCTGCCCGTTTGGGCCTCACAAGTTTTTTGTTTTAGTATTCTTTGATTTTTATTTTAGTATTATGGTTTTTTTAGTATTTTGGGTTTTTGGTATTCTGGGTTTTTTCTTTTGACTTCTACAAAAATGGTGAATTGGGTGTAGGTCTTAGGTTATAAGTGTTTGTTAAAAATAAATAATTCTATTGATATGTGAATCATTCTATGAATTATTAAAATATAGTTAATTTATTTTAATTCATTTAGAATGATTGATTTTGGCTTACAAAAATTACTAACCATTTAAGGTTAATTTGTGTAATAGATGTCATGAATAATATTGTGAGAACAATTAATTACATGAATTCAATTCATACAAATAAGCATTTCAATTATAGTATGAATTAAATTAATATAAATATCATATTATCATTAAGGATTCCATTATATCATATTCCAATTATATAATACTACTCAAAAATTCAAATGGGAAAACCATTCTCTGGCTTCACAAAGGCACATTTCAAGAGAGCCATGTTTATATCCACTGGTGTTTCTCAATATGACCAATCCATGGATTTTGTTTAGATATCATTGCTTACACATGAGGTATTTTATACCTCACTAAGGCTATGATCCATAATGTATTTTATACCTCATATTGTCATTGAAGATGCCATGATATCATATTCAAATTATTTAACAATACTCAAAAATTTAAATGGGAAAACTATAGGATAATATTATTTATATGATATACAATTTACATAGAATAAAATTAGAAGTGAGTAGACAAACTAATTTGGAAAATAAGGTTGTTATTTCATACTTTATCATTACAAAAAATCCTTTGTTGAGTCTTCAAAATCAAGACAAAAAATTGCATAGTTTTAATTTTTCAATAAATTCTTCCTTTACAACGAAATGTTACATACTCAAGGTTTTTCAAGCGCTTGCTCCATAAAATCTATTATTGTTGTATTTTTCAATAGAATTGATGTTATTGGAGTGTCTATCATACCACCTATCAATGCTTAAAAATTTAGTTCTCACTTTGTTGATAACAACTTGTCATCTAGAATTGATTAGATGGACTAAGTGGCCTAGTTGATAATTTCCTAAGCCTACATAAGAAGGAGCATAAATGTTCATTATTTACATCATAATTATATGTTGATCTGGAAAATTATTCTCCATGTTTTTTAACCTTGTCTATCTTTCCATCTCTTTCATTATTTTCTCATACTCCCTCATCCTTTTCTGGTGCTCTTTCTTTTGATCTTTCTCATAATTTTCCCTTTGTCTTTGTTATTCCTTTTATTTCCATTTTAACTCATTCTCAATTTTTTTATGCTCCTTAAAATCCATGTTAATTTACCTCAATTCTTTCTTTTTTTCTATTTTTTGTTTTCTCTTGACCTTAATTTTCTTTATTTCTTCTTGTTGACTAAGCATTTCTAAAAATTCATCTGAAGTTAATATTTAAGACTACCTACTTAGTCTCACTACACCATTGGATGATCGATTTGAATTTTTCACAACCCTCTCTATTTGTAGTTAAGTAAAGTACCTAAACTTGAGCTTCTTGGAATTTTTTACTTTAACTACATTCAGGTTATTCATTGTTATTTGTTACATTATCATTTATTTATGAAGATTCATTACATCATCACATTTATGAAAATCCTCTAAAACTACATAGTATTCACCAAATATTCATCAAATATAGTTGCAAGAGGGTATGGCATTAAAATTCCCATATATTCATTAGAAAAATCCAAGTTAACGCCTAGTTCAGTTACCCCATCCTTGATCCAATTTGTTGGCTATTTACAAAGGTAGGCTCAACCCCTCTCCAAGAACATGTTCTTCAACCTTGGACACATGCTTACCTCAACCATTTTTTTGTGTTTATATTGAATGGGTAGCATGGTTGATAGTAGGTATAATGGGATGTACAATGTAATTTTAAATTATTCCATCTCCTTTTTGAAGTTGAACATTTGCATCTATCTCATCCTCTCCATATCTAATTAACCACATGATGTTTTGAATTGAAGTATCATCATCTTTACCTACAAATTCATAGGCTTCACTTGGTTCCATGTCTTCTACAAGTTCATTTTTTTCAATGGCCATATACCTATTCTCCTAAAACTTGACTTCATATTTTATGTAGAAAGTGCAGTTTTGAAAGCTATATTGCCCAACTCAACCAAATCAGAAATATTGATTTCAATATTGTGATGTTGAGCCATCCACTTTGACCTTTCACATTTGAAATAATATTTCAATGGGGAGAAGACACATCCAATGGTTGTAGCTTTTTAGAAGTGTAGACTGGAAAAGTAACAAAATCAATTCCCAAACTCCTTGCCTCTTCTACATTTATCATTGATACATGACTCCCATGGACATAAAAAATAAATAGGCGCCTATTGGAAGGATAAACTCCACCTAGTATGATTCTCTCTAAATGGTGTAGTTAATTGATAAAAAATTATCTTTTCATCCGAGCATTCTCTTGGGATACCATACATGTACCTGGTTCACAACATGTAATATAGTTTTTTTATATCTTTTTCCCTTTAAAACATATAATCCAAGAATTATTTGGCTTGATACATTGACACAAGTAATAATGGTGATCCATTCCCTATTATTTTTAATTATGTGATGGAATTTTTGACATCCTCTTTTTATTATGATGTGTATACCAGTGTCCATGCCAATCTGTTTCATCATACTTCTAAATTTTGTAAGGTTCATATTGGTTATCTTCATAAACCTTCTCCAAGTTATTGTAAAATCCATCTAAAATTGAAGTCCTTAGCTAGAATGGTTTATATCTATCCAATAATTTTTTGTTCTAGTCTACAAATCTAGGTGCCTCTTATTAAAGCTAGCCCACCAAGACTTGTCAGGCATTTCATCTTTGAAAGGGTTGGGCCTATTTTGACATATATGGGATACATATGACCTGAGT
>JARHVA010003114.1:525000-552500 GCA_037957365.1 Torreya grandis | reverse complement strand
CAAAATAGTAGTTAGAGAAACCTAGTTCTTTAAAATAGCTAGTGATTTTTTATTACAGCTCAAGGAGCTTATTTTAAATCATATAAAAATTTATTTAACTTACAAACATAATGTTCTTTGTTAGCATCAATGAAACCTTTGGGATGAGACATACAGATTTCTTCTTCTAAATCACCATTCAAGAATCTATTTTTTATATCCATGTGGTGCATAGTCTAACTATTTTGAGTGACAAGAGCAATGAGTAATATAACATTACTCATTTTTGTTACAGAAACAAAATTTTAAACATAGTAAATCTTTGGTTTTTGATTAAAGTCATGAGAAACAAATATTTTTTTAAACTTATCAATTTTATCAATTAAATTATATTTGATTTTATAAAGCCACCTAAAACTAACAAAATGTCTTTTAGGCAAAGGTGAGATAATATCTCAAGTCTTATTTTTAATTAAGTCATTATAATTAGATTACATGACAACTTATATCTATCATATTGAATAGCTTCCTTAAAATATTGAGGTTCACATTTATACATAATCATTAAAACATCATAAAAATATTGATTTCTAGTTAATTTGTTAAGATTATCAAGACTAAAAGACTAGATAAGGGATTCTATCCATTTAAGTATTTTAGATTAAACATGAAATTCATGGGGTTACTCTGACTCTAATTTATTCAAATATGGATAAAGTTTGTATATGTCATATAATTATTCATAAAGAGAAACATGAGAGATAAGTTCATAAAAAAAGAGAACATTGAAGAGGTTCCATCTAGGGCTCACAAAAAGATTTCTTGAGAATAAAAACATTCTTATTCTCAATGATTTATCTTTTAAATAGATCATACACTCTTAATCCTTTATTTTTACCTTCATAACCTACAAAAATGCACAAATATGAGGTGGGATCAAGTTTATTTCTTTTAGCTTTAAGAACAAATATGGAAGTAAGACTACCAAAGATCTTAAAATGAGCCATACTAGGCTTCTTATTAGACCACATTTCTTAAGGTGTAGAAAGATGAATTTTTTTATTAGGGACTCTATTCAGAATATGCATAATAATATTCATGGCTTTAAACTAAAAGAATTTAGTAATATTTGCATAATGTAATATTGTTCTAACCATTTTTATAATGGTGCAATTTTTCTTTTCAACAATACCATTTTACTATGGGGAATAGGTAGTCGTTAATTCCATCTAAATATAATAACTAATGCATAAATAATTAAACTCTTTACTAATATATTCACTACTATTATTATATCTTAATATCTTTAAAAAAAATTAGAAGCATTTTCAACAACTTCAAATTCTTTGAATTTAGACAACACTTCAGATTTATATTTAATAAAATATGACCAAATCACCTTAGTATGATAATCAATAAAAGTAACTATATATAAATAAATATTAATAAATACAAATTCAATAGGTCCTATAATATCACTATGAATTAATTTTAGAGGATGTAAGGAATTTACATCATGATTCTTGTGAAAGGGATTAGTATTATACTTACCATGTAAGTAGCCTTCATAAGTTTAATGATGAGAAGAGATAGAAGGAATACCAAAAATAAGATTATGAGAAAAAATATCATTCAAAATTATAAAATTAATATGTCATAATATTTCATGCTATAATTAAGATTCATTCTAACTATGTGATGAAAGACAACACACAGAAGAAGTAGAAAAATGTATAAACCATTCTTGTGAACACCTTCAGTAATCAAAGAACTAAATTGATTTGTAATGAACCAATTATTTTTAATAAAATTTAAAATAAAATTATCATTTGTAATTTGAGAACAAGATTAAAAAAATTTCATAAATTTAGGTACATAGAAAATATCATTAATAAGAACATTTACAAATTTTTTCTTTCCTTAGTTGTTTCTAAAAATGAATTGTCTCATACATAAATATTTTCAAAAATATCTATACGATTAGATAAAATACAAGATAAAAAAATCATATGGTGTGATGCACTGCTATCTAAAATCCATTCATTCTCATTATAAGTAAACAAGACATTATATAAAACAATAACATTAGAATTTTGTTCCTGATTGTTGTTATGATTATTGTTCTTCTGATGATTTTAATTAGATTTATTTCCTTTATTATTTTTAGAGGTTTTATTATTATTATTATTATTATTATTATTATTATTATTATTATTATTATTATTATTATTATTATTATTATTATTATTATTATTATTATTATTATTATTATTATTTATATAAAAATTACATCTTCTATGAGCATAATTACCACACAGATTATAATTCGCAAGCTTAGCTTTATGATTCTTATTACCAAATTTTTTATTCCCATTTTTTCCATTAGTAGAATTAGGGTTAGATTTTTTATTTCTATGGTCTTTAGAAAGATAATTGAGATAAATATATGCTTGGATAAAATTATATTTAGAATCAAAACTAGACATCACTTTATCTTCTTGTAGAAGAGTTGATAGGGTAGTGAGATCAAGGATATCTTGCTCTGTTTGGTATTTAAATTGAAAATTGAAATAAAATTATAATTTTTTTAATGAATATTTAACTAAAGAATGAAATATAACAATTGATATTGAATTATATAAAATTTTAATCTATCTAATTGATCGTTAATATTTACAATTCTAGTAATAAATTTAACTTTTTCATCACCTTTCATAAGTGTAGTAAGCAATTCAAGAATCAACTTAAAGATAAGTTCCCTAATGCATAGACTCAAGGAGTTTTCAAGCATCTATAAGAGACTCTTGATTACCAATATGGAGTGGAAATTAATCCTCAATACTCTATAATATAATCAACATAGTTTCTTATGATTTCTATTGAAATGCATTGATAAGCTCAACAAAGACATTTTCCTCTATCGGATCTTTTTCAGTTCTAAACATAATATTTCACAATTTTCAAGCCACAAACTTGGATTTAATATTAATGTTATAGATAGTATAGTTATATCTATTAATCATTTGAGATTTATCTATCACAAAATTAGGTGAAGCCATTGCTTCCCTTTAAGAATGACACTACAACACTAGAAAGCTTTAAAAAGAACTTATTAAATATGATTTTATATTTTAGTTGATAGTAAAATAAATTTATAGTGTAGTTAAACAATCATTGTTTAAATTAATGTTAAATAAATTTAAAAAATGAAATATTGTGATACAATAAGGTGTTGCACATTCATAAAAATACACTAATATAAGAACAATTATTAATAATGATATACACCCTATAATAGAAAGATTAAAATCAATAAAAAGACCACACTAATGCATCTAGAATGTGCCAAAACCTATGAAATTATTGGTTTAACATGACTATGCTCGAAAAAACATTCATAAGGTCAAATGTTTAAACAATGCCAAAATAAGTCTAGGGTTTGCACGTAAATTACTTTACACACAAACCAAAAATATTTTCTAATTACTTAATTTTGAAAAAAAAAATGACTAATTTAAATTAGATCAAAACAAATTTTCTAAAGGGGTTTTGAACATTTGACCACCCCACTTGTAAGATTTTAGTAAAATTTTAACCACGAACCCTCTTAGGAGACTTGTTGAAGATTTGTATACACAAAATAATATTTACACATTTTTATATCTATTTTTTAATTTAAAAAATAATTATTATTATAAATATTGTACATTTAAAACATCAAGGTTAAAAATCTTATATCTTTTTAACATGTACGTAAATTGAAGATTTTAAAGCATAAAGTGGGGCCCAGATTTATGGAATCTATTAAATAAAAATTTGTATTATTTTTCAATTATTTGCAAACTATATATTTACCTGTATGGATTATTTTATATGATCATGGTGTAGGAGAGGAGATACATGTGAAAATTTATATTTATTAAGGCCATTAGATGCCCTAAAAACCACATAATCCTCTTGAAATGCTAATAAAAACCAATAAAAACTTTAAAAAATAAAATTTTGAGTCAAAAATTGATGTTTCAACCCACCATCATCAGCCCACCAAGTATTACTATGATTCCTCAGGGAGCTTTGAAAAATAAAATGAAGCCTTTGATGTTTTAGAGGGTTTGGCAGTGTTTTTTCAAGTAAAATAATTGGTAAAACAACTTTAAAAGACCAAAAAACAACACTAAAAACATTCCAAATAATTTTATTGAGTTTCTTTAGGTAGGGGCACCATATATGTGCACCACAAGGAGGTTGGAGGATTTTTTAAATGTTGGAATTGACCTATGATGGTTTTGAAAAGGATCTAAGATGAGTTGAGTTAAGATCCAAAATATAGATGGTTGAAGCAGGCCTTCAATGTTGATAAACAAAAAAATGTCACTCTTGTAGCCATACCAAGGCCATACTAGGGTTGAAAATTATTTGAATATAATATATGGAAATTGACAACAAGTTTTTCAATCAAGTACACCCCCTCAATTCTCTCAAACCATGTAAATAATTGAATCTAATATGTAATATAGGTAGAATATAGAGATGTATTTAACCAAAAAAACACATATCAATGAACTCAAAATTAACATGGTAAAACATATGGTGAGGTAAAAAACCACAATATTAAATATTAATATATGAGAAACTTATTTTCCCAATACGATCTTCTTCAACTCCATTCTTGTCAATAAGTCTTCACAAAACCTTTATGATATATTTGCCACACACCAATATTAAATTATCTCGATCATGGAGTTCACCGAGTGTATATTATAAATATTAATAGGGATAAAAAACCTATTTATAATTAAATGAGGGGAGGTGAGAATTATAACCAATGGGTCTAACCTTTCTCATGAACATTTTAAATAAATGGTAAACAATAAACAAATATGTTTTATTATTTATTTACATGAGGTTTTTCAACCCTTGTGAATAAATAATAAGTCATTATTATTTAATTACCTAAAATGTACTAAGGGTATATAATAACACCACTTATACATTAAATGTTCTAATAGTTTTGTAGACTATTTCATTATTATATTTCTCAATAATTATGCCAGGAAACTATTCTATAGGATAAGTAAACATCTTTGGTTCTAAAGGATAATCATATCAAATTCTTATAATTTTGACCACTTAATTATCATTAATATATTTGAGATATTTATTAATTATAGAAGGTACTACCCTAATATTTTGTATCTAAGCATGTCCTAAGAGTATATCAAATACCACTATGTTATTTATAACTAATAATAGAGTGAGCACTATGAGAGGTCCCACTTGTAAAGGTATCATTATATGCCAAAGAGTATCTTGTGTATGGCCATCAAATGATTTGACAACCTTGGAATTATCTTGTAAATCTTACTATGTATAACCAATAAAATAGATAATTATTATGATGCATACATTTTCACTTGATCCATTATCTATCATAACACTATATATGGATTTTTTGTGAGCATATGCTTGAATAAAGAGTGCATGTCTATCTGAATCATTATCAAAAACTTCACTATAATCAAATGTAATCATAAGACATGATGTTTATTTACTTGTAACTATACCAATTATGATATCAAGTGGATGTCCATATGTTAAAGGATAAAGATGATAATTATATGCATAATATACTTCAAATTATCATTATTATTTTCTTCATGATTTAGAAAAGGATCTTTGTACATTTTGAACTTTGAATTATAATTTATTTGTGGCTTAGACTCTTTAGTAGGTTCCACATTGTTAATAATATTCTCATTAATGAGATACTAAATCTTATGTTTGAGCTTGAAACATTTATTTTTAGAATTCTGAATACATCTATGGAAGTCATAATATGCATTGCCATTAAATTTTTCATCTTGTGGTCTAGATATGTCCACTTACATTGGTGGATGAAAAGTGATAATGTTACATTCAAGTATATTTTGTAATAATACTATTTCATTATGTTTTAAGTTTATTTTACATTCAAGAAGAAAGAGAAACATAAAAGAGAGAGAGAGAGTTAGGGATAAGTGATTAAAACCCAGATAATTACACACTATTTTAGACTTTGTAGATTCCCCTCTTTAGCTATGGAGGAAGACACTTATAGATAAGAAAACACTACACAAAATAGTTGTTAGTGGAGATATGTGTAGAGTGCCAAGCTACATACTTGTTTTGGGAAGCATAAAACTTCCTTGGGATGATAGTTTGTTATTTTAAAACAAATTTTAAAATAAATACAAGTAGAGAGAGAGAGAGAGAGAGAGAGAGAGAGAGAGAGAGAGAGAGAGAGAGAGAGAGAGAGAGAGAGAGAGAGAGAGAGAGAGAGAGTTATATTTATGATGTTATAGGTCTAAATTTAGTAGAAGATAATACATTGTAAGTTGATAAGTTAGGTCTATGCTTTGGGAAGGTTGTTAGGTGATTTTGAGGTTGTTGGTTCAAAAACATAGTAACTATTAGTTAAAAGACTGATGTTAGTTGGGGTCACTGATGTCGATTGGGATCACTGATGTTAGTTATGGTAGTAGTATTATAATGAGTTAGGGAAGGCTTTTTTGGGAGAGAGATTGGGAAGAATCGTAAGGAGGTGGGTAAGACTCAGGTGAGTTTAGATAGAGGGTTGGTATGCTAGGGTAGAGAGAAGTGGGTGGGGAGCTTTACAACTCCTCCATGGAAGGAGTCAAGGTTCATGAAATAATAAATAGTATAATGTATAACAATTATAAAACTACTATTTAAAGGCTTAAAAAACATTGAGATATATTTAACTAGTGAAAAGGGTGAATGATGATTGCCATATAGATGACTCTGATGAGGCTTGGTGAACCAATGCATGAATAGACAAGACAATCATGTGCTATTGGTTCTCAAGAGTTCAAGATATATGTATTGTATCAATTCCTAATCTGAATCAATTTATACAAAGTAATAATAAGCCTAGATGTTGAAAGTGATGTAGGATGCTTTGATTACCAAAAACCTGTGAATGAATTATTGATTTTTGACCTAAATAACAACTTGGAATTTTGCTTAAGTAATCAATTTTGGTGATCATGGTGATGTCGATCAAGGGTTGACCGATGTTGATGGCATGACAATAGGTAAAAGGGATATTTTTAGCCCATTTTTTGTTCCTTATTTTTCCAAGTGTGGTGTCCATTAAAAAATGGTAAAAATATGAGGCTATGAAGAATGTAGTTAGTTAAGAATTTATGTTAGGGGTGAGAATAAGTCATAGGTAGATATAATTAGGAGACTAAGTCTCAAAGTGACTCAGAGGGTAAGAATTAGTCTTACGATGAGGTGGCTAGATGAGGTGGCATGAGTGAGTTTTAATTAACTTAATCAAATATTTTAAGGTAAAAACATGGGTTAGGAAGGTTACTTATTAAAAGGGTATCAAGGGGGGTTTCAACACAGGGAGTCACATATGTGTGTGACATAATTTTGGTGTCTACATTTGCCTCTTTTTATCTTGTAACTTATATTGACAAGTTGTGAGACAAAAATAGGAGTTAGATGCTCTAGGTATGGGATGAGATATTCCCCCTCAAAATAGGAACTAATGGAGGAGAATCAAAAATTGGGTACCGATTTGATAGGTAGTTAATAAATGGGTGGATGTTGAGTGTGAATGTGGCAACATCATTAATTATGTGGATACTACTAGTTATAGTCAACACAATCAATAATGGGTAAAGGAGAAGAGGACTTGGATAGAAATAACTAGACCATAGCTTGTTAGTGATAGCTAATAGGGTTAAAATGATCAAATTTGTAGCTCTAATGGTCCATATACTCTAGGTATCTAAGGTAGGAAGTACTCCTAGAAAACAAAATAGGTTGCAGGTGATGGAACTGGCAAGGTCACGCTTGAAAAACACTTGATATACATGTGTGCATAGAATATCTAACTATAGCATGGTATCTTAAGTGGTTAGAATGATCAAGGTAAGGTTAGATCAAAAGGGTCATTACACAAGGAGATATTTATGAACTCTAGTTAGAGTTATCGTGGGTGGAAATTTAAGTGATATTCAAGGTTGGTTATCATCAGTGGGGAGATATACATGATCTCTAATTTCCCCATAAGGAGTCCATGTGAACCACTAAAAGCATGTAATTAGGGTGATTTTGTAAAGAGTGGTAGTTGGGGTTGGATATCCAAATTTTTAAGGTGGCTGACATCAGTTAGGTCACCTATGTTGATAGGAAATATGCTGACATCAGTGCCTTAAGATAGGACTACCGATGTTGATGGGTGACCAAACCTAAAAAAAGGGGTTTAACAACACACCAAAATTCATTTATGACATTGGATTGGAGGAAACTAGAGCTCTAAATGTCATGTGGCTTAAAACATCTAGAGCTTATCCTATTATTGTGAGGTGGTAATAGGTGATTGGTTGAGAAGAGTGTGTGAGAGTGAGCATATGATTTAGCACTTGGTGGGCCATGGTTTGACTGAGGGAGCATTGGTGTGGATGGAGATGGAAAAGGGATAAGGGGACCTAGCTAGAAGTACTCCACTATAGGTGATATTCATTCTAACCTAGAAGAGATAGAGAGATAAGGTAGGATTTGTTTGAGTGGCTTTAGTTGGTTGTTATTTTAATTTAGGTTTTGATCATAATTTGTTAGTTAGTTTTAATGTGAGTGTGTGGGGGGAGAGAGGGTAATTAAGGGGTTAGTGGATGGGCTAAGGGTAGGGTTGGGTGGATTTATGGGGGGGTTAGGGGTAGTTTTTAGGAAAACCCCTAAATTTTGGGTGTAAGCTATTCAACCCTAGGATTGAACCAGTCACCAATGATGACTAGGCTATCAACAGCATCTGACAACTAGCATCAATGTCGCCTAACATCCAACACTAATGTCAGAGTATAAGATTAACATTACTCAATATATAACTAATGTCAGTAACTCAAAAACCTAAAGTGGCAATTTTAAGAAGAATTAGGTCTAATTGTGCATCCCAATTGAATTTTTATAGGTGCATTAGTGGACTATCTTAATGGTCAAGCTAGCCTCAAAAGACCCTATATCAATTGAGTGATACATACATATCCCAAATGAGGGCCTCAGAAGAATGTATTTCTCCCAAAGGGAAGGTAAAAGGGGTTAGATATGGGTTGAAATTGTTAAGGCAAGTGGTGAGGAAAAAGAAGGTTGAAATAGGCCATGAGACTTAGGGTTAAAAATAAGCCATTAAGCCTAGGGTATGAGATATAGGTCATGAGGCATAGAGGTTTTAGAATAGGCAGGATGGCTTAGGGTTTAAGATATAGGATATGGGGCCTAAAGGTTTAGAATAGGTTGATTAGATTTGTGTTTAAGATATAAGACATGGGCCTAAAGTTTAAGTGGGTGAATGGGCTAGATAGTTAGGTGGGTAGATGACCAAGCTAGCCTTGGAAGACCCTGTGTCAATTGAGTGCTACCTACATAGCCTAGATTAGGGTCTCAAGCCAATGTAGATCTCCTAAAGAGAAAGGGATTAAAAGAGGAGTTTTATAACTTAAGGTATATGAATTGATGAAGTGATTTTATGTGTGTGGATATAGGCTAAGCAGGAGTTGATAGTATGAGATTAAATACCTACATTATTGACAAGGATGAGGAGGGATGTCACCACAGATGAGTGAGAGCACATGAAAGATATAGGGTTATGAGGAGTGCAATGATATTTTAGAGTTGCATGAGATGTTTTCTTGATGGTAGCCTTGATAGAGAGGTGGGATCACACCACCAACACCTTCCATCTAACTATTGGTTAATTGACAGTGATGCAAGAGGATGTATATAGGAGTTTATGAGTACCACTCCAAGGGGAGGATATTTTATCCTATTTGAGGGAGGATCATGATATTAATATGTCCACATTTTTTGGGGAGCATCTCAATGAGGTAACCTATCATTCGATGAGATTTACATATGAGCCACTTTACACTACTGATGAGGAGAAACATTACTTGATTATCTTGATGATGATAGGAATTATAATGTGTGCACTACCTAGCATGGATGGAGGAAGATTACCTATCATAATGAATGGAATTTTGGCATAAATGTTTGAGCAATAGACAATCTTTGCATGGGGACTAACTTTTCTTATATAGTTATATAGGGAGTTATGGGGTGTGAGCTTGCAATGGTGATATAGTCTTTGTGTCAATAATTTACTTAATTTTTGGGCATATGAACACATTGTGGTGACATAGCCATTAGGGATACCATTCATGATTTTGACCAGTTTTAGGGTTGGTTTCATATGATGGAGAGAGAGCATGACACAAACATGAATAGATGGCGTCAAGTGGGATATTTATTATTACAAGAAGTTGATGGATGGATTGATTCTTTTAGATATTGTTTGGAGGCCCTACTTGACATATCTTACATTTAGATGATAGATATAATAGCTTGTAGGCTTATAGAGTATGATATGGGTCAGTGGGAGGTGAGTCAAAGAGTTGGATATGATACCTATGGTCAGGGTTAGGAGATAGTTTGGGTTATTATAGGATGTACCTCTTTTTTTCCCTCAATATAAGAGGGATGATATAGAGGTACCCCTTCCAATTACCTAGGAGATAAATGGGTCAAATTTTAAGGAGCTATCAGTAGGCCTAGTTGTGATAGATCTAGGTGTATAGTGACTTATCAAGCATGGTGGGCAGGTTTACCAACTGTGATTTTGAGGAGACTATGATTAGATTTATAGGGAGTTGTGAGAGAGAGGGATGTAGTTATATATGCACAAGATATAGCATAGGTATATGTTTTGGTCCTACAAGGATAAGTGATGACACTACAGACCTAGTTGACTATAACAAAGGCATAGGTTTTGGTTCTATAGGGATAGATGTTGATACTATAGTGATAGGTTACTACACTAACAATAGAGAGAGATGGTTTGAGAGTAATAAGATAGGCTACCCCCCTCCTTCACCATAAGGACCAATATAATTTCCATCGTAGGCATAACCATAAGGTCCTACAATAGGTTTGATGGGTCCATCATAGATTGTACCAATAGTGAGGTACAACACTACTTTAGATGAGATTGCATGCTATGTGAGAGTCATTAGGTAGTTCCCATAGATTTTGAGATACAACACTACTTTAGATGAGATTGCATACTATGATAGAGCCATGAGGTAGTTCCCATAGATATTGAGGCTAGAGAGTAAGAGAGATCATAAAGACACACCATGACCTCTAGTTCACATAAATGCAGATAGGCAGAGGGTGGTGATGATACTACCTCTTCATGACCATGACCATAACTTTAAGTATTCTAAGGGCTGGATCTATTATGATTTTTGTTATATATATATATATATGTGTGTGTGTGTGTGTGTGTGTGTGTGAACTAGAGGTTATGATGTGTCTCTATGATCTCTCTATGATATATATATATATATATATATATATATATATATATATATATATATATGAGATTTTGGTATTATGAGATGTTATGATGATATTATATTATGTATGAGGTTTATGTGATGTCATTTTTGGTTATGTTAGTGATAGTTAGTGTGTTATGCTAGAATTTCCCATATTTGTGATGGTACATGCATAGTTAAGTAGTTGGTTTCATTTTAGCATTTTCCATATATGTGATGGTGTATGCTAAAAAAAAGTTGTTTGATTTACTGTTGTTTAGAGAAACTATGTTGGTTGCATTTCACATGAGGTTTTATGAAATAAATTAGTTGGAAAATGGTTTACTAGTATTAGTAGAGTGTGATGATTGAAGAATGTATTTTTAATACGCCATGATGTTTATTGATATTTTTGAACATCATTGCTTGAAATGGATATGTAAGTAATAGTATTCTTAAACACATAACTTAAGATGTAATAATAGAGATTGGTAGGTAGGTGAGAAGTTAAGCGAATCTTGTTACAAAATATCACCTTAAAAAGAGAAATTGACATGTGATAGAAAAGAAAGGGACGTGATGCTCTTACATTAGTGAGCACCATAATGACCATATGAATAGGCACAGGAGTATGAGCCTTATTCGTGTGTTGTATTATCGACCATTCATTTGGTAGAGAAATGTCTTGATAACCTTATGTCAAGTGAGTTCAAAGTCCATTGATTGTGAAGGAGTAAGAGGGGAAAAAGGTAAAATGAATTAGGGTGTTTGGGTAGTGTAACCTTCTTAGTGGGGATGGTATTCCCCTTCTATAGGTGACCTGAGAGCTAACATAGGCAAGTCCATGACTAAAGTTTTTTGTTTTTTTTCTTATGTAGGCTGATCAATGTGAGAAGCCTTCATTGAGATATTGTTGGTACCTTGAGGTCATGTGCAGTTGATCAATGTGGGAAGCTTCTAAGTTATTATTTACTTGATAACAAAGCTTGGCTTAGCCATCCTTCAAGGGAGTGTTCTAATATTTTTTTAGGTATCCTTCTAGGGAGTAGTCTATTTATAATAATAATAATGAGAAGTTACATATCTATCCTTCAAGGGAGTAGTCTATGTTGAGAATCATAACCTGAGAGATAGTAATTTGTCTATATATCATAATATATGTTATTATATTTTTGTTTACATACAAATTTCATCATGGATAGGACTATATAGGCTTAGAGGTTTTCCTTTATGAGGTTAAAACTGTAACACTTGGAAGGTTAACTAAGTGTGCATGATCAAGGGTTAAGAGGAAGGGAGATGAATGTAATAGGGTTGCTCAAGGGATGAGCTCAAGTTATACACAAAGTGAAGCATCAATTGATTAACAAAATAATGGTCATAGGTGAAAAGTATTTAAAGGCTTGATTTCTAGCTTAATTTCAAGACAAGATAAGTAATAATTTCTTGAGCCATACTTATGAGTTATGATGTAGGGTCCAAGCCAATTAGGAACAAACTTACCCCATTTATTTTTCTCCATGTTCATCACATGTTTATTTTCCTTTAAGATGAGATATATGATATTAAAATATCACTTCTTACATTTTTTATTGTAAGCATGTTTGATATGCTCTTGATAGATTTGGATGTGATTGAGGGTTGTTAGATGGTGTTCATCAAGTAGCTCAATTTGGGCCAAAATTTTTTGGAAAAAGTCATCATTAGTAAGTATATATTATATAGAGATGTGAAGAGAAGGAATCTGGACCTCAAGAGGCAAGACTAATTCCATCCCATAGACCAATGAAAATTGTGTAGCACTCATAGGGGTTCAAATGCTAGTGAGGTAAGCTCATAAGGTGAAGGGAATGTGCATATGCCAATCCATACCAACATTTTTGACTACCTTCATGAATATTTTGGTTAAAGTTTTGTTATAATCTTCACCTATCCATTTTCCTATGGATAGTATGGAGATGAGAAGCTTAATTTCATTCCAAAAGCATCATAGAGTTTTTGGATAGTCTTATTCTTGAAAGATTTATCATTTTCTATAATAATATTATGGGGGACATTGAAACAGTAGATGATGTGATGGTTGATAAATTCAATAATTTTTTTAGCCTTAATAGAGATGAGAGGAATATCCCTGACCCAATTAGTGAAGTATTCAGTAGCAATAACGATAGAATGATACCAGAGAGATGAATGAGGGTTAATCTCATTGATTAGATCCAAACCCAATTGTGAAAAGGGCCAAAAGTATTTAGTGAATTTTAAGGCATGGCTTGGAGTATGAAGGAGGTTATCATGTTGTTGACATTTAACACAACATCAAAAATAATTTTGATAGTCTTGGTTGAGTGTCAATTAATAGTATCCAAGTTAAAGGATGCATTTGGCAACTGATTCCAACTAAAATATCCACCATAAATCCCATTATAGACTTCATTAATGGTGAAGGGGATTTAAGCATGAGTGAGGCATCAAAGTAGGAGACCATCAAAGCCTAATTTGTAGAGAAGGCCCCCCAACATTGTGTAGTGAGTAGTAATTTTAATGAAAGAATGTCTCTCATTACTAGAAAGATCTTATTGAATGATAGCATAAGTGAGATAGTCAAAAAGTTGTTTGTATTAGATGTCATGTGGATTAGAGTCAACATTGCCCATAAATAAGATGTTAATTGACAGATAGGAGGGCAATGTGAGGCGATGCATGGTGACATATATTTTTGAAGAAGAGGATGAGGATGGAATGTGTGAGGTAAGGAAAGCCATCATGTTAGAAAACTTGTTTATAGATCAAGGAACAGTCTAAAAGAGGTAGTGGTTGAATGATTCCAATAGCACATATACACAATGTTTATATCATTGAAAATTTTCATTTTTGTAGATGTAGGAACTGTTAACCTAATTAATCACTAGCTAAGAATCACCCAAGATGCTAATTGATTTGATGCCTAAGAAAATAGTCGTTTGAAGTCCTAAGACCAAAGCTTCATATTTGACCATATTGTTAGTACATTCAAAATCTAGTTTAAATAATAGAGGCATAAGATCACCATCAAGAGGGATGAGGATGAACCATACGCCCCCACCAAGTTGAAATTTAGACCCATCAAAGAACATCATCATTTGATAGGAGATGTCATTGGTGGATATCATTCTGATAGACTCATCAGGGAATTCAAGGTTAGAAGGTTGGTTGTCAAGTAAATGGGCATCAACTAATTGGTCAGCAATTGTTTACCCCTTGATATGGATGAATTCTAAGTCAAACTTATCAAGGAGCATGAGCTAATGAGCCATATACTAGTTTTGGTATGGCTTGGAATGCATGTATTTGAGGGGGTTAGTATGGGTGACAATGTAGATTTTGTGATTTAAAAGGTAATGGCAAAGTTTGAAAGTTGTCAAGACCAATGTGAGGCAAAGCTTTTCACTATGAGTATACCAAGTTTCATAATCAATAAGAATTTGACTTATGTAGTAAACAACTTGCTCTGTATGTTGATCATCCTGATGTACAATCATAGCACCTAAGGAATGGTCTATTGTATAAATGTAGAGGTAAAAAGGTTGGTCCTCTTTAGGAGGAATAAGAACTAGGAAAAAGGATACACCAGGCCTATGTAAGGATAAAGGACACACAAAAAACTTGAAACTAGAGGTTAATAGAATCTGAGAGGTAGAAATGATTAGATTTGATAAATTGATAAAGGAAACGTCCTCACTAACTCAAAAATGTAGAAGACAAAAGGAACATGTAGCTACTAAATGTTAACTCCTAAGATTAATTTTAGTATCTTGATGGTTTATGCCTTAGAATGTGTTAGAGTAAAATTGGTTTGTGAAAATAGGTACTAGATGAGAAGTCTAAGGATGGTTCCAAGTTAATTTCAGTGATCAACAAAAATTTGTATTAGATCAAATACATGGATTGTTATAGGGGCTTACTCCCCATACTTCATGATCCTAAAGCTGAGTTGGGCCACTTAGCTAGAATATACCTTTTGTCTAGAGTTTATACTCTGTCAGAGAATGGATGGGCCCTCCCCTTGGTAGTGAAATCCAAGTGAGATCACTGGGTAGGGTACGTTGATCCACTAGGTGATGAAATCCCAATAGTCCTTGTCTCAAGTGAGTTTAGATGTTTAATTTTGTGAGAGTGATCTGGTTGTGTAACATTTATGTTCTATGATTTATTCATGATGCTTTATTTAACTAGGTGAGATAAATGCAACAAGCAAAACAATGACATGTAGTGAGTTTTAAATCCAAATAAAAAATGTTTAAATTATGATGAAAATAATGTTGAATAGGAGAAGAGGATGAATTTCACTATTTTAATGCTCAAAAGAGGCAAACAAAAGAAGGTATTATTTTTAGCTTGCAGGAAAATAGTGATTTTATTTTAGAGGTATAAGAAGAGGAGAATGATAGGGAAGGAAAAATTTAGTTCTTTCTTTAAACATAAAATAAAAAGTCTAAAATTTCATTTTTGAGAAAGATAAAGAGAGAAAGTGAAAGGAATGAAAATTTCACTATGGTGCACCTATATGAATAGCTAGATAAGTAATGAACCTAGGAAAACTCTAGTGTCCCACCAAGCATGCCAAAATGTTTCACTATGTTTTAAGTTTATTTTATATTCAAAGAGAGAGAGAAACAAAAGAGAGAGAGAGAGAGTTAGGGATAAGTGAGTAAAACCCATATAATTATGCACCATTCCAAAATTTGTAGATTCCCCTCTTTGGCTATGGGGGAAGACACCTGTAGATAAGAAAACACTATACAAAATAGTTGTTCGTGGAGATATGTGTAGACTTCTAAGCTATGTGCTTGTTTCAAGAAGCATGAAACTTCCTTGGGATGACAATCTGCTATTTTACAATAAAGTTTAAAATAAATTCAAGTAAAGAGAGAGAGAGAGAGAGAGAGAGAGAGAGAGAGAGAGAGAGAGAGAGAGAGAGAGAGAGAGAGAGAGAGAGAGAGAGAGAGAGAGAGAGAGAGAGAGAGTTTTGTTTATCGTTCTATAGGTCTGAGTGTAGTAGAAGATAACACAATGCAGGTTGATAAATCAGGTCTATATTTTGGGAAGGCTGTTAGGTGATTTTGAGTTTGCTGGTTCAAAAACATAGTAACTGATGTTAGTTAAAGGACCGATGTTAGTTAGGGTCACTGATATCATTTGGGTCATTGATGTTGATTGGGATCACTGATTTTAGTTGGGATAGTAGTATTAGAATGAGTTAGGGAAGGCTTTTCTAGGAGGGATAATGGGAGTATGGTCAAGTTGTGAGGTTGGAAAGAGTCATAAGGAGGTGGGTAAGACTCAATTGAGTCTGGATAGAGGGTTGGTATACTAAGGTAGAGAGAAGTGGGTGGGGATATTTGCAAATCCTCCATGGAAGGAGTTGGGTTTCATGAAAAAATAAATAGTATAATGTAAATTAATTATAAAATTACTCTTTAAATGCTTACAAAACACCAAGATATACTTAGCTAGTGAAATGGATAAATTGTGATTGCTAGATAGATGACTCTGATGAGGCTTGGTGAACCAATGTGTGAATATAAAAGACAAGTGTGTGTTTTTTGTCTTCAAGGGTTCAAGCTCTGTGTAGTATATCAATTGTTGATCTAGATCAATTTGTATAGAGTAATGATAAGCCTAAATGTCGAAAGTGATGTAGGATGCTCTGATTGCCAAAAGCCTATGTGTGAATTATTGAGTTTTTGACCTGGATACCAACTTAGAATTTTGATTAATTAATTGACATCAATTATCCCATTGACATCAACTAAGGGTTGACTAATGTTGATGGCATGATAATAGGTAAAAGGTATATTTTTAGCCCATTTTTTGTTCCTTCTCTTACCAAGTTTGGTGTCTATTATAAAATGGTAAAAATGTGAGGCTATGAAGAACGTAGTTAGTTAGGAATTTATGTTAGGGGTGAGAACAAGTCATAGGTAATTAGAATTAGGAGACTAAGTCTCAATGTGACTAAGAGGGTAAGAATTAGTCTTAGGATGAGGTGGTAAGGTGAGGTGGCATAAGTGGGTTTTAATTAACTTAATTAAATATTTTAAAGTGAAAACATGGGTTAGGAAGGTTAATAATTAAAAGGGGATCAAGGGGGCTTTTGACATAGGGATTCATGCAAGTGTGTGATGTAATTTGGTGTCTACAAATACATGAAAAGGTGAAGGCTACCTTGAAAATTTCTTCCTTGGTATATATTTTAATTAAAGTTCTATGTTGGTTGTGAAATAAAATTAACTATAACCTTAGTTTTATTCTTGTTTTCATTGGTTTTGATATTATAATTTAACTTGATTTGAAACTTAAAATTTGAATTAGAAGGATAATTTGAAGTGTACTTGAGCTTGTTCAAAGTAATAAATTTGACCCCATGTTCTTTGACTATATGGTATAGTTCATTGAAATATTTGAACTTATCAAACATAATTGACTCTTGAAGTGGATATTAAAAAAATCAAGTGAAGATATCTTGAAGATCATTATCGACCATTTGATTAGTTATTTTTTATAGAATAGTTATGTATATTAAAATGTATTCATTGATTTTTTAATTAGGCCCTTGTTTGAACTTTACAATCAGAGCATATGAAATATTTTCACCAATGTTGATATAAAAGTGTGTTATAATTTGATTTAAAAAATAATTGAAAGACTTTACTGGTTGAACAAGAATATCATACAACTATCTAAGAGCATATTATTTGAAAGTTAATGGAAAAAGTTGTCAATAATTTGTCTTTATCTTTAGAGTCTAGACAAGTTTCATGGAATACACATAAATACTAATTAATATCACCTTTATTTCATATAAAGGAATATTAAAAGACTTAAAACCAACTTGTAATGTATATTATGAAATTTAAGGTGCCAAAGGGTCATGTAATAAGGAACATGAATCCATAGAATGTATAACATGAGAAAGAGTTTTCTCAAGTTGAGAAAATTTGGCTTGTAATGCATGAACTATATACTCAAGAGTACTATTTATGAAAATAAGTGTGGGAATATAAGTATGCATATGCATAGACACATTTTTGAATCCAAGTGTTTTTCCCAATCCAAGAGATGATGTTATAAAGGTAACTAAGGGTGTAGAAATAATATAAGTAGTAACATTGGAAGTAGGGGATTTGATTTCCTAAAAAGTAAAGTGTTGTGGAGGAGATGTGGCCAATTTATCTTGATTCTAAAATTTTAATTTTATAAGTATAATAGTGATCTTATTCATCTCATGGGGTTATTTATAAGACCTTGACAAATCTAGATAATTATTGCACTTGAATTTGATCTAGTCTATTAAAGTCATATGGATCAATATGAGTTTCATGCTCATTATGTAAACCATAGTCCTCTTCATTACTTTAATTATCAGTTTTGATGTGGAATTCATTTTTAGGAGATTAAGGAATCCAAACAGTAGCATTATTAGTTTGATAAAAAACATCATGACTTGAAATTGTAGAAGAAACCCAAAGAATCTGTATATACGAAATATGAATACCACTTAATCTATCACTACACCTTAGAGGCATATGATACAATATGAATCATTAAATGATAATGAATATGAATAAAATATGATAAGAAATCAAGGTATAAGGGTGATTTATGAAAGGGTTTGAATGATTGTGTGGGCTCTAAAATATACTTACTTGTTCATTGATTAATGTCGATCTAATGTTTTGAAGGACTAAATACAGAAGAAAAGTCATGATTTTAGCCTACCAACCCCATTTACAAGGGTATAGTGAGAGTAACCTCCCTGGACAATATGCTCCTCTCAAGTACATCTCAGATTAAATAGATAAAAAAAGGTTCTTATGGTATAAAAAAGGGACCCTAGGAATTTATGATGTACTATGAGGTATGTGGAAAATGAAATCCACGTTTAGTGTTGTACAATGGCTATGCGTATTGATGTAAACCCATCACACCACAATCTCTATAAAATATATCACCATGTATCCCATAAAGATAGTCACTAATTAATTTTAAAACTAATAGAACACAATTTCTAAAAATAAGCACATGTAAATAGGAAATATAGAGAATATAAAAGCAAAATATTTTTGTGTATAGATATCAAAAAATTTCAACTTGAGGTTCAAAAAGATATCTTTTATGTTTAATGCTATATGAGGTAGCAATTCAGCTTCTTCAGTGTCATATTAAATCCAAAGTTGAATAATATTGGATTTTTGTGTTTTTGATTTATATGCAAGGTTGAAGGATAATTTATTTTAATGTTAGGAATTTATATAAATTTGAATGAAAACTTAAGAAAAAACTCAGTAAAACAACAATCAATGTTCTAAAACTAATAGTTCACGAAAATGTTTCATCTATTTTAAATTGAATGAATCAAACTAATAGATATAAACTTTTGAAATTGATATACATGAAAAATATAAACCTCGAAGTAAAATATATAGTTTATAAAATTAAAAATTAGTTAAAAAGTATAGATTAACTAATATATATGTAAATCTCCCTCAAATATATTTTATGATGACTATGACTAAAAATTGTCTAAGAAAACTTGTGACCTGTGATGTATCTAAAATAAAAAATTTAAACTGTGCTAGGGCAAGGACATTCTAGGAGTATAGGGATACACTAAAGACTTGTCTAAAGACTTGTTTATTTTGAGACTATTTTATTGATTTGGGTGTGTGCACCTATCTATGAGGTTTTACTGATTTTTTCAAAGTACAAATTTTCCCTATAGAGAACTAAAAAACACAAAAATCTAACTCATGTACAATAGTCAAAATAGAAATTAAATGTAAAAATTGGAGAATAAGGTTAGGGGGATAGCTGTTCTATCCTCATTAAACCCCATTTAATATGAGTGTTGCCTATATAACCCAAAATGGCCACATTTTGATGTAGTTCTCCCTCCTAGAGTGAGTGTGTGAATTTTTATTTTACTAAATGGATACAACTAGATATATTGATTTATATTCTTGAAAATAAGTACCCTTGACATGTGATAAAATATATTCAAACTTTTCCTATGACTATTGAAATGCATTAGAGTTTAAATTGGAAGAAATAGTACTCATTTGCTCAATGTGAAGTAGAATTATCAAGTGATTATTAGATATATTTTAAAAAGACTCGATATGTTTATATAATGGAATATTTTGAATATTTATGCTAAATTTTTTCAAAGTGTGGGAGGGTTAAATTGCAATGTATTAAATTTAAAAAATTATTGTTGGAGTTTGAGGCACAAGGCCACACTAGTGAATAAAGCCACAATGTGACCCTATCCAACCTAACATAGTCCTATCCCATAAGAACATAGACTATTGTAAAAGGTATGATAGGTGATAATAAGTATATTAGGGATGTCAAAATAATTTTTTGAGTATTTTAAAAATATTTTTTATAATAGTGAATGCTCCTATATAGATTTGAAGTTAAAGAAATGGCGAATAGGCCAAACGAGGGAAAGATGTCAAGATTAAACATTATCAAGAACTTAGTGATTAAATGTGAATGTATAAAATATTAAACTAAATTTTGAATGAATATTTAAATATTTTGTGGCCTTGGATAACACTGTGAACACACAAATAATTTTTTTGTGGTTGTTGTTAAATTGTAACCTAAAATTGTGAACAATGGTATGATCTAAGAAAGTGATCTTCAATATTTTTGTAATCTTAGTGGTTGATAAAAACTTTTTGAACCTAAAAAATGGATTGATAATATACCTATATTTCCCAATAAATTTTTCATGATGCATGATTTCTTATTTTCCTAAGTTGCCCATGAGATCTTACTTATCAAACTAATGCCAGCTCCTTAATTCATTTTATATGTTTAGACACTTCAAGTTCATTAATTCAAGTTGCATATTTAGCTTTTTGATCTTTTAATTTCACCAATAACATCTAATTCTCCTTGTTTTCTTAGCAATCCATATGTATGGTATGATTTTCATCTCCTTGTTTTCCTTGGGTGATAATTTATCCTTCCAATAAATGGTTTAAAAATTCATGTTTGATCTATCCTCAACTATTTATTTTACCACATATTGGTATAAATTAGATACATTAAAGATAGGTGAAATACTTACTCCATTTTGAAACTCAATCTCATAAGGATTCACTTAAACTTTATACAACTCTTGATATTCTTCCATTTGAGCTTGTTATATGCACCCTTGTGAAGACTCTCTTTATGAAAATATTCCAATAATAAGTGACTGACTTTTATATTTTTGTCTATTATCTTCTTCTCAAAATTATCTTTTGACTTATTTCCACTTTTATTCAATCTCCTTTTCAGATCCATATTCATATGGTGCATAGGTTATGCATACTTTTCACATTAAATGCTTCATCTACTCATTTCAATTGTGCTTCTCAACTCACACACTCCTATATGTTTTATCCCATACACAATATAGAAAGAAAACATGCATATATAAATTGACTAAATCATTTTAGGAAAAATTAGCTAATGCTAATGTCAAAACCTATTCTTTTGGCTTATCAACAACCAAACATCTTAGTAAATTTAAAAGACTATGATTTACAACCTTTGTTCTCCCATCCATTAGAGGATGTAAAGCTAAATTAAGTATAACATCATTACCAAATTTTTCCATATTATCCTCCAAAATTTTTCAACAAATATAGCATCCCTATATGATATAATACTCTTTAGTAACTTGTGAAATATGATAACTTATTTAAATAAAAAATTAGCAATATTGGTGGCATCACTAGTCTTATCACATAATACAAAGTGTGTCATATTATAATATGTGTGTGTGTGTGTGTGTGTGTACAAACACACATACATATAATAACAAAAATAAAGTCATTACCTCATTAAGTTCTTGGCAACCCAAGAATAAAATCCATGCTCAATGCATCCCATGGTCTATCTGGAATAGGTGATGGTTGATATTTTTTCATATTTTAACTTTTTATTTATTGTGGTGGTAAACTCTACACCTTTGCACAAAATTCTACATGTCCATATTCATTTGTCACCAATAATAATTATCACTGCCCAAAGTGACCAAATAGGCATCTACTATTTATTTTCTTTCAATATGTCCTCTCTCATATATTTTTTCATTAAATATGTTCTCTCTTATATATTTTTTCATTAAATATGTTCTCTCTCATGGAACCTTGGGGTATGCACACTATCTTTCCTTTGAACAAAAATCCATCTAAAACCATATTCTTTAGCCATGGATTTCTATCCATATTTGATGGATTCATGTAAGATTCCCATGCATCCCTGAATCTATATCCTTTTCATGCAAATATTTCATAAGCCAAACCCAATGACCTCTAGCATGAGCTTTTTCACAGCAAGAGTTTGCCTATTCAAGGAATCCACAACATTATTTTATTTCCCAATTATATTTTCAAAACAAAATATTATCTTGAAATAAATTATAACCATTTCATGTGTTTTTGTTTAAGCTTACCTTGGTTTTTTATGAATTACAAAACTTGAATATAAAATTAATTCTTTTGGAAATAATTAGTGCATCCACTTATTAAGAGATCATACCACTACATAATATTATTAGTCATAAAATTAATAATTTATCTTATATTAGTTTAAATTATCACTAAAATACATAATGGGATTAAATTATGGCTTAGTACATCTCTTATAGTTGTTTTGATTATAATGTAGTTCATGTGAAATGTTTCCCAAAATTTGGTAGAGTTAACACAGGTTGTTCCATTACCCTTTTCTTAAAAAAATGATATCTATCCTCCACTATATATATCCATTGAAAATTATTTTTATCACACTTAATAGCCTTTATAATGGGTGCACACATGATATTTAATATTATAATAAAATTTTGATAAAAACTTGCCAACCCATGAAAACTCCTTCCCTCAAATGTACTTTTGGTGAAAGCCACTCCATAATTTCTCTCACCTTATCAAGTTTCATATGTAAACCATATTTTAATATCAGAAATACCAAATATATTAAATCCTCTCACATGAAACTAAAATTATTTATGCTGACCAATAACCTCTCTTCATTTAAATTTTCCAAAACCAACCTAAAATGCTATAAACACTTCTCTCTAGAATGTTTAAAAATTAAAATGTTATCTAAATAAATAATCACAAACTTACCAATAATGGATTCAAGACTTCATTCATGAGTCTTATCAATGTCATTTTATATTTTTAAAAACTAAATGGCATAATAGGCCATTCATACAATCCATTATTTGTCTTGAAAGTGGTCTTCCACTTATCACCTTCCCTTATTCAAATTTTGTGATACCTATTTTTTGAATCTAACTTAGTGAATTGGTTGGATCCGCTCAAATAGTCCATAAAGTCATATATTATTGAAAATGAAACCTATAGTTAGTTATAACATTTTTTATCTCACTTTAATCTACACACATTCTTTAATCCCCACCCTTCTTGGGTGGCAATATGGTTTGGGTTACACCTAAGCTCAAACTCTCCTAGATCAAACCCTATTCCATCAACTCATGTTCTTACCTCTTTACCTGATCATTATTTATTGTAGTTAATATATAAACTACCTTGATTTTAAAACTTGATCACAACACTAGATTTATATGATGACTAATACTAGTCATAAATTGTAGATCATCTATAAAATTGTTTGACACAACATCAACATATTCTCCCCAAAAAATATGAATTTCAATAGTAAGATCACTCACATTCATGGTTATCACAACTTTAATATGATTTAAAATGAAATAAAATTATTTCTCTTTCATATTTTCCACCTTCAAACACTATTCAATTAAAACCATTATAATGTTAAGACTATTGTCCACATCTTTTCCTTTATCCTTGAATGGGATAAAAGCAAACCTCTTCCCATCTTATAGAAGATTTTAGGTGTTCACTCTACCATCATGAAATAAATTTATATAAAACTATCATGGAACTATAAACAACATATTATACACATGCATTGGTGTATTATCACAAAAAATCATCCTAACCAATTTAAAAATTGATGATACATTGCTCATTCACCAACACTTGATGACCTTTAAGAAGCCATAAAACCTTGTATGGATTTGGATTCACTAACATTTCCTCCTAATTTTTTACACATTCTATTTAGACAATAAATTATCTATGCTTCCACTATCAAAATTTAATTTAAAGCACTTACATCCTTATTTTAAAACAACCTAGAATATACTCTTTCTATGCATTAGTCTGTCTATCTCCTTTGCTAGTTTCAATAGCATGCTTTTAATCATAATATCCTCTCATAATTTTAGATCTCCTATGCATATTGGAGACAAAAAATTATCTTCATATTCCTAATAAATATGGTTTTTCACTTAATCCCTCTCGTTTTAATTATGGAATGTTTTTGGACACTCAAAATATACATGTCCAACACACTTATTACACTGAAACCTATTTCCCATGAAGCCTTAACCTCTTCCTCTTCCTTAGGATCCTCTTCCTCTAGAAAAATAAATTCTTACTCTTTCATTTTGATTCTAATTTTAAGAGGTGCTTGATTCTCATTCATTATTCTCTTAACCTCTTATACCATTACTTTTTATTCTTCATTGTGAGAACCTCACTCTACATTTTGAGTTCATTTTTTCCTTCTAGAAATTTCTATCCACATTAAATACACATTTAAAGGATTTATCCATTATATTTAGCTTGATTAACTTATTTTATCTTGAATGGAATATGTAACTCATTCAAATATTCTGACAGTTACCTAGATCATCTTCCATATGTCCAACTGTTATGAAGAGTCTAAAAAAATATGAAGTATACTATTTAATACTCATCTCTTTTTGCCTTGTATTCTATAATTTCTTGAACAAAGTCATGTAGTAATATGAAGGAAAGAACTTGGCCTTAAAAAAATTAAAAAACCTATCCCAATATTTGATTTTTTTAATTTATCTTTCATTTGTATTTTAGTTTGGACATGATTTAACCATAAATATATGTGATCCTTAAAATTTATGCACATAAAATTTACCTTCTTTTATTCCTTCATTTACTTGTAGTCAAATTATTTATCCATATTTTTTATCCAATTTATAATCTCCTGAGGGCTTAAGATTCCACTATAGCAAGGGGTATCCAACTTTGGCTTACTAAAATTTTTATCAATGGATTTAAGAATTATAATATTAGGTTCATACACCATCTCTTCTACTTCAAGATTTTGAGATTCTACTTATTCATCATCACTCACATATTCAACAAAGGTTTATCCTCTATTCACTATCTACGTTGTAGCTAATCTTACTTGGATTCCTCTCATAATATATACTAAGCATAAAACCCTAGGTTCCCTTGGTCATGCTCCTCTTATAACAGGAATACATTTGTGTGAAATGTATTCCTCTTATAACTATCTTATAATTTAGGATTTCCTCACACTTGCAACAAATACACTAAAGCCTCAAAGACACATCTAAGTGAAGAAAAACTTGATCTAATATCAGTTGGTTTAGATGGGAACTAAGGTAGAAAATGAATGGATACCTCACTCTCCAAATATAGTTATCTCTCACTCTAAATATATTGAGGAAATTATGGCCACCATGAGCTCCATTGGGTTCTTAAAAATAATCTGCAATGCTATTGAAATGTCAATTCCATTTAAGGTTCACGCTAAGTCCACATGAACTATTATCCATATTAAAATAAGTTAATAATGAGGATTTTAATCCTCTATGGCCTTAATTAAGACTATGAACACTTAGATAAAATTGTGTAGATATTGTTAAACTAAAACTTAAAACTACAAACAATAGTATGATCCCAGAAAATGATCTCTAAGATCTTTGTGATTTATGTGTCCAATTCAAACTATGTGAACCCACAACTTGGACCTAGAAATGTACCAAAAATTCCTAATATTTAAATGGTGATGTAAGATTTCCTATTTGACTTAAATGATCCTACATCAAAATGTAGTAATTTTGAGACACATAAATTAAAATGGAATCATAGGAATGAATACACCTATGGTATTTTAACCATGTCATTACAAACCAAACTCTATTCTAGAAAGAACTTTATAGACAAATCATAGATAAAGCTAACACTTATTTAGGAGCTATTACAACCTAATCCACTTATTGAACAAGAAAATAAACACAATGAATAAATTTTGGTGATTTCATTTTTCTCAAGTTCTCTTATATTCTACTTAAGTTATTTTTCTCAATAGTTTTTAAATATTTGGAGATATACACCCACTTTTGAGGTGAGGTACTGTAAAAAATATACTACATTTATGAATCTCAAAATAAATAGTTAAATTCATCATGTGTTGCAAAATGTATATGGTTTAAGCTTTGAAATGTGTGAAAATCATAAAAATCACGTGTAACCATTATACAAATCTCAATAGAAATATTTGAATTATATAATGAGGATGAAATATTGTGTCATGCCCAATATTTTTTAACTACCGCATGACTAACACACTCTCATACACCAACCATTCTCATTTTTTAACACTCTAATGAAAACACTACCTCTTATGCATATAGAGGCAGTGACACTAATATAGAATACAAACTCAAATGAACATAGAGATACAACATCATGTCTTAGTCATGATGCAAATGGTTATGCTTTAATCTAGCATGTAATACAAAATGCATAAAGAGTCTAATCTTAAATACAACATATATTAGTTATTAATGACTCAGGTACGAATGGTATGATACAATTAAATTCAAAATGACATGAAATAAAGCACATACACTAAAATTAGACAAGTTTTAGTGTTCTTTCCAAATTCATCATGAACCCTACAGTCCAATGAAAAATAAATATAATAAGTAAAACTTCACAAATAGGGAAGGATCACATCATAACACTGGTAACATTCATAATTATAAATTTAAGAATAAATATAACACATGATAAAATAGTTTTAACACTATGGTTATACAGGTAAAAACACTCTTAAGGCTACAAAGGCACAATAAGGATAAACATGGTACAAAGTGATGCTAAAATAAATATTCATATAAGGAAATAAACCTTTATAAATCACTGGACTAATTCTAGATACTAAAAATATCATAACTAAAGTATTGTT
>JARHVA010003114.1:492500-517500 GCA_037957365.1 Torreya grandis | reverse complement strand
AGTAGGATACACTTATATCACTTATAACTCATGTTCCTAACTCACCATTACTCCCTTAGGTCACCATGACCTTATGATCTCCAAAATGTGCACAAGGTTCTAAGAATCGCAATTCTATGTTAACAAATCATAGAAAATAATACTATATGCTAAATAATTTTAAATTTACCAAAATATATACAAGAAAAATCATATAATCATTTTGTAATTGCATTAATTTATCACTATCCAAACACATCTATAATCATATTTTACATCTTAACCTATAGTGTTATATCCATAGTTAAGAGGAAATAATATCAGAATTAACATAACATAAAAAGGCTAAGTATTATACCATCCTTACAACCTTATAAAGGAAAAAACTAAAACAATGTATCCCTGCTTGCTCAGCTAGTACTCAACAAATAAATTTTTTATATCAAATCTTTAATATTACCAAGATGTTTTGTACATCTCATACCCTGCTTGCTCCTAGTGAAAGGTCCATAAATAATTCTTTCAAAACAACATGCTTAAAAAAAAATTAGTATAACAAAGGTATATAATAATATAATAATTATAAACAACTATAATTGATATAAATTCAAGGTTCATTATTCCTCAATGTTAAGTTAAAAAGTTAGATAAAATAGTGATTTTAAAAAGTCACGAGTGGAAAGTAAAGAACTAACGTCTCAAAAACAAAACTCCTACATACCCCCACATGGTAAAAATAAACACTACAACCCAAGTTGCCAAATCATCATTCACTTACTAATATTTTAAGTGTAGTATTATAATTTACTTCCATAACCAGAAGGAAAATACTCATAATCAATCTCCTAACATAAATAAACTATCAACCAAGACATCTATACTCAACCACAAGGAAATTCCCACCACATTAAGAGGTACCAAACTAAAAAAGGTCTTTAGAATTTTCCACTCCTAGAATTTGTGTATATAATACATAAAACTAATGCATAAACAATTAAAATCTTTACTAATATATTCACCACCATTATTAGATCTTAATATATTAAAATAAAAATTAAAATCATTTTCAACAACTTCAAATTTTTTAAATTTAGACAACACTTCAGATTTATTTTTAATGAAATATGACCAAAACATCATAGTATGATCATCAATAAAATTAACCATATATAAATAAATATTAAGATATACAACTTCAAGAGGTCCTACAACATCACTATGCATTAATTTTATAGGATGTGAGGAATTCACATCATGATTCTTATGAAAGGGCTTAGTATGCTACTTACCATGTAAGTAACCTTCACAAGTTTCATGATGAGAAGAGATAGAAGGAAGACTAAAAATAATATTATGAGAATACATATCATCCAAATTATAAAATTAACATGTCATAATATTTCATTCCATAATTAAGATTCATTCTAACTATGTGATGAAAGATAACACATAAAAGAAGTAAAAAAATGTATAAACCATTCTTGTGAACACCTTCAATAATCAAAAAACCAAATTGATTTGTAATGGACCAGTTATTTTTAATAGAAGTTAAAATAAAATTATCATTTGTAAGTTGATAACAATATAACACATTTTTCATAAGTTTAGGTATGTAAAAAACATCATTAATAATAACATTTACAAATTTTGCCTTTCCTTAGTTGTTTTTAAAATGAATTATCTCATAAATAAATATTTTCATAAAAAGCTATACTATCAGATAAAATATGAGATACAAAATTAATATGGTGTGATGCATTGTTATCTAAAATCTTTTCATTCTCATTATAAGTAAACAAGATAGTATACAAAACAATAACATTAGAATTTTGTTCCTAATTGTTATTATGATTTTTGTTCTTCTGATGATTTTGATTAGATTTATTCCCTTTGTTATTTTTAAAGGTTTTATTATTATTATTTATATAACAATTCCCTCTTCTATGAACATATTTACCACATAGATTATAATTCTCAAACTTAGCTTTATGATTCTTATTACCATATTTCTTATTCCCATTTTTTCCATTAGTAGAATTAGGGTTACATTTTTTATTTATATGATTTTTAGAAAGAGAATTGAGATAAATATATACTTGGGTGGAATTATATTTAGAATCAAAATTAGACATCACTTTATCTTCTTCTAGAAGAGTTGATAGGGTAATGAGATCAGGGATATCTTGCTCTGTTTAGTATTTGAATTCGAAATTGAAATAAAATTATAATTTTTTTAATGAATATTTGACTAAATAATGAAACATAACAATTGATATTGAATTATATTAAAATTGTATCCATCTAACTAATCTTTAATATTTTCAATTCTATAAATAAAGTTAACAACTTTTTTTATCACCTTTCATAAGTGTAGTAATTAATTCAAGAATCAACATAATAATCTTAGAGACAAGTGCCCTCATGTATAGACTCAAGGAGTTTCCAAACATTCATAAGAGACTTTTGATTACCAATATGGATTATATTTTAAATCTCAACACTCTGTAATATAATCAATATAGTTTCTTATGATTTCTATTGAAATACATTGATAAGCTCAACTGAGACATTTTGACCTATTAGATATTTTTTAGTTACAAACACAATATTCCATAATTTCAAGCCAAAAACTTGGATTTAATATAAATTTTATAGATATTACAGTTATATCCATTAATCATTTGAGATTTATCTAGAAAAAAATTAGGTGAAGCCATTGCTTCCTTTTAAGAATGACACTACAACACTAGAAAGCTTAAAAAGGAACTTTTTAAATATGATTTTATATTTTAGTTGATAATAAAACAAATTTAAATTGTAGATAAACAATAATTGTTTAAATTAATGTTAAATAAATTAAAAAAGGAAAGATTATGATAAAATAAGGTGTTGCACATTCATAAAAATATGTTAATGTAAAACAATTATTAATAATGATGTAAAACCTATAATAGGAAGATTCAAATCAATAAAAAGAACACACCAATGTGTCTAGAATGTGACAAAACCTATGAAATGATTGGTTTAACATGAGTATGCTTGATAAACATTCACTGCATCAAATGTTTAAATAATACCGAAATAAGTCTAGGGTTTTGCACATAAATTACCTCTAAAAAAACCAAAAAGATTTTATAATTAGTTAATTTTTTTAAAAAATGACTAATTCAAATTCAATCAATAACAATTTTCTAAGGGTATTTAAACTTTGGACCACCCCACTTGTAATATTTTAGTAAAGTATTAACAACCAACCCTCCTAGGTGACTTGTTGAAGATTTGTATAAATAAAATAAAATTTAAACCTTTTTACATCTATATTTTAATTAAAAAAATAATTATTATTATAAATCTTGTACATGTAAATTATCAAGGTTAAAAATATTATAGATTTTTAACATGCATGTAAATTGAAGATTTTAGAGCATAATGTAGGGCCCAAATTTATGAATTAAAAAAAATGTAATATTTTTAAAATATTTTCAAATTATATATTTACCTCTATGGATTATTGTAGATAATCATGGCATAGGAGAGGAGAGACATGAAAATTTATATTTCTTGAGGCCATTAGAGGCCCTAAAAACCACATAATCCTCTTGAAATGCTAATAAAACCAACAACTTTAAAAAATAAATTTTTAAGTCAAAAATTGATATTTTAGCCCACCAAGTAATACTATGATTCCTCATGGAGCTTTGACAAATAAAATGAATCCTTTGATGCTTCGAAGGATATGGTAGTAGTTTTTCAAGCAAAAGAATTGGTAAAACAAATTTAAAAGACCAAAAAACAACACTAGAAGTATTCCAAATAATTTTCCTAAGTTTATTTAGGTAGGGGCACCATATATGTGCACCATAAGGAGGTTGGAGGATTTTATAAATTATTGAATTGACTTCTAATTGTTCTAAAAAGGATCTAAGATGAGATGAATGAAGATCCAAATTATAGAAGGTTAAAGCAGGCCTTTAATGTTGACAAACAAAAAAAACTCCCTCATATAGTCATACCAAGCTTAAAAGCTATTTAATATCATTTGAATATAATATATGTAAATTGAAAACAAGTTTTACAATCAATTATACCCCTCAAATATATCAAACCATGTAAATAATTGAATCTAATATACATACAGGTAGAATCTAGAGATGTATTTAACCAAAAACACATATCAATGAACACAAAATTAACATGGTAAAACCTATGGTGAGGTAAAAAAATGACAATATTATATATTAATATATGAGAAACTTATTTTCTCAATACAATCTTCTTAAACTCCATTCTTCTCAATAAGTCTCCACAAAACCTTTGTAATATATTTGCCACACACAAATATTAAATTATCTCAAACATGGAGTTCACTGAGTTTATATCATAAATATTAATAGGGATAAAAAACCTATTTATAATGAAATGAGGGGAGGTAAGAATTGTAACCAATGGGTCTAACCTTTCCTGTGAACATTTTAAACAAATGGTAAATAATAAACAAATATGTATTATTAATTATTTACTTTAGGTTTTTCAACCCTTGTGAATAAATAATAAGTCATTATTATTTAATTACCTAAAATATACTAAGGGTATATAATAACACCACTTATACATTAAATTCTATAATAGTTTTTTAGACTATTTCATTACTATGTTGTTCAATAATTGTACTAGGCAACTATTCTATAGGATAAGTAAACAACTTTGGTTCCAAAGGATATTCATATCAGATTCCTATAAATTTTGACCACTTGATTATCATTAATATATTTGATATATTTATTAACTATAGAAGGTAATACACTAATATTTTTTTATCTAAGCATGTATTAAGAGTATATCAAATACCAATGTATTTAGTATAACTAAGAATAGAGTGGGCGTTATGAGAGGCCCCACTTGTAAAGGTATCACTATATGTCAAAGAGTATCTTGTGTATGGCCATCAAATGATTTGAAAACCCTAGAATTATATTTTAAATCTTACTATGTATAACTAATAAAATAAATTATTGTGATGAATACATTTTCACTTGATCCATTATCTATCATAAGACTATATATGGATTTTTTAATCAATATATGATTGACTACTATCTGAATCATCACCAAAAACTTCACTATCATAAAATATAATCATATGACCTTATTTTTATTTACTTGTAACTATACCAATGATGTTGTCAAGTGGATGTCCATATGTTGAAAGATAAGAATGATAATTATATGCATAGTGAACTTCAAAGTATCATGATTATTTGCTTCATGATTATGAAAAGGATCTTTGTACGTTTCAAGATTTGAATTTTAATGTATTTGTGTCTTATCCTCTTTAGTATGTTCCCAAATGTTAATAATATTCTCATTAATAAGATATTGAATCTTATGATTGAGTTTGAAATAATTATTTTTAGAATTCCCAATACATCTATGGGAGTCACAATATGCATTGCCATCAAATTTTTTATCTTGTGGTCTAGAAATGTCCAGTTACATTGGTGGAGGAAGAGGGATAATATTACATTTAAGTATATTTCATAATAATACATGAGGAGGTGAAGGTGAGCTTAAAACTTTCCTCCTTAGTAGAGCTTGTAATTAAAGCTCTTATGTTGGTTGTGAAATAACATTAACTGTAACCTTAATTTATTCTTGCTTTCATTGGTTTTGATATTATTATTTACCTTGATTTGAAAATTAAAATTTGAATTAGAAGGATAATTTTAATTTTACTTGAGCTTGTTCAAAGTAATAAATTTGACCTCACATTCTTTGACTATATGGCATAATTCGTTGTAATATTTAAACTTATCAAACACAATTGAATCTTGAAGCGGATATAATAAAATTTGAGTAAAGACATATTGAAGATCATTATCAACCATTTGATTTGTTATTTTTTCTAGTGTAATCTTGTATATAAGAATGTATTCATTGATTTTTTAATTAGATCCTTGTTTAAACTTTACAATCAGATGATATGAAATATTTTCACAATGTTGATATAAAAGTGTGTTAAAAGTTGATTTTCCAAAGGATTGAAATACTTTACTAGTTGAAAAGGAATGTCATACAACCATCTAAGAGCATATTCTTTGAAACTTAATGGAAAAAGTTGTCAATAATTTGTCATTATCTGCATACTCTAGACAAGTTGCACGTAATTCACATAAATACTATTTAGGATCACCTTTTCATTCATATAAATGAATATTGAAAGCCCAAAAACTATCTTGTAATGTATATTATGTAATTTAAGGTGCCAAAGGGTCATGTTACAAGGAACAGGAATCCATAGAATTTATATGATGAGAAAGAGTTTTCTCAAGTTGAGAAAACTTGGCTTGTAATGCATGAAATATATACTCAAGACTAATATTTATAGAAATAAGTGTGGGAGTATAAATATGCATATGCATAGACACATTTTTGAATCCAAGTGTTGTTCCCAATCCAAGAGATGATGCTATAAAGGTAATTAGGGGTGTAGAAATAGTATAAGTAGTAACATTGGAAGCAAGAGATTTTATTTCCTGAAAAGTAAAGTGTTGTGGTGGAGATGTGGCCAATTTAGCTTGATTCTCAAAATTTGATGTTATAAGTATAATAGTGATCTTATTCACTTCATGGGTTTATTTATAATACCTTTAAATTTTTTAGATAATTATTGAACTTAAATTTGATCTATTCCATTAAGATCATATGGATCAGTATGAGTTTCATGTTCACTGTGTAAACCATGGTCCTCTTAATTACTTTAATTATCTGTTTTGATGTGGACTTAATTTTTAGGAGATAAAGGAATCCAAACAGTAGCATTATTAGTTTGAGAAAAAACATCATGACTTGAAATTGCAAAAGAAACCAAAGTTGTATATATGAAATAGGAATACCACTTAATCTATCACTATACCTTAGAGGCATATAATACAATATGAATCAAGAAATGATAATGACTATGAATAAAATAAGATAATAAATCAAGGTATAAGGGCGATTTATTAAAGGGTTTGAATGATTGTTTGGGATCTAACATATAATTACTTGTTTATTAATTAATGTTGATCCAATGTTTTGAAGCACTAACTAAAGAGGAAAATTCATGATTATATCCCACCAACCCCATTTAAAAGGGTATAGTGAGATTAACCTCCTTGGGTAATATGCTCCTCTTAGGTACATCTCATATTAAATGGAGAAAAGAGGGTTCTTATGGTATAAAAAAAGACCATGGGAATTTTTGATGTACCATGAGATATGCAAAAAATAAACACCATGTTTAGGGTTGTACATTGGCTATGAGTATTGATGTAAACACATCACACCATAATGTCTATAAAATATATCACCGTGTAGCCCATAAATATAGTCACTAATTAATTTTAAAATTAATAGAACACAATTTATAAAAATACGCACACACAAATAGGAAATACAGTGAAAATAATAGTAAAATATTTTTGTGTATAGATATCATCAAATTTCAACCTGAGATTCAAAAAAGATCTTTTATTTTTAATGTTATATGAGGTAGCAAGTCAACTTCTTCATTGTCATATTAAATCCTAGGTCAAATAATATTGGATTTTTGTGTTTCTAATTTATATGAAACATTGAAGGGTATTTTATTTTAATGTTAGGAATTGATATAAATTTGAATTAAATCTTAAGACAAAACTCAATCAAACAACAAGCAATTTTATAAAACTAGTAGTTCACCAAAATGGTCCATCTATTTTAAATTGAATGAATCAAACTAATAGATATAAACTATTGAAATTAATATACATGAAATATGTAAACTTGGAAGCAAAATATACAATTTATAAAATTGAAAATTAGTTTAAAATATTAGATTAACTAGTATATATGGAAATCTCCCTCAAATATATTTTATGATGACTGTGACTAAAAATTGTCTAACAAAACTCGTGACCTGTGTTGTATTTAAAATAAAAAATATAAACCTTTCTACGTGAAGACCATTATAGGAGGATAGGTTTTCACTACAACATTGTCTAATAAATTAGACCAAATCTTGTTGACTGTGAGACAAGTTTCTTGATTTGGGTGTGTGCACTTATCTGTGAGGGTTTATTGATTTTCTCTATGTACCAATTTTCCCTATAGAGACCTAAAAAATATAAAACCCTATATCCTACACAATAAACATAATAGATATTAAATGTAAAAATATGGGAATAAGGTCATGGGGATAGTTGATCTATCCTCATTAAACCCCATTCAATATGAGTGTTTCTTACATCGCCCAAAATAGCCTCAGTTTGATGTAGTTCTCCCTCGTAGAGTGAGTGTGTGAATTTTTACTTTACTAAATGGATAAAAATAGATATATTGATTTATAAGATTTTAAAAAACTTCCCTTGAAATGTGATAAAATATATTAAAACTTGGTTTATGAATGTTAGAATGCATTAGAGTTTAAATTGGAAAAAATAATGCTCTTTTTCTCAATGTGAAGTATAATTGTCAAGTGATTGTTAGATGTATTTTAAAAATCCTTGATGTGTTTAAATAATGGAATATTTTGAATATTTTTTCTAGATAATAACTATAAAAGTGTGGGAGGGGTAAATAAAAATTTCTTAAATTTAAAAATTTATTGTTGGAATTTGAGGCACAAGGCCACACTAGTGAATAAGGCCACAATGTGACCCTATCTAACCTAGCGTAGTCTTATCCCATAAGAAGATAGACTATTGTAAAATGTATAATAGGTGAAAATAAGTATATTAGGGATGTCAAAAATATTTTTTGAGTATTTTAAAGATAGTTTTTATAATAGTGAATTTTCACATATATATTTCAATCTAAATAAATGGTGAATAAGACCAAATGAGGGATGGATGTCAAGATTAAACATTATCAAGAACTTAAATATTAAATGTGAATGTCTAAAATATTACACTAAGTTTTAAATGAATATTTAAATATTTTGTGGCCTTGCCTGACACTGTGAACACATAGATAAATTTGTGTGGTTGTTGTTAAATTGAAACTTAAAACTATGAATAATGGTATGATCTAAGAAAGTGATCTTCAATATTTTTGTGATCTTTGTGGTTGATACAAACCTTGTAACCTAAAAATTAGATTGATAATATGCATAAATTTCCTAATAATTTTTTCATGATGCATGATTTCTTTTTTGCCTTGAATACTCTTATGTTGGACACCCAAGGTAATTTAAGTTTCTCATGAGATCCTACTTATCAAACTAATGTCAGCTCCTTAATTCATTTTATATGTTTAGACACTTAAATTGCATTCATTAAATTTGCATATTTAGTTTTTTGATCTTTTTATTTCATCAATATTGTCTACTTCTTGTATTCTTGGCAATATATATGTATGGTATGATTTCCATCTCCTCGTTTGCCTTGGGTGATAATTTATCCTTCCAATAACTAGTTTAAAAATCCATGTTTGATCTATCCTCAACTCTTTATTTTACCACATATTGGTAAACATTAGATACATTAAAGATAGGTGAAATACTTAATCCATTAGGAAAATCAATCTCATAAGGATTCACTTAAATTTTTACAAGGATTTGTTTTCTTCCATTTGAGCTTGTTATATGCATCCTTATGAAGACTCTCTTTATGCAAATATGCTAGTACTAAGTCACTAACTTTGATATTATTGTCTATTATCTTCTACTCAAAATTCTATTTTTACTTATTACCATTTTCCTCTAATCTCCTTTTCAGATCCATATTAATATGGTGCATAGGTTATGCATAATTTTCACATTAAATACTTCATCTATTCATCTAAATTATGCTTATCCACTCACACACTCCTATATGGTTGTTCCCATACACAATCTAGAAAGGAAACATGCATATGTAAATTGACTAAATCATTTTAGGAAAAATTAGCTTGTGCTAATGTCAAATCTTATTATTTTAGCCTATCACCAACCAAACATATTATAAAATTTACATGACTATGATTTATAACCTTTTTTTTAATCTTTTAGAGGATGATAGGCTAAATTTAAGTCTAATATCATTACCAAATTTCTCCATATTATCCTCCAAAAATGTCTAACAAACATAGTATCTATTATAACTTGGATTTGTACCCTTTGAGGAGATGAAAAATCTCCCCTCATCCAAGTGGCACAATAGAATCACCTCTCGGCTTGTGGGTAGACTAAGGAATGAGGTGAGCTTCTAGATAGGGCTAGCTCACTTGATGTACCACCTAGGATTGAAACTACTACTAAATTTGGGGGGTGAAAAGGGAGAAGGATAACTAAAATCAAACTAATATAAGGGAGGTGATACAATAAATTTACTAATGATATCCAACCATATGCCTATTACACTTGAAATCAAAGGACAAACTAAACATACACTCTCTAATCTATATCTTCTTGCATCAATATTATATTGTGGGGTTATGGATGAATGTGTAAAGCTATGAGGACTAGAAAAAAGACCTTAAATGACAATAATAAATATACTAACTCCCTTAAAATTTAACATTTCTTGGAACACATCACATGCCTTGCAAGAAGAAGTTGCAAATAGGTGAGAGAATGTGACAACTTACTAAGGAATCCATAGTATTCACTAAGAAAATTATAAATTCAAGTAAAAAACACTATGAAAATTCATGGAAGAGGTAACAGTTAGTAATTTTATTGATAAAAAAGTATAAAAATGAATAGGGCTTCACCATACTTAGGTGGAGCATCCAATACAATGTTAAAATGACTAGTTCTTATAAAACTTGAGAGAGAAAGAGAGAGAGAAGAAGATATTTCCAAGGGTCACAAGGACACTTATAAATCTGATCCAAGGATTTAATTGTGAATTTGGAGAGGTTTTGAGATGAAAAATTCAAGTTGAATAGCTACAAATTTCCATCCAAGTCAAAAACTTCATGAAAAGTGGCATAAAACTCCTCATTTTGCACAAAAAAATTGCCTTCATGATTACCTATATTTGAACATTCCATAACTGATTATGGCTAGGTATTATGATTATAATGTATGGTAGGGACATCAGACATTACTCTCTATCTATTGGTTGTATGCCTAGTCTTCTGAAAGCAATTGGAAAGGAACCATCATCATTTGTTGTCTAGAAAATTGTTCTTCCATGCACCCTATACACTTGGGTCCAATTTATCTTCAATTTCTCATGAAAATACATGGGAGGAATTTAATAACACATGTAAATTCCATTAATATCATTATAAGCATCAAGGACACCTTAAATTTAGCTCACTTGAAGTTTTCCATCTTCTTCACTAGCTTGTCCAATAGGCTAGTTTAGAATGGTTGAGTTGAAACACCTAGTTGGGGTACTTAGAAGTTGATTTAGAGAATTAAATAAATATTTGGGGTTATATTAAGTATTAATATTTCACCCAAAGTTGGTTTCATCTACTGAATCCTCCTTTAGCCTAAAAAATACAAAAAATAGTGAAGAAAAGCTTGTTTTGTACCCTATCCATATAGTTCCATACAAATAAAAAATATGGGGAGCATCTTAGGAAAGTACCATATAATTTCTAATAACTATTCTATTCAAACTAGCTCATTATATTATCTATCTAATTCCATCTTACCAAACTAGTCTCTATAAGGGTTTTGCAAGGGTTTTAAGTGCATTCTACTCTTAAAATTGGTTCATAAAGGTTTCACATCCAAAATTCCAAAAAATTCCATAATTTAATTTTTCAAGACCCCTTATATCTTTCCTAAACTTCTCATATTCCCATGCAAGACTTCATGAAAGATATGGGTGTCCAAAATTCTCTTATCAAGCCTTTTCATCCTCTTCCACAAGCTTGATATTGCTTTAAGGACTAAAAATGGATTCTTGATGGTTTTTTTACATTAAAAAAACCAAAAAATCTATAATACCATGATAAGAATGTGTTCTCATCCATTTTATTTTTCATCTAAGGTTAGAGTTGAGAATGACCTTCTCTTTGGCTTCAAGGTCTCACCATTCTTAGAAGCCTATCTACACCTTAAGACCCCAAAATAATATTTTTATTATTTTCCTTTTGTCCCAATAGATACAAAAAATTTAAAATTACGTCCTAAATAAGTCTTCATTCATGGTATTTCTGATTTTATGCTAGGATTGAAAATGGTCCTCCAATTGGAAACTAGGCTTCACCATGCCTAGTAAGGCTGCCTACAAACCTGAGTGTCTAGACCTCAAAAAAGGAATTCCTCTTTATTTATGATATTTATAATGTTCCCCTATATGTTTAAAAACTTTCAAAACATTATTTAAGAGTCTCTCTAGCTTTAGATTACTCCCCTATCATCCTTATCTTCAAACTTGTCAGTTTCATGCACAAAAGAGTGACCTCTATCTAAGACAAAAAAAGGGTGCTCTTATATTTTTATATAATAAAATTAAAGTTGGAGGGAATTATAAAATTGTTAATTATGATATATGCAAAATTTTGTCTTTTTACTAGGTCATTTTCCCTTTCTTCTCTCTCCATTTCCAAGATAGACTTGCAAACTAGACTGTGTGCAGGTAATTTAGGAGTGGACTGTGCCTTGATTATTTTATGAGAAAATTTTCTATATTTTATTTCCATCATGGTTTTGTTTTAAGGTCATGGATTTCATTATTAATGATTCTTAGGTTTTTTCTTCATTCCAAATCTTCACATATTCCTTCCTTTAACCTAAACTCTCAAGACTGTGTAAATAAATCTTGATTGTGTTCTACCTTGGGAGTCTCCCTATAGGTATAGATGCATATTTGGACTTAAAATATAGTGTAAATAACTTAGTTTTATAGGATATAGAATCATATTAAATTTTATTAGGTCAATTTTCTTCACCTCATGTTTCTTACACTTTTTCCAAGTCAAGACTGATATACTTCCCTGACTCTATTTTTTATTAGAGGTAATACCTATAGGTGGTTATTTTGTTCTATGGCTTGAAGATGATGAAAAAAACCTCTCATAAATATATAAATACTATATTATACCTATAATCACCTCTTATTATTGTAGAGGATTCTATCTTCAAATTTGTTAGGCCTATTTCCCAAGGTGACCTTACAACCAGCCTGTAGGGTCATGTTTGTATGAATTACAGGGTTATAGGTGTGTATTAGCCTTACCTAAGATGATTATAATGGAAATACTTCCTTTAAAATCCTCATAGGTCACACAAACATGATTTAATACTTAAATCAAATTGAGAGTCTTACGACACCACTTAAACATCAATTTAGCTTATTGTCTACCCTATTTGCCATAGGTGGACACTTTTCATATAGTGGACACCTATAAACACTCATGAAACTATGCATAAAACCAAATTGATTGTCTCCATGAAATTATGATCACCATTTAATAAATTAAAATACCCTAGCCATGAGAGAATGCTTTGTGGATATTAGGATGTCAAATGTCATTCAAGCTTTCAATCTTGAAGAGATGATTGTAAGAATTCAATGTGTTTTTAGATAACTTTCAGGCTTTTCATTTCCATCTTCCCTTCATTATCTACCCTTTAAAATTTTAAATGGTCTTTTATAATATATATACTAAAATATTAAGTCATAAGGATGTATAAAAGGCATTGTAAACCTTGTTATATGGTAATCCTAGACCATCCCTGCTATCTATTTTACTCTTTTAGGGAAAGTATCTCTGTATCAGTTATCTCATGCCTTTGAAGGTGGACTTCAACTTACCTAGCCATATAACACTTTACAAAAAAAAAATTCATGGTCAAATAAATGTATAAAAAATATAAGGAAGAGTTTTTCACGTGCTAACCTTTCATATAAGGACCTATATACCTCTGTTACGGCCACCTATAGGTGGTTATTACTATATATAGGTAGACAAGTAGATTGGGACCGTGTGCAATGCACTTGTGTTTATGAACACTTTATCAACCTTCACCAAGTGTCTAAATTCAATCTTAGCACTCTTATAAGATTTAACACCTACCACACTTTGGTCTCACATGACATCATCAAGAGGACTATGGTAGATGAAGGTTGAGTTGCATATATGGGTAGTGAATATGAAATGAAATAGGAGTGTGAATGAAAGGTCTCAAAGAAAATCATACTTAAATTCTAACCTTAAAATACATGAATGTAACCAAAGGTAACCTGAAACAATTTCCAAAACATACTTCCTATGTGAAACTCACTTGCAAACTCCTAGAACAAAGCAAACAAGATATGTCATGACTGTTAGCATGATGTTCATGACTAAAAAACATGAAACATTTATTTAAAAAAGAGGATTAAATATAAATGGGAAGTCAAAAACATATTTTAAACATGATAATGATATTGATATAACTTTTTGGAACCATGAACTAGCTTGAAACTCCTAAAAATGGTGAAAACTGCCTACAACTTAGAAAATTATATCTTCATGCAACTTTGAGCTACTTGATGCATCCAAACACCTTGGAACATGAAAAAAAGAATGGGATACATGATTAAACATAGTAAAAATCCTTTTAAATCAACTTAAGAAATTGTTTCATATGGAATTTATCAAACAAGAGTAAACTTGCAAGGTGCATGGATGAGCAGGCAGATTTAAACAATCAACTTAAAATGGATGATTCATAAAACACAATCAAAAAATATTTGAATTATTTTTATGAAAATTAAGGTATCTAAGTTTAATACCACTTTCCAAAAGTGTTTGACCTGAAACTCTTCTTGTTGGACGTACTAAGCAAAAACCTGAAAGTCATTTTTGCATGTCTAGGAAAGCCAAAATAGAATAGAATGGATTTTAGAAATAAATGGAACTTAAAAATAAATTAAATAATTTATATGAGTTTTTAGGATCTAAAGAGTCACATTTAAACCTTTTCCAAGTGGCACACTTCCTAAGGAGGTCATACAAGTGTTATTTTCTCCTTTTTTACCAAGAAAACTACCTTTTCTTTGAACAACCTGCTATATTTTCAGTAGTGTCAGCTATATAAGACTTATAATGACACATGGGGCATGAAATAACATTTTTAAACTTGCATAATTCCCAATAAACCCTTACAAAGCATTAAATGCATCTTTTTGACCCCTCAAATGACCCAAAAATGATATAAGGACATAGAAATTAATTGGCCAAAGATAATATAACATTAGTTGACATAAATTAACCTATAAAACACCCTATAAAAATAATTTATACCCCCTTATAGACTTAAAAAGCTAAGTTTTTTTACTAGGGGTGCCCCAATTTGACCTAAAAGTCAAATTTGGTCAATAATATCCCTATATGATATAATACTCTTTAGTAACTTGTGGAATATGATAACTTATTTAAATAAAAAATTAATAATATTAGTGGCATCACTAGTATAATAACATGATACAAAGTGTGTCATCTTATTTTATATAATAATAATAATAATAATAATAATAATAATAAAGTCATTAATTTATTGAGTTCTTGGCAACCCAAGAACAAAATCCATGCTCAATGTGTCCCACAGTCTATCTATAATAGGCAATGGTTGATATTGTTTCATATTCTAGCTTTTTGTTTATCATGTTGGTCAACTCTACATCTTTGCACAAAATTCTACATGTCCATGTTCATTTGTCACCAATAATAATTGTCACTCAGTTGTGTTAAATTTTTATCATTCCCAAAGTGACCAAATAGGCATCTACTATTTATTTTCATTCAATATGTCCTCTCTCATATAGTTTTCATTAAATATGTTCTCTCTTATATATTTTTTTCATTTAATATGTTCTCTCTCATGGAACCTTGAGGTATGCACACTATATTTCCTTTGAACAAAAATATATCTTAAACCATATACTCTATTCATGGAATTCTATCCATATTTGATGTATTCATGTAAGACTCCCATGAATCTCTCAATCTAGATCCTTTTCATACAAATATTTCATGAGCCAAACCCAATGACCTCTAGCATGATTTTTTTTCACAGCATGAGTTTGCCTAATCAAGGCATCCACAAAATCATTTGCTTTCCCACTTATATTTTTGAAACAAAATATTATCTTAAAATAAATCATAACCATTTCATGTGTTTTTATTTAAGCTTACCTTGGTTTTTTTATGAATTTCAAAACTTGATGATTTGCATACAAAATGAATTCTCTTGGAAATAAGTAGTTCCTCCATTTATTAAGAGATCGCACCACTGCATAATATTATTAGTCATAAAATTAATAATTTATCTTATATTAATTTAAATTATCACTAAAATACATAATGTGCTTAACTTCTTGGCTCAGTATCACTCCTATAGTTGTTTTTATTATAATGTAGCTCATGTAAAATGTTTTCCCAAAATATAATAGAGCTATATAAGTTGTTTTATTACCCTTTTCTTAAAAATTGACATTTATCCTTCACTATATCTATCCATTGAAAATTATTTTTATCGCACTTAATAGTCTCTATAATGGGTGCACATATGCCATTGAATATTATATTAAAATTTTGATAAAAACTTGCCAACCCATGAAAACTCCTTCCCTCAAATGTATTTTTGGTGAAGGCCACTCCATAATTTATCTTACCTTATCAAGTTCCATATTTAACCCATATATTAATATCACAAATACCAAAAATATTAAATCTTCTTGCATGAAACCATAATTATTTAAGCTGAACAATAACCTCTCTTCCTTTAACATTTCCAAAACCAACCTCAAATTGTTTAAACACTCCTCTCTAGAATGTTTAAAAATTAAAATATTATCTAAATAAACAATCACAAACTTACCATGAATGGATTCAATACTTCATTCATGAGTCTTATGAATGTCATTTTATAAATTTAAAAACTAAATGGCATAATAGGCCATTCATACAATCCATCATTTGTCTTGAAAGTGGTCTTCCACTTATCACCTTCCCTTATTTGAATTTAGTGATACCTAATTTTTGATTATTACTTAGTGAATTACTTGGCTCCACTCAAATAGTCCATCAAGTCATATATTATTTAAATGGAAACCTATAATTAGTTATAACAATTTTTATCTCACTTTAATCTACATACATTATTTAATCGCCACCCTTCTTGGGTGGCAATATGGTTTGGACCATATGTAGGCTCAAACTCTCCTCGATCAAACCCTTTTCCATAAACTCATGTTATTACCTCTTTACCTCCTCATTATTTATTGGAATTAATCTATAAACTACCATGTTTGTAAAACTTTATCCCAATACTAGATATATATGATGACTAACACTAGTCATAAACTGTAGATCATTTAGAAAATTGTTTGACACAATATCAACATATTCTCCCTAAAAAATCTGAATTTCAATAGTAATATCACTCACATCAATGGTTATCACAACTTTAATATGATTTAAAATGAAATAAAAGTATGTCTCTTTCATATTTTCCACCTTCAAACACTATTTAATTAAAACCATTATGACCTTAAGACTATTTTCCACATCTTCTCGTCTATCCTTAAATGAGATAAATGTGAGCCTCTTCCTAACTTATAGAAGATTATAGGTGTTCACTCTACCATCATGAACAAATATTCTACAAAAATATCATGGAATTATAAACAACATATTATATACATCTATTGGTTTAATATCACACAAAAAATCATCCTAACCAATTTAAAAACTAACAACACATTACTCATTCACCAACACTTGATGACCCTTTAGAAGCCATAAAACCTTGTATGGATTTGGATTCACTAACATTTCCTTCCAAGTTTTTACACATTTTATTTATAAACTAAATTATCTATGCTTCCACAATCAATATTTAATTTAAAACACTTACCTCCTTATTTTAAAATAGTCTGGAATAAACACTTTATATGCACTAGTATATCTATCTCTTTTGATAGTTTAAATAGCACATTTTTCATCATAAGAGCCTCTCATCATTTTAGATCTTCTCTATGTGTTGGAGGCCAAACATTATCTTCATATTCCTAATGAATATGGTTTTTAACTTAATCCCTCTTATTTTAATCATGGAATGCTTTTGGACACTCAAAATATACATGTCCAACATGTTTATTACACTCAAACCACTTTCCCATGAAGCCTTAACCTCTTCCTCTTCCTCAGGATCCTCTTCCTTTAAAAGAATAACTTATTTCTCTTGCATTTTGATTTTGATTTTAAGAGGTGCTTGATTTTGAGTCATGATTGTCTTATCCTCTTATACCAGTGCTTTATGTTCTTCATCTTGAGAACCTCACTCTACATCTAGATTTCATTTGTTTTCCTTCTAGAAAATTTTATCCACATTCAATACACATTTATAGGATTTATCCATTATATTTAGCTTGAATAACTGATTTTATCTTGAATGGAATACATAACTCATTTAAATATTCTGACATCTATCCAGATCATCTTCCATATGCCCAACTATTATGGAGAGTCTAAAAAAATATTAAGTAGACTATTTAATACTCATCTCTTTTTGCCTTAGATTCTATAATTTCTTGAACAAACTCATGTAGTAATATGAAGGAAAGAGCATGGCCTTCAAAATTTTAAACAACCTATCCCAATATTTGATTTTGTATTTATCTTTCATTTGTATTTTAGTTTGGACATGATCCCACATAAATATATACAACCCTTCAGCTTTATGGATGTAAAATTTACCTTCTTGTATTCATCAATTGACTTGTAGTCAAAGTATTTATCCATCTTTGTTATCAAAACTATAAGATCCTGAGGGCTTAAGAGTCCACTATAACAAGGGGTATCCAATTTTGTATCACTAAAAAATTTAGAAATGGATTTGAGAAATATAATATCAAGTTCATACACCATCTCTTATACTTCAAGAATTTGAGATTCCACTTCTTCATCATCACTCACATCTTCAACAAGAGTTTATCTTCTTTGCATTATCTCCATTTCAGCCAATCTTACATGCATTCCTCTCATCATATATACTAATCATGTGACCCTAGGTTCCCTTGGTCATGCTCCTCTTCTAATGGGATTATATTTTTATGCAATGTCTTCCTCTTAAAACTATATTATAATGTAGTATTTGCTCACACCTACAACAAATCCACTAAATCCTCAAAGACACATCTAAGTAAATAAAAACTTGATCTAATATCAGTTGGTTTAGATGGGAACTAAGGGGGAAAATAAATGGATACCTCACTCTCAAAATATAGTTATCTCTCACTCTAAATATCTTGAGGAAATTATGACCACCATGAACTCCATTGGGTTCTTAAAAAGACGCTATAAACCCATTTAAATGTCAATTCCATTTAAGTTTCATGTTAAGTCCACATGAATTGTTCTCCATATTAAAATAAGCTAAGAATGAGGATTTTATTCCTTTTTAGCATTGATTAACACTATGAACACTTATATAAATTTGTGTGGCTATCATTAAACTAAGACTTAAAACTACAAACAATAATGTGATCCCAAAAAATGATCTCTAAGATATTTGTGATTTATGTGGCCAATGCAAACTTTGTGAACCCACAACTTGGACCAAGAAATCTACCAAAAATTCTTACTATTTTTATGGTGATGCAAGATTTCCTATTCAACTTAAATGCTCCTACATCAAAATGTAGTAATTTTGAGACACATACATTAAAATGGCGTCATGCAAATGAATACACCTAATGGTATTTTAACCAAGTCATTGCAAAACCAAACTCTATTCTGACAAGAACTTTTTAGACAAATCCTAGATATAGCTAGCACTTATTTAGGAGGTATTACAACCTAATCCACTAATTGATCAAGAAACTAGACACAACAAATAAATTTTGGTGCTTTCATTTTTATCAAGCTCTCTCAAATTCTACTTAAATTTTTGCTCAATCATTTTTAAATATTTGGATATATATACCCATTTTTGAGGTGAGGTATTGTAAAAAATATACTACATTCATGCATCTCAAAATAAATAGTTAAATTCATCATGTGTTGTAAAACGTATATGGTTTAAGCTTTGAAATGTGTGAAAATCATAAAAATCACATGTAACCACCATAAAATATCATCATACAAATCTCAATAGAAAGATGTGCATTCTATTATGAGGATGAAATATTATGTCATGCCCAATTTTTCTTAACTACAACATGACTAACACACTCTCACACACCAACCATTCTCCTATTTTTAACACTCTAATGAGCACACTACCTCTTATATATATAGAGACAGTGACACTAATATTTAATACAAACTCAAATGAACACAGACACAACATCATGTCCTAGTCATGACCCAAACTATTATGCTTTAATTTACCATGAAATGTAAAATGCACAAAGAGTCTAAGCTTAAATATAATGTATATTAATTATTAGTGACTCACTTACCAATGATCTAATATAATTCAACTCAAATGATGTGAAAGTAAACACATACACTAAAAATATACATGTTTTAGTGTTCTTTCCAAATTCATCATGAACCCCACGGTCGAGTGAAAAATAAATTTTATAATTACAACTTCGTAAATAGGGAAGGATCACATCATAACATTGGTAACATTAAAAATTATAAATTTAAGAATAAATAAAACACATATCAAATAGTTTGAACACTATGGTTAAATAGGTAAAATCACTCTTAAGGCTACAAAGGTACAATAAGGCTAAACATGGTATAAAGTGATGCTAAAATAAATATCTAGATAAGGAAATAAACCCTTATAAATCACTGGACCAATTATAGATACTAAAAAAATCACAACTAAAGCATTGTTTTAGTCCTTGGGTGAATGAAATGAATAAAAATATTGTCATTCCAAACATCATTTGATGACAACCTCTATCATTCCTAGAAAAACGTTGACAAACAGGGTACAAGACAACCTTACTAAAAATATCAAATAGTCAGATATGTTGAATTCGAAGAAAACTAAGAGCATAAGAATCTCAAATGAATAGGTTACAACTTTTAGTTTCTATAAATTCTAAACCAAGTAATTAATTTTACATTCTTTCCAGAGTGACTTCATAGACAAAAATAGAATCAACAAAAATTTATGAATAAAATAAATTTTGAAATGAGATACTAAAAATAGTGAACTTATCTAAAAGAATAAAATAAAAGATATATGATAATTTAAAGCTATAAGAAATCATTATCATCTCTCAGTTTAGTGTAGTACTTCTATTAGATAAGTATGGTAGGTCATTTCCAAAGCAACTCTATAAATTATAAAGGCACCTTGAAACAACCATTGGGTGCTAACTAGAAAAATATGAAAGTTTTTTAAAAAATAAATAAACTATAAATAGATTACTATACGAGAGTCTAAGCAGATCATACAAAAATACTTCAATATTGATAATTATAATTAAGCACATGCATCTACTAATCATTGATCACTATTAATATATGAAAATGCATCATAATACAATCATAAAAGTGAATACAAATATCCAACCACTATTGGTAAAATACACAACCACTGTTATCAATCTGTTATAGACAGACATTTACATTTTCACATGAAATGTTTCCAATAGTGAATATAATATAATATAATGTACAAAAATAAGATACAAGACTCCCTAGAGTATGAGTTAATTGGTGTCTCCAATATCTATGGCAATCTCAAGTGTTGTCTAAAATGTAGCACTATTATGGAGAGAAAGAGAATCATCCAAGTGATTTTACACACCAACCATGGACCAACGATCCCCTATACTAATCCTATCAAGGAATGACCCTCCCTTCATAGATGACTAGATAGTGATGGCACAAGAGTAACAAGCATGTACCAATGTGATGTATGATTTATAAAACTAAACATGTATTATATCATATAAAAATGTTCTATTGCAAGATATCATACATAAATGCAAATTATACTCATGAAATGATAATGTCTCACTAAACATGCTTTTCATAGAAATATAAAATAAATAGTGATCTCAACATCAACTAAATTCATACACACCACCTGATCGGGTTGTCCTCATCTGGCATTGTGATGACATTAAGCCAATGGAATCCTTCTCACTCTTTACTCAGTATTAGCAAAGTGAGATTGGTCAAATACCATTTAACCACAAGATTCATACAATTTACATCCTACTAAAAATCATATCACTACACATGATAAACATAGGAGTAAACAAAGTATATATATATTCTGTCAAATGTATGAATGAATCTTGCATTATTATCTAGCCCATACTATAGATAATCACTATAATTTATACCACCTAGGTAAAATACACATAAAATTGTATATTTCTAACTACCAAAATAAGTTCCAAACATACTACATCCTATGAAAACCCATATTATCATAGTCTAGTGTTCTAAGACATAACCACTAGTTGTTCTACTATTAGTCATATAAAGAAGTATTAAATACATAGAACCATAAGCTTCTATTTAAGAAACTAGATATAAAAAATCAATTCATAGTTTCCAAAAACACATAAATGTCTTTGTAATCACCCTAAATTGGTCAAGCAAACACACATATTATGTATTTTCATGGTCCTTTCACAGGAGACTCTGACTGGAGAATATGAGCTTTATTTGTATTTAGTCATGTCCTTCTATCTATCTTATCTTGGTTTCACTATATTCCCTATACATCTCTTTGCTAATTCCCAGTCATCCATAGCTTACCAAGTTTGATCGTTTCAAGACTAGAGACCTCTTTTGGACCCCAATCCATCCCTACAAGTCCCAAGTCCCCTAGATAATAACATTGGAAACTGTATTATAGCATTGAAACATAGGGTGTCTAATTTCTAGTGCTATTGTCCAAGCTCAATATGACCTCTAATAGTTATTTTTCTCTACCAGATATATCTTAGCCCTTTTATTTACTTCATTCTTAAGTCTCCCCTTTGTAGACCAAATGCAAATAAAGCTCCAAATTTTTAAATAAAGAATCTCCTATATAAAGGACTTCACAAGGCATTTTATAGCTAGCACTTACTACTTTGACACATTAGACATAATAAAAATAACTCAATAGTATAGCTTAACTTCTCTAAATCACACTTAGATTTGCATGCTTGATCAAGGAAGGGCCTCAACAAATTTCATTCTTGCATCAGTCATGTGTGTTGACTAAGTACATTCCCTAAGGGAGAACTACATTGGATCTAAGACCCTAGCTTGAGGGTTAATGTAGGTAGTAATCATAATAACAGGGGTTCTATATTATGTGGTCATTCTTCCCCTAACCTATTTTTTCCCCCTTTGACATTTCATCTATTTTGTTGTTTCCATGTGCACAGACAAGTATAGGTATTAAGATGGAAATAGACCCCTAACAAGACACAATAACTTCTAGAAGCTAAAATTTGATATGCAAGGTCTCCTAGAGCTGAGGGATAGAACCCATAAAGATAAAAAAAGAAGATCAAAAGGACTATAACACCAAAAATAGGAATATAGCACTAGAACTCAAAGTGTCTATTTTTGTTGCTATTGTGGAGTTAGAAAATAGATTTCTAGGTCTTGTTTTTGATAGTCTACCCAATTAGCTTAGCAATTTATAGTTTCATAATCCTCTGTCTCAGTCTAGAAATTAGCTAAGTTCACTCACTATCCCCTTGTTTGCTATTTTTAGTAATTAATTGATCAAATCTTGATTTAGAAAATCAGTAGATTAATTTAGGCATACTGTATTCACATATTTTTATAGATTAATGTAGACCTCTTTAATAATTAGGAAATTAAACCCTTAGTTTCCCAAAAATAGTAAAACATTTGGTGAACCCGACTTACCTTGAATTTTTTCACAAAAACCCTAGAACCCTAGGGCTAATTATTTTTATTTTTAACAATATTTTCCTAATTTTTATTAAATTTAAAAATTATAAAACTATAAATAAACTGAAATATTTTCAATAATTTCACTAAAACCATAGATTTCAAAACTAGGTCATCTAACAACAAACCTACCTCCTTGCCAAATTTAGAAAAATATTTTGAAACTTTTGTAAAATAATTACCTTGCCAAAAATTATTTCAAAATTTTAAAATTAGTATATTCTTGTGCAAAAATTTAATTTTCCAAATTCTAATTTTTGTATAAATTTTTATGCAATTATTCCATTTCAAAAATAATTTTAGAATTTTAAATTATTGCATAACTTTCAAAATTTCTAAAAACCCTAGCTAAAAACCCTAGATTCCCAAACTAGGTCCTAAAACCTCAAATTATCCTCCCTTAAAAATTTTAGAAAAATACTTTGAATTTATTACAAATAATTTGGGTTAGAAAAAGTAATTTTCAAAATTCAGTGTTAGTAGTTCTTTGTGCATTTATTTTCTTTATAGTACTTTTCAAAATTCTCTTTTGTGATAAAATAGCCACAAAGGCACCTCATCCTTCTCATCCCTTAGATAAAATTCTCAAATTTCCTTACAATTATGACAATGATTGGACAAATTCACCAAATTGCACATTAGCTAAAACTATAGAAAATGATTTAATTTATAGTAAAGATAATGACTATGGTTGTAATGAAGGATATGATAATGTACATAATGATGAGGATGAATCACAAATAGATGAATATTTTTCTCTTAAACCCATCTCATTTATTCCTTCTCCTAATGAAAATAATTTTTATAAATGGGAAAAATACTTCTCACCTCATTTTCCTAGGCACAATGGACAAAATGCAAAAAATAACCATGCACTTTCAAATGAACACCTCATTGGTGATGATTTAATTCCATGTGAACCTAATTTCTCTCTACTTTTTGCTACTGCTATGTTTAAAATAAAACAATATAAATGTAATAAAATAAAATTACCAAAGCATAGTTCAAATAATGCATTATGTGTTCCTCACTATACTCTTTCAAAAGAATGTTCAAATGATAACTCTTCTACTCTTACTTCTCATACTGAAAATGAAGGAAATTTATATATTCCATCCATGGATAGCATAGATACACATGATATTCCAAATTCCAATGATAAATTATTGCATATTACAAACGAATCAAATCTTTCTCTTTCACCTCTCCCAAACAATGATGGAAGTGATTA